>JAIGNY010001388.1:1892500-1960000 GCA_020152595.1 Chiridota heheva | reverse complement strand
AGCAGGAGGGGAAGAGACAGGAGGGGAAGGGGAGGAGGAAAAGGAGCAGAGTAGGGGTGCAAGAGCAGGAGGGGAGGATTTCACATTGCCTTAATACATTCTAAACAGGAGAGTGCAGTGTCCCAAAAAGATGAGATTGCAGCTAAGTAGCACTATTTCCCTGTTGCATAATAATAACATAGAAGGTATAAATAATTCAAACTAAATGTCTTTGTATAGTAAACGTCTTGTATTTTCATGACAAAGTATTTCACTACAAACCTCTATTGCAATCCTAGCGCATTTGAAGTAGAATTTGTGACTTTTGAGGGAATCTTCTAGTCTCAGCAAGTTTATATATGCCCGTAAAGTCATCTTGCGCATACAATATGTGTGGAAGTCAAACTGATCTTCAATTATTTCGGTAAAATGCTGTGGGTGAAAATGAAAAATATCAAAGCATTTAATTTGTCCACAATTTTTTTTGTACTAAAGCATTGTACAAAGCATTGTACAAAAACATGCTGCAAAAGTTACATGATATGCAGATGATCATAGATTGATGCTAGATTTCAAGGTGACCGATAGCATATCCAAGATGAGGGCCAATGAGACAATGGAAAGGTGCTTGGAAGATGTAAGAAAATGGATGGTACTGAACAAACTTAAAATGAACGACGAGAAAACAAGAGGTCATTTTCTTTGGCACACATCAACATCTCAAAACACTAACTAGTGGGACTGTCAGTGTTGGTGGTGCATTAGTAAAAGCTGTTAACTGTGTGTGTGACTTAAATGTTTGGTTTGACTGCAACCTGTAATGAAGTCTGCTGTACACAAAAAAGTTCTATAGAAAGCACACCTGACAACGTTAAAATTTCCTCTCAAAATTCTGTTTCAAGTTATCTCACAACACTCATACCTCTCTTTAACAACCCTTACTCTCCAGCTTCTTCTTACTCACTGCCTGAGTTTTTCAATCTCCACAACCTTCTACCATCAAATCAATAACACTTTAAAAAAGTCGCTTTATCAAATCCTGCTTTCAGCTAAGGCGTCTACCAACTGTGGTGTAGCGGTTATCATACATGTCTACAGACCATGAGGCCCTGGGTTCAAGCCTGGGTTGGGTAGACACGCCAGTGCACCACAACTGGTTATCAAAGGCCGTGGACATTGACTTGGTTGTCGAAGTAATATTGTCGAAAAATATGTCACCTTGTAATCAAAGGTGACATATACCTTCACTGTCTTTCCTAGCCTCTAATTGATCTAGCATGGATACCTACTATTATAACATTCAATGGTGTTCAAAGTGAAAATGACATTTTGGCTGGTGTATTTAACATATTTCAAAAAGCATATAAGAATTTTATCAATTTGTTATGGGGTAGGGGATGGGTAAAGCACAATATCTCCTATAAACAAAATCACACATATTTACCAAAGCAGAATTTTCTTCTTCAATGTCTCAGAAATGTAAAACATATTTGAAAAGTTCTGAAAAGCTTTGCAGAACAAGATTAGATATGAGTAAAGTTGTTGTACTTAAAATATACTGATTTCTAGAAAATCACACTTTTGTGTTCTGTAATGTCATATGTTTGTGTACTAATATGAAACTAGTTATGACGTGCAATGTGCTTGTCAACGCATAGTCACATACTATACAAATGGCAGGCAGCATCATGATGTTAATTTCCTCTATCGTAGCATACTCACCCTATCAATTTCATGACAATTCTTTAATGCTTCACCATACTTGTTCTGGCGCTGATAGCTGAGAGCACATTCTGTCTGAAACCACATGCACTGCATCTCGTTCAGGTTTTCTGTTGCCGGTACCCCTTCCTAAAATAATACAAAAAAACGGAAAATCTATTCAAGGACTCTTTACAAGGAATTGTTTAAAATTGTACTGAAAATCATTACAGTGACAAAATCTCACAAAAAGTTTTTGTTTATATTAACTATTTTACAGCCTTTTGAATAAGGAAATTTGTATATTTATTACCAAATTAAAAATGCTATCAGCTCAATGGGTCTCACTGTAAATCCATTGTTTTCTTATATCATCTGTTATAAAAATTGCAGCTTATTTGGACTGCAACTTATCTTACACTTCGTCCACCCTCTCCACCACACACCAAACTGAATTCTAAAATGAAACAGGTTTTTTAAAATCATCAATGGTTTGAATTTGAGGAACAAGATTCATAGAATAAACATAGGATCTTGGGGATGACAACAAATATCACATCATCATCAATTTTGCATTTATTATAACATCACAGAACTTGCAATCAGTAATAACGTTACAAAATTAGTTGTTTGCAATGTGTTTAAGACTATGAGCCTGAAGCATTTTAATAAGTCAAACTTATGCAGGAGAACTGCACAGACAATTCCAAAACTTTACTCATTGGCTTCAAATTTATTATGCAACTTCCATAGACAGGTGGCTCAGTTGGTGGAATGCAAAACTCAGATTGCAGAGGTTCCAAAGTCTACATGATTCAACTAAAAGTATTTCCACAGCCTTGTGGACAGATATGCTTAACAACATGTACGTCATCTGCTCCTCATTCAGCCTTTGGGAGAAGTGGACGGAGCTCTCAGTCGCTTGGATGATAAATAGCAATGGGGAGTCACCCGTCCTGACTCACTACACAATCTTCAGAAGAAAAGCGTGAAAAGGAGTTGTTCACTAGCGCTGTTGATTTGCGATTAATTCACAACACTTTTAATCTCCAAAATTTGCAAGCCTTTCGCGATTAATCGATCTTTCCCCAACAATCGCTTAAAACCAGACATCGCAAACAATACAAATTCCCTCGCTACTAAAAACATGCTTTTCAGCCTGTCACACCTGACATCCCACTCTCTGTTCCACATGCCATACCATGCTACTTCCCTTCCTACAGGAAATCATACATGAAAATCCAGATGCTATTCCACCACATGACGCATGTCATCACACCTGCAATCAAGATGACTTGCCACACTGTCCCATATACTATGACATCCTGCCCCACATACCATCCCTCCCTGTACCACATGCCATCCCACCATGTCCCACCTTGTACCAAATGCCATCCCACCCTGTCCCACATGCCATTCCATGCAATCCCACCCTGTTCCACATGCCATTCCACCTGAAATTTAAATGACCATTAAATGCCATCCTTTCCCACATGCTATTCTAAACTGTCCCACATATCATCCCACCCTGCCCCACATGCCATCTCACCCTGTCCCATATTTCATCCCATCCTGTTCCCCATGCCATCCTACCTTCATCCCAATTCCTACATCTACCTATCATTCTACCATCTTCCACCCAACATTCTTTCCTCTAACTCCCACCCCCTCACTTCTATCAACTCAACATGCCCCATTCACCTTCAACCCCACCTGCCATCCCCTGTTCATCTACCATCCTCCATTCACCTACCATCCTCTATTCCTCAACCATTCCCCCATTCACCTACCATGCCCCATTCACCTACCATCCCCATTCACCTACCATTCATCTACCTACCATCCCCATTCACCTACCATCCCCCATTCACCTACCATCACCCATTTCACCTACCATCCCCATTCACCATGCCCCATTCACCTACCATGACCCATTACCATCCCCTTCACCATCCCCATTCCATTCACCTACCATCCCCCCATTCCCATCCCCCATTCACCTCCCCATTATCCCCATTCACCTACCATCCCCATTCACCTACCATCCCCATTCCCATCCCCATTCACCTACCATCCCCCATTCCTACCATCCCCCATTCCCCCCCATTCGCCTACCATGCCCCATTCACCCATCCCTACCATGCCCCACCATGTTCACCTACCATTCCCCATTATCCCCCATTCACTACCATGCCCCATTCACCTACCATGCCCCATTCCCCCTACCATGCCCCATTCCCCATTCCTACCATGCCCCCATTCACCTACCATGCCCCATTCGCCTTACATCCCCATTCGCCTGACATCCCCATTCGACATCCCCCCATTCGCCTGACATCCCCATTCATCACCACCCATCTTTTATTCGCCCATTCGCCTGACATCACCCATTCGCCTACCATGCCCCATTCGCCTAACATGCCCCATTCGCCTACCATGCCCCATTCGCCTACCATGCCCCATTCACCTACCATGCCCCATTCACCCACCATGCCCCATTCACCCACCATGCCCCATTCACCCACCATGCCCCATTCACCCACCATGCCCGATGCACCTACCATGCCCCATTCACCCACCATCCCCATTCACCTGCCATCCCCCATTCACCTGTTATCCCTCATTCACCTACCATCCCCATTCACCTACCATCCCCATTCACCTACCATCCCCATTCACCTAACATCACCCATTCACCTAACATCACCCATTCACCTAACATCACCCATTCACCTACTACCCCAACTCTTCACTATAACCTCCCCAATTTATCTATCAAATTAGAATGAAAGTTCAGTACAGACTAATTTGCAGTCTATTAGGTGTCCACTCTATTCAAGTAAAGACCGTTTTTTTTGCTATTCATTCACAAGACACTTCATTATAAATTCCATTCAGTCGTCACATCTATTATTCTACTTTTTTTCCTCCCAGAACAAGTCCTTTAATTCCTGCTATTGAAGTCTGGAATACATTTGTTCTCCTTTATATAAATTTCTTTTCATAAAAATAATTGCAATTCTTTCCTGGGACAGCAATCTTTTGTTCCATAGTAGCTGAACAATGTATGAGGCCAGATGGACAATAGATGTGGACAGACAAATGGACGGACTGATGGTAATGATGCTATATCCCTCTTCACCAACTTTGTTGGTGAGGGGAAAAAAACAATCTTTTAGGTGTTTAATGAAATTTTTGTGGAACTGGAACAGCTCCCACACAAAGTCCATGCATTTTTGGAAAACAAATAGGCCAAGAATCTCACCAAAATGTACATAGCATGTCATAAAATTACCTGTAAGGCTGATAAAACTTTTTGAAAATATAGATTTTGGGATTAGATGACCTTCAAACAGGTGCAAAATTGCAATATTAGCAAGAAATGTTGCCATTTTTGGCCTTCTTAGCACTGCTGAAAAATGTGAAGTGTCACTTTCCTGGTCTGAAAACATGCTGTTAAAAAATATTTTATTTACAGTACCCCCTTCCTTCAGTTTAGAAAATATTTTATTTACAGTACAGTTATATCTGAGTTAGTTTTTGAAGAGCCCACCAATTAGTTGAATTTAGAGCTACCCATGTTCTAGCTCGTAAATACTACAATAGGCCACCCATATAGAATGTTCGCGAATAATCGTTTTGGAAATTTATCAAACTTTTTGAATAGTTGCGAGCGAATCGCTAATCATTAACAGCACTAGTGTTCAATCACCTTTTCCGTCTCTGTCCAGACAAGTTCATGACACTGTCTCTAGTTGCAACTTGGTGATTTTGACGGGGCCAATGAGACTTCATGAAGGTAAAGTAAACACCTTTGCACTGCCTCATACAACACGTTTTACACCCTTCAACTCACCCTCGTAAACTTTGCACACATGTCCTCGCCCTGTTTGATTTGATTTGCTCTGAGCATGTACTTGGAGCATTTACAATTGATATACCTGTCTGCTGTGTCCAGTGATTGTGCCTCATCAAGACACTCCATGGATTTTTGAATGTTACCAGCATGCTGTGGAAAGACAAAACAAAAAATGTATTTTAATCAAACAAGCCATCAATCAATCAAGCCATCAATCAATCAAGCCATCAATCAATCCATAAATCAATCAATTGAGCCATCAATCAATCCATCAATCAATCAAGCCATCAATCAATCCATAAATCAATCAATCGAGCCATCAATCAATCAAACAAGCCATCAATCAAACAAGCCATCAATCAATCAATCAATCAATCAATCAATCGAGCCATTAATCAATCAAAGCCATCAATCAATTGAGCCATCAATCAATCGAGCCATCAATCAATCGAGCCATCAATCAATCAATCGAGCCATCAATCAAACAAGCCATCAATCAATCAAGCCATCAATCAATCAATGGAGCCATCAATCAATCAAGCCATCAATCAATCAAGCCATCAATCAATCAAACAAGCCATCAATCAATCAAACAAGCCATCAATCAATCCATAAATCAATCAATCAAGCCATCAATCAATCAATCAAGCCATCAATCAATCAAGCCATCAATCAATTAAGCCATCAATCAAACAAGCCATCAATCAATGGAGCCATCAATCAATCAAGCCATCAATCAAACAAGCCATCAATCAATCAAGCCATCAATCAATCCATAAATCAATCAATTGAGCCATCAATCAATCAACCATCAATCAATCAAGCCATCAATCAATGGCAATTGTAGGGTGCCAAAATTAAATACAAAATAGCTCTGTGGCGTTGAGTAGCAGTAGTTCCGATAAGAGATGAAATAGATGAGTTTTGTCAAATATCAAGCTATTCAGTTGCTCTTACCTTTCCAGGTAGCTCATTTCTAAGCCTTGGACTATAGCAAAAGAATAATCTATTAGTAAAAGTGATGTTTACAATTGTAGCTAACAGTGTTGGGACACAACAATCAATCAACAATTTTAAACAAATTTTGCTCAACCTCCCCCAGTTTGAGCTTTGTAAAAAAAAATATGGTAAAATGCAACTTTTGACATTGATTGGGAAGTGGGGATTTATGCCAATAACTTTTGGCATTGATCATTTTATGCCAATAACTTTGACATTGATCAAGGGAGTTTTATGCCAATAACTTTTGGCATTGATCAAGGGGAGTGGGGATTTATGCCAATAACTTTTGGCATTGATCAAGGGGAGTAGGGATTTATTCCAATAACTTTTGGCATTGATCAAGGGGAGTGGGGATTTATGCAAATAACTTTTGGCATTGATCAAGGGGAGTATGGATTTATGCAAATAACTTTTGGCATTGATAAAGGGGAGTGGGGATTATTCCAATAACTTTTGACATTGATCAAAGGGAGTGGGGATTTAATCCAATAACTTTTGGCATTGATCAGGGAGTGGGGATTTATGCCAATAACTTTTGACATTGATCAAGGGGAGTGGGGATTTATGCCAATAACTTTTGGCATTGATCAAGGGGAGTAGGGATTTATTCCAATAACTTTTGGCATATCGAGGGGAGTGGGGATTTATGCCAATAACTTTTGACATTGATCAAGGGGAGTAGGGATTTATGCCAATAACTTTTGGCATTGATCAAAAAAGGGGAGTAGGGATTTATGCTAATAACTTTTGACATTGATCAAAAGGGGAGTGGGGATTTCTGCCAATAACTTTTGACATTGATCAAAAGGGGTGTGGGGATTTCTGCCAATAACTTTTGACATTGGTCGAGGAGTAGGGATTTATGCCAATAACTTTTGACATCGATCAAAAAAGGGGAGTGGGGATTTATGCTAATAACTTTTGGCATTGATCAAGGGGAGTGGGGATTTATGCCAATAACTTTTGGCATTGATCAAGGGGAGTGGGGATTTATACCAATAACTTTTGGCATTGATCGGGGAGTGGGGATTTATGCCAATAACTTTTGGCATTGATCGGGGAGTGGGGATTTATTCCAATAACTTTTGACATTGATCAAGGGAAGTGGGGATTTATTCCAATAACTTTTGGACATTGATCAAAAGGGAGTGGGTATTTATGCCAATAACTTTTGGCATTGATTGTCGAGTCTTGGACAGAAAAAGTAGTAATATTTGAGGTCCTGAGTTAGCAAGCAGAACTGGGTACCTGCGACTTTAATGTAGTTCCCTGTACTTGCAAAACAAGAAAGTCTGAAGGATTCAATCCAAATTCATGAAGTATTCATTCAACTAGTACTGGCATTTCAAAGAGGCAAACTATCATTTTAGACATTTTCGAAAACACAAACGATACCTAAAAACTAGGAACACAATTATTGTAAATATGCTTAACTTACCTTATATATCTTAGCTTTAATGACGAGCAACTCTATAAGAGTTGGTGTATGATTACTAGCTTTCTCCACATACTCTAAGGCTTTCTGTATCTGACCTACATGGTCAAAGTGTTGAGCTAGGAAGTGATATGTCCAAAGTAAGACGGTTGGAGCTTCTTTCTCACCCACACCTGTTGAAAACAAAGATAAATGATTGGTTGTATGGTAACAGCACCACGGCAGCAAATGGTCAAATTGTGATTGGTTGTATGGTAACAGCACCACGGCGGCAAATGGTCAAATTGTGATTGGTTGTTTGGTAACAGCACCACGGCGGCAAATGGTCAAATTGTGATTAGTTGTGTGGTAACAGCACCACGACAGCAAGTGGTCAAATTGTGATTGGTTGTTTGGTAACAGCACCACGGCAGCAAATGGTCAAATTGTGATTGGTTGTGTGGTAACAGCACCACGACAGCAAATGGTCAAATTGTGATTGGTTGTTTGGTAACAGCACCATGGCAGCAAATGGTCAAATTGTGATTGGTTGTATGGTAATAACACCACGGCAGCAAATGGTCAAATTGTGATTGGTTGTATGGTAACAACACCACGGCAGCAAATGGTCAAATTGTGATTCGTTGTTTGGTAACAGCACCACGGCAGCAAATGGTCAAATTGTGATTGGTTGTTTGGTAACAGCACCATGGCAGCAAATGGTCAAATTGTGATTGGTTGTTTGGTAACAGCACCATGGCAGCAAATGGTCAAATTGTGATTGGTTGTTTGGTAAGTTTGTTTGTTTGTTTGATGAGGTCTTAACAGCACCACGACAACGAGGGTCAAATTGTGCCTGAGAGGTCAGATCATTTTAGAGGTAGGAAGAAAAGAAAACAGGGAGAGAATAAGCACCACGGCAGCAAATGGTCAAATTGTGATTGGTTGTTTGGTAACAGCACCATGGCAACAAATAGTCAAATTGTGATTGGTTGTTTGGTAACAGCACCACAGCAGCAAATGGTCAAATTGTGATTGGTTGTTTGGTAACAGCACCACGGCAACAAATGGTCAAATTGTGCCAGACAGATTATATTATGTCAGAAGTGAAAAGAGATTGAGCAGGGAAAGGAGAGGTTTAGATATGATGTGCTGCAGGAAAGAGAGGATATTTTGAGTGGAGTTATTGCAGAAGGGCTCGGCAATTGAGTTGAAGGGGTCGAGAGAGGTTCTGGGGAGGGTGAGGAGGTGTGGTGGGCCGAGCCATTAAGTAGGTAGGAGTGAGTGCGACTTATTCTGAGGTGGGCAATGTTGACTTTGTCTTTACAAGATGGAATCATTCACCCATTTAATTCATTCTTTTCACTTGCTTGGCAAAATCATGGAAAAAAATTATAGTACTGGACTGTTAAGAATCACAAATTTGTTTACAAATTGTATTATTCTGCTGAAGAAATATTGAAGTTGCAAGTTCTATCACATTTTTGTAGAAACCACTTCAACCAGTGACATTACAGCTTCAAATTCTTTTAAACTGTTTGTGTATCTTATTGAGATATTTTGACTTATGACCACTGCAGGTATCAGGATAATACTAAATCACTGCTGGGTCATTTGCAGTAACAGTGATTAATAATTTTCTAATAAAACCAATTAACAATTGCAAATAAAGTGAGGGTGTGAGGTCACTCCCTACAGTAAGCAGACTTCCTACACCAGTCATTTTCATTCAAACTTGTAAAGTTATTGCATTTTGAAACTTGAAATCTTCTGAGTAATTTTTACACAATACTGTCACAGGTACAGGTACAAGTCTGAGCACTAATCAAGCCCCTTTTAATAAGAATGAGTTCTGACTTAGAGCATTACAAGTCAGCCATACCTCTAAGTAAGGTGCCCTCCTCTTCCAGGCACTCCTGGTAAGAAAGGACTAGTCTCTCTATGGTTATCACTTTCTCTGGGTCCTTGTAAAGGCATTTCAGAGTGACAAAAGCTGGAGGAACACCCTTTTTGAACATCTTCCTCAGGTAGTCATCCACAAATCTCTCAAAGTTTTCCCCTGTAAAAAATCAAATAATAAAAGAAGGGTCATACATCACATCTCTCATGAATAAAGTACTGATCAATCATTGATCAGACATAATCCAAAAATTAAAGGTTTTTTTCTTCTTTCTTCTTTTCAAAATTCAACTAGAACTGTTGGAAGAAAAGCATGCTCGACTATTCAAAGCTAGCCCACAGAAAAGGCTCATTGAGGAATTAATATGCAGTGATGAGGCTAACAGAGGCAGAAGATTTCAAATTACCTGAGATTTGAAGGATGCACTTACCATGCCTTTACCTTTGATTTCCACATTTTATTACAAAGCCTCAAAATATCTTGAGGAGTTATTTGTTTGTTTGTAATGATCCTCCCGCGATGGGGGGAACTTGGCAACAACCTCCTATTAGGTCAACAAGGGCAATGCCAGTTTCTAAATTTGGATTGGAAGTGGATGAACACCAAGTTTTCACCCTGCTCTTTTCGAGAAGTAAACAGAGAACCAGGCAGGGGGTGAGGAGCTCTGCCTTCGAACCGAAGGTTTATGTCCCCTCTGAAGGACGGTGAGCGCCACCCATCCACTGGCCTTTTTCCCCAAAGGCTGGGTAGGGGAGAAGATGTAATGCAAAGACAAACTTTCGGGCTTGATGTCAGCATATATCGTTCTGCATACCTGTGGAAAATCTATGGTTAAATCACTATTGGACTCGAACCTGGGACCTCCAGCATCTCAGTTGTACACTCAACCAACTGAGCTTTCTGTTATCCCAGATATTTTAAGACAAAAAAAGTTTAAGGTTACTACCTCACTTGGTAACTCACAAAACATATGGACGCACATTTTATGAGTGAAACACCTCTTTCAATCCATTGAACCACAAAGAAAGGAGATACTGACTTGCCTATGTCAATCAAAGATTGAAATATCATTACAAAGCATTCTTCTGGCATGATGCAATTATCTTTTTAGTCATTTACTTACCTAAACTACCCTCTATTGATCTTAAACCATTCTTGATTGTGGAAAATAATTTTCTGTTAGTTTCCACCATATAATTCATTTCTTATCCCTCCACAACTCATTCCCCCCCACCCTCCCCTCCCTCCCATCCCTTCCTCCCTTCCACATTTCAAGGCCTGCATCCTGGATTGTAATCTAGCCTCCAATATAAGAAAACATGTGTGTCAATCAAAGCAACATGAAAAGTGTGTTAAAAGAGTGCAAGCAACATTAATGAAAAATTATGCCCAACAATAGTGCTATGTTTGAACCAGAAAATCAAAATGTTTTGTGGTTCTGATGTAATCTTATTCTTTCATTGTTGGTTGATTTAAAGTTTTTTTACTAACTGGCATTGCATATCATTAAATATGCTAAATAATATATATTCATTTAAGCTAATGAGAATAATAAGAACCTGTTGACAACACTTGTATGATGCAAAAACACACATATACAGTTGCACATTTATCATCGTTTTAAGAATTTTATATAAAGCAGGGGTCGAATTTCCCACTGTTTCGCTGTTCCGAGAACAGTTCTTTTTATGCAGGACAGTGAATTTTCAAACATCCTGTCCTGGTGGAACAATCAATTTGATTTCTAATCAAAAAAAAAAAAAAAAAATCCATGGTGTCAATAGGATTATCATCAAAATAATTTTGTCAGTATAAAAAAGTTTTTCCCACCTTGCCTGCAATTGTCATAACAAGAATACACACATATGCAAGGCTGCTTGCACGTGTAAGATTGTATGTAACTCGGTGCCATATCATGTATATACTAATAACTGACAAACAATATTTTCACATATTAATTAATAAAGTAGTTGTAATTTAACCCTTAAATGCCAAAGTGGCCGTGACATGACCAATTGGACATGCACTTTCCACAAAAAATTATGCTTCATTACATACCCACACAGTAGTGGTCCTCATATCACTTGAAAGAGCTCACATAGTTCTTTTAGAAAATGTAAATGGGGTTATGTTGAAAAATTTGAGCAAAAATGGATTAAAATATAGAGAAAATTTAAACTAGAATGGTAAATACCATCATGGTTCACATCCCATGCAAATTGACACCCATATCATATGACCTGGCCAATATGCAAATGACATCTCACACTAAGTCCCACATGGCATCCCATGTCCCACATGGCTGGTATCCCACTGCATGTCCCACATGACATCCCATCCCTTGTCCACATAGCATTCCACCATATGTCCCACATGGCATCCCATCCTAGGACCCACATGGCATCCCACCCTATGTCCCACATGGATCCCATCCCATGTGCCAAATGACATCCCACCCCATATCCCACATGGCATCCCAACCAATGTCCCACATGGATCCCAACATGCTCACCAAAAAAATATATATATATTTAACGAAAAAACGATTTCTTGTCAAACTTCCAAACCTACAATAATGGACTAAAGTATTTGACTAAGTAATTCTTCAAAAGATACAGCCATCACCAAAAACTGGTTTCATTTGACCTGTGACCTTTGTACCCCAAAACTTTAGAGACAAAAGTTCCAGGCCAGGAATACCCATCCACCAATTAGTTCCAGACCGTAACACAGCCCTACGACTCCATACAGGTCATGGGACGGCTCCGTGCGGGTCCATACAGTTTCGTAATCAACAACTTTTGGTTCCACATGGCTCCAACGAATGGGTCTGTATGGCTCCATAGTCCTTTAGCAGGGTAACGACAACCTACAATAAACCCGAAAATAGACCCTTTAGCTATGAAGCTACATGGTCAGGTGATAAGTAACAATCTTCACAAGGAGTATAACATCACAAGAGCTAGTTTCTTCTTGTTTCCGTAGCCATCAGCTACGCAGTTCCACGTCCATGTGAGCTACCTTAGTAAGATTTCCGCGTTAAACGTCAAGGTTCCGCAAAATATTTCACCAGCATCATGGACACAGAGGACAGGTCCCCATATGTCGGTGTGTTACCCACCCAGGATGCCCTGCGATGCGTTGCGTGTAAGAGCTTCCTTAGGTTACGAAGCTTAGTGGTCGGGTAATAAGAAAACCATCTCCACTAGAGGCATAGCATCACGAGAGCTATTTTCTTCATGTTACGTAGTTCCACGACCGTCCAAACTACACTGAATATAGTTTTCCTGTCGGATTATAAAGATATTAAAGCGGTTTTACGTACAATGTATGGTAACTTTGGGAGTACCCCAACTTTACGGGCCCTCTGAACGGCTCCGTACCAGTCCCTACGGCTCCAAGACATTAGTTCATGAGTCCGGGACACGTCTTTACAGGTCCATACAGTTTCGTAGCAACTCTACAAGCCCTTACGGTATGATAAACCCGGGTAACACAACTTTGGGATAATGCGACCGATAGCCGCGTGCTACAAAGTTCCGCGATCGTCATTTTTACCGGGACGCTTATAGCGTTGAGGCAGTCCCCCACACGTAGCCACCAGCTACCCTGCTCCTTGGTGAACAGATACAAACGGAGTGAGTTAATGGCATACACCAGCAGCGCAACTGGCGTGGTAAGCGACCAGTAGCCAGGAGGTACAGAGTTCTGCGGCCGTTATTCTTACCGGGACACGTACTGAGTATGACGGTAGTCCCCCATCCTTCCCCTTGCAGCTACCAGGTTCATAGCTCTGTAGTGAAACAAACAGAGTTTATGGCTCGTATAGCTTGCGTGAACTCCTCCGTACCCCATACGGCTGCAGTATATTTTTAGCTATTCCCACAGAAACGCTTACTGAGTACGACTTTTCTCCCTCACGCGTAGCTACATACTCAATGGCCCCGTGGTAAATAGAAGTATACTGAGGTAACCACTCACGTAACAGATGTAGTACGTTAACGCTGTCGTAGATCCAGACTGTTCTTTTGTACTGATAGCTATTACGTTAGGGACACTTGCCAGTATGGCGGTAGTCCCCCTCGCGTAGCCACTAGCTTTGTTGCTCCGTGGTGAACAGAGGCAAACTGGGCGGACAGCTAGTGGAACTTACTTGTCACGTTGACGCCTTTGTAGATCTGTTATGGCTCTAAACTACTTAATGGGGATGCTTACTGAGTATGGCGTTAGTCCCCCCATGTAGCCATGAGCTTCTCAGCTCTGTGGTGAAGGGTGTTTAATGGAATTAACGGCACATGTAGTATACACAGGACGTCCACTTTTTCATGATTTCTACCCCGGTGATTGGGTTAATGACTCATACAATTGACGTAGTACGTTAAACCCCTGTCAAAATTAACTCAATGAAGGATACTTTTCTTGACATAGGTGGCTTTTGATAGACAATCTCACGTTCGGGATAGTTCATACTATACTTTAACACCTTCTTAAAGCATTTTAACGCGGCTTGCGGCTTCACAGCCTGTAAGTTAACTACCCGTACAGACATATGTTTTTAGTTTTCTCAACATCCGTAGCCATAGGCTCCGCAGTACCAAGGTTGTAACTATACATAGTACGTTAACACCTTTTCCAATCAACTTCATAGACAAGTTTCGCTGTTGATAGGAGTGGCCTGGAGCTACGCGGTTCTGCAACTGCTACAGTCTTCAGCCACCGCTTCGGAGCCGTAGACAATGACTTACGGCTCCGCGGTCTTACTACACAAAACCGTCTTGCAGCTACATAGCCTTACATGATTAGCAGCCCGTTTTGTATACGTTTTATATTAACGGCCTTCCTTTTAATTCGCTAACCATTGGTTTAGTTCAGTAAAAATTAAACAAACTTTACTCTGGGTCAGCAGTCTTATCTGTCACGTTGCTCCTCGATAACCAGGGCACCACAGCTCCGCTGTTGTACGAGTTTTTTACAGAGTTAACGGCCTGTAAAGTATACGACGTACGTTAAACCTAAGTTAGAATTAACTTATCAGTACTATCAGCCTGAATGACTTTCCTTGCTCAACGGCATTTCACCCTGGGCATTTCGCTCATTTCTCTTTCCATTATTCTCATATATAGCTAGTAGGTCTATTTCCAAGTTTATCGTATGCTGTACGTTATCCCGTTACAAAACTCTGGACCCGTACGGACCTGTTCACCAAAGCCATACTGTTTAGAGAAGAGTTTGCATGCTATGCATCGTGGGACATCTTGATTGCGTGACGCACCGACACTCGGGGACCTGTCCACCGGGTCCATGATACTGGTGAAAATAATTGCGGAACTGTAACGTTCAACGCGGACAATCTTATTAATGGCGTCACGGTCGTGGAACTGCGTAGCTAATGGCTACAGGACAAAGAAGAAAATAGCTCTCGTGGTGCTTATACTTCTTGCGAAGATTGTCACTTGTCTGTTACCTGACCACGTAGCTTCGTAGCTAGTGGGTGTATTTCCAGGTTAATCGTACGGTGTACGTTATCCCGTTACAAAACTATGGAACCGTACGGATCCGTACGGATCTGTTTACCAGGCCGTATGGAGCTGTGGGCCATGGAGCCATATGGAACCATCCAATGGACCAACGGAGCCATAAACACGGACCGTGGAGCCGTATGGAACCATCCAATGGATCCGTACGGAGCCATCACGGACCCATGAACACGGCTGTGGAGCTGTATGGATCCGATCACCGGAGCCGTACGGACCAGAAAGGACCCGTGAAATCAATTTTGACTCGCGTATAACCTCTTTGGGCGCCGCCTTTATCAATTTTGACTCGCGTATAACCTCTTTGGGCGCCGCCTTTTACGTGGCCCTACCGGTCCCTATCGTGGAACCGTGGACCACAGCGGTGTACAAAGGGTTTACTCACTAAAAATCTGCACCACTCACAACTCAGTAATCTTATCGAGAAGGGGCGCTTCTTTATAGTGGTTTATTTTAAGTGACGTCTTCTTTAGGACGCCACTTGGCTTATCAATATATAGACTCGGGTAACTTACGTCTGATAGACCGCACCCGTAGCTCTGCCGACTTAGTAATCTATCGAGTCAGAGGCCTCCAGGGGGTTAATCAGGAAAAAGTTAACACAGTAAACCACAAACACAGGCCTCCATGACTCAATAATCTTATCGAGAAGGTGGCCATGGCGTAAGTAGAAACTCTGAGACTAATTGACGTCTTCTTTAGGTTGCCACTTACCAAATCAATATATAGACATAGGTAACTTACGTCGGATAGACTGCACCCATGGCTCTGCCGACTCAGTAATCTATCAAGTCAGAGCCTCCAGGGGGTTAATCAGGAAAAAGTTACCACAGTAAACTACAAACACAAGCCTCCACGACTCAGTAATCTTATCGAGAAGGTGGCTATGGCGTAAGTAGAAACTCTGAGACTAATTGACGTCTTCTTTAGGATGCCACTTACCAAATCAATATTTAGACTCAGGTAACTTATGCCGGATAGACCACACCCGTGGCTCTGCCGACTCAATAAAGGATCGGGTCAGAGGCCTCCAAGGGGTTAATCAGAAAAAGTTACTATAGTTAACTACAAACACAGGCCTCCACGACTCAGTAATCTTATCGAGAAGATGGCCATGGCGTAAGTAGAAACTCTGAGACTAATTGATTTATATCGCCTCTTGGCATTTTTCTGAAAAGTAAAAATATATATGAATGCATACATATACATTTACACCAAGACGCCCCTACGGGGATGTACCTACAACCCTTCATCAAACATAGAGAGGCAAGCCATAGCAAATTAGTTCATCAAAAAATTTAATCAGAAAAATTTTTATCTGAACATTTTTATAAACCCGAGAAAATGCACCGAATATAAATTCTTTAATAGCATAGGGGTAGCGTGGAAAACACGAACCACTGAGTAACTTGGCGTCTCTGGAGATAAAATAAAAAAAAAAAATCTCCTGTGAAGAGGACGTTCCAATGCCCCAAAATTCAAGCTTGAAAATGAAAAACTTTTAGTCTTAATCATATGCGAGAAAAACGTATACACGATATGTACTGGTAACATTAAATAAAATAAAGCTCTCTTGTAACAATTGTAGCTCCTTGGAGCTGTAAGAAGCAGACTCTCGAACACCCTGTGGTGACGTCAACCAAATGTGCATGCGCCAAAATCAATTGAAGAAATTGGCCTAATGCATACCAGAACCTGTACTGAAGATATCCTAACATGTTAATACAATGCATAGTATAATGCTAGGCTCTCCTCGTGGAAGGGCGGGAACCTGTACTAAAGATATCCCAAGATGTTAATACAATGCATAGTATAATGCTAGGCTCTCCTCGTGGAAGGGCGGGGCCGAGGGTGAAAAAAACTTAAACCCAGGACCCAGGGGCAAGAGGTCCACTAGACAGGCACACTTGGTGCCCTAGGGCCTAAAAACACCCACCACAAGAGTGGGACTCTCTCAAACTAGCCACCCGCTCTGTACGGATGGAGACTAAAAACACTCTATCCTAAGTGTAGGCTACACAGGAAAGTCCTGTGAGTCGAATGGAAGAAATCCCGAACCCGTGGCTACCTCGTTATAACCTCAGAATACTTGAAAAAAGTGAACCGGATAAGATGGAGCAGTGTAAAAACCTGCCTGGTAGAAGCTGCAAAGGAGAAATTTGTTAGAAAAAGGTTAAATTTATAAAAGAAAATTTGACCAGTTCCAGCGATGTTGTAAAAACAACGTGCAGTTATATGGAGGTCAGGACTGGGCTGGTAACTACGTTTTTAAGGTCAGTTAGAAGTGCATTAGAATCAGGTCATGTGAGCAGATTGCATATTTATAGCATGGAAGGTGGTATAACTTGAAGTAAATATGTATATGTGGGTGATTAGCTAAAAACAAGCAGTTATACTATACCTTCTAAAATCAAAATGTAATCAGCATCAACATTGAAATATATTTAATCAATAACTGCTATGAACAAACCTGTAATGAAGTTTAATGGGATCCGTTTTGGCGCAGCTGCTCTTTGAAACTTCTCTGCAGTTCTTGTATAGATGGCCAAGCGCTCTTCCTCCTCCTTGAGAAAAGAGGCTTTCTCCAGGCCCTCATAGTACCCCCAGTGTTCTGGATTGCGATCTATCAATTTCTCATAGAGGGTTTTTGCATCATCCCATCTTTCTAACGTGAGGTAGATTTCAGCTGAGAGAAAATGATGGAATCATTGATGAAATTACTGCACATTAATAGTTGGTACTGTGTGCTATATATATATTGTAGATGTGGTTTTTAACTTGCTCCACAATAAAAAAACAATTGTTTTTAGGTCAGAACTTGCTAAACTTTTTGTCATCAGAATCCTTTCAGAAATATTTTGAGAGGCTGTTACTTGTACAATAGTACAATTTCAATCAATAAGGGTGTTTCAGCTGACGTCACGGGGTCACATGACTTTGTTTACATCGCCATTTTGTTGGGCAATACCACTGTCGTCTGCTGTACACTTAATTAAACTTACATATGTATGCATGTTGTTAAATAGGATTATCTTTGTAAGATAATTATGCCTGAATCTTGCTGTAACATTGGTTGCACTAATAAATGTGCGCAAGAAAATAAAAAGACATTTCCTCGATTTCCATCCGATCTTGATCGACGTTCGAAGTAGGTTTCTGCTGTAGGCTTCAACCTACGGCGCACACTAGGATTTGCAGCGAGCACTTTATATCAGGTATGTAGGCTTTCTCTGAGTATAACGAACAATCAGCTGGCGTTAACGTTATCGTATTCCCAGTGAAAATATAAAATTTAAGGAAATTTTGAAGTCAAATCAGAAGCAAACAAAAAATTGCAATTAGTAAAATTCGCTGAACTGGTACTGGTAGGTTAGCATGTAGTATGTTTGTTGTACGTGTGATGTGACTGAGCTGTGTGAAGACACGTAAAAAGCAACGATGCCGCTGTCCTGCAAAATTGAGTCCAGTTGGGTTACAGTCATGTGATGAAGTCCCTCTATAGTAATAAAATCAAATTATAATGGCAAACCAACCAACAGAGCCCAGTGTTTATATTAGTGAGAGGGATAGAAGGATTCACCTCTTTTTTAAATTTCTTCACTAAATAAATCATGAAGGGGAAAGGGGGTACAATTCTAAATATACAAATCAAATTTGTTTCCCTCACAGGTTTGAGGTTTTTGTGTTCGTGTTGAAAATTTATACGAAAATGCAAAAAAAGTCATAAAAAAATTTGCCCTCATCCACTTGTGCTATTGAAAGTGGAGAGGCCCTATGGACTTAACTTTAGCACATAACATGTATACATTAGCATAGATTAACATAGATTAGATGACAAAATCAATTTAATTCCTAGTGTGAACAGTAATAAAGTCAATACCTTTAATCTCCAAAATGGATTCTATATCACAGATCTGTGTAGAATGTTCTTCTAAATGAGAGAGAGCGTGCTCCAGCATGCCAGCCTCTCGCATCACTTGGTTCTGATAGAGCAAGAACTCACTATGCTCGTAGTCATATGCTCTCACCTGTGAAGAGAAATAAAAATCCATGTAGAATAATACATAGTTCAATTATTGTGGACCGACCCACAAAAGATATTTTGTTTTGGTAATAATTGGAAACATCTCCGATCAGTCTCCAACCAGTGCTCCACAACTGGATTATAAAACGGCAGTGGGCGTCTTGACGTTGATATTCCAACTTTGTTAAACCTCTAAGCAAACCAAACCATTTAAAACTTTTAAGTTGTTAGAACAGTCAATTTGTATTTTTTTTTAATAAATATTTGTTATATTTTATTGTAAAAGCAGAGCAATTTTATATTGGATAAGGCAATAAATGAAAATAAATAAATGAACAGTCAATAAATGAACAGTCAATAAATGAACAGTCAATAAATGAAAGTCAATAAATGAACAGTCAATAAATAAACAAATAAGGTAATTTAAAGCTTTAGACTGAAAGCTGATCAAAGTTAAATATGTTTGTGTTAGTGGGTTTAACTGCACCATGGTTCAATTGTGCAACATTAGTTAAAAGATAACTTGATAATAAAGGGATGTTCACAACAGATGGGAGAAATGATAAGTACAGAAGTTTGGGTTGAGAAGAGATATTTTTTTGTTTTGTTTTTGTAAGTGGGAATGCTGTTACAGTTGGAAGTGTTGAGATAGGAAGGAGGTTCAATGATGTGTGAGAAGAGGCAGATTAAAGGATAAGGTGAGGTGGGTTGCAGCTGTTGTATAGTGGTGTTTGTCCAGCTGAGTACACTGATGTACATGTCTAAGTTGCAATTTATGAAATGGAACAAAATCCAGAATCTGAATATAATTCAGCTACTGGGACTGATAACTATAACTGTCAGAAGGACAGCATGTTTAAGTAATCGAAGCTAGCATAAAGAATGGGCTTATTGAGGGACATATGTGCAGAACTGGGGCTAGTAACATCAGATGATTTCTAATTACCTAAGATTTGAAGGATGCACTTACCATACCATTTTGTTTGCTTTAGATTTTCACAATATTTTATAGTAGACCAGCCAAACATGAACTACAACAGTAAATACTGTCATGGTTCGCATGCCTATGCAAATTGACACCCATATCATATGACCTGGCTAATCATAAAAATGGCATCTCACACTAAATTCCACATGGCATCCCATGTCCCACATGGCATCCCACCACATGTCCCACATGACATCCTATCCCATGTCCCACATGGCATTCCACCATATCTCCCACCCCATGTCCCACATGACATTCCATGCCATCCCATGTCCAAGATGGCATTCCATCATATGTTCCACAGGGCATCCCATCCTATGACCCACATGGCATTCCACCCTATGTCCCACATGGATCACATCCCATGTCCCAAATGACATACCACCTCATGTCCCATATGACATCTCATTACTTGTCCCACATGGCATTCCACCATATCTCCCACATGGCATTCCACCATACAGTGTCTCACATGGCATTCCACCATATGTCCCACATGGCATTCCACCATATGTCCCATGTGGCATCCCAAGCTATGACCCACATGGATCCCATCCTACATGTCCCACATTAATCCAACTATATGTACCACATTGCATCCATCAATGTCCCACATGGCATCCCTCCCTGTGTCCCACATCAGTGGCTTCCCACCTGATGTCCCACATGGCATCCCACCTCATGTCCCACCATATGTTTCACATACATGGTATCTCTCCCAATGTCCCAATGACATCCTACTTTATGTCCCACATGACATCACATCCCATGTCACCATGGCCTCCGACTCTATGTCCCACATAGCCTCCTACCCTGTCACACATGGCATCCTACCTTATGTCACACATAGCATCCCAACCTATGTCACACTGTGCTACTCGTGGCATCCCACCATGTCCCACATAGCATCCCACCCTGTTCCACATGGCATCCCACCCCATGTCCCACATGGCATCCCACCCCATGTCCCACATGGCATCCCACCCCATGTCCCACATGGCATCCCACCCCATGTCCCACATGGCATCCCACCCTATGTCCCACATGACATCCCAGAAGCTCCAAAAGAAGTCTCATCCTAGCTAACACAATCCCTAATTGAGCATACTATATATAAAAGTGTCAGTTCATATGATAACTTATATGCAAATGACTTGTTGAAATGGGGTGGGACCCCATGTTCCACATGACATCCCATGTCCCACATGACATTCCATACCATGGCATTCCACCCTGTCCTGCATGGCATTCAACCATATATCCTACATGGCATCCCACCCCCATGTCCCACATGGCATCCCACCCCATGTCCCACATGACATCCCATAGGCTCCATAGTCTCATCCTAGCTTTCAGTCTCTGATTGAGCATACTATGTATGAAAGTGTCAGTTCATATGACTTATATGCAAATGACTTGTTGAATAAGAAAAGAAAGGTGGAGTTAAATAATTATGCCTGATATAGCCCTTGGTGTATACCACATGGTAAATATTATATCATATGTCCCTCATGGCCCCCATCCATGTCCCACATGGCATCCCTCCCTATGTCCATAAGCAATCACATCCTGTCACACTCCCTGACTAAGCATACTAAATCAAAAAAGTCTAGTCTGTTCATATACTGTAGCAACTTTATGCAAATGAACCACAATAATAAAGGTGGAGTTTAATAATCATGCCTGATGCAACTGTTGGTGCCCCAATATTTTGAAGAATTTTAAGGATTTTAAATCTCCAGTGCTACAAGAGAGACGCTTGAGGATCTCTGAAGAATATTGGAAAATTATATCATTTTACAATTATCTTTTAAGGAAATATCAAATGTTTTGTAGACTTTTTAAGGAAACTAGTCTTCAATCCTGTCTTAAGTGTCACTAAAAAACTTTAACATTTTGTAAAGAAATTTTAACCTTCCATAAGGATATCTGAAGAAACTTTAACTTTTTCTGAGGAACTCCTAAGAAATTTTAACATTTTCTAATGAATTCTCAAAAAACTTTAACATTTCTAAGGAAATCTCAGGAAAAATCTGTGGAAGGCCTGACAGACAGCCGGACAGACGTAATCGCCATCACATGGGTTCCTATTAGGCTTCGCATGCGAACCAAAAATACGTCTAGAAACAGTTTATTTCAGCATAGTTTGGAATATTTCCATGGTTTTTGTACAATTTGTTTGAAAGAGCATACGTTTAGAGCCAATTTGGTACAAAAATCAGGTTGATATCATATTCCGTTCAAGATATATGGATTTTTAAAGATTTCCTAATTGCATTTTAAAGTTTTTGTACAGTATGATTAATTCTTGTTTGTCTTAAGTGCAATTCCATTGCAGATGTTTATGTATCTCTTTGAATGTTAATTGGTTGCTTGATATGTCCCTGGTATATTTCAAGACAATTTAACTTTCAATATTAGTACAGAAGCATATGGCAGGACGACACACAAGTGTTACTCTCAAAATTATGTATATTTTATATATATTGTATGTATATTACAATTTGATGTTGTGCCAGGGAGCTGCCATCTACACCAGGGACCTGACCACAATTTGATGTTGTTCCAGGGAGCTGCCATCTACACCAGGGACCTGACCACAGTTTGATGTTGTTCCAGGGAGCTGCCATCTACACCAGGGACCTGACCACAATTTGATGTTGTTCCAGGAAGCTGCCATCTACACCAGGGACCTGACCGCAATTTGATGTTGCTCCAGGGAGCTGCCATCTACACCAAAGACCTGACCACAGTTTGATGTTGTTCCAGGGAGCTGCCATCTACACCAGGGACCTGACCACAATTTGATGTTGTTTCAGGGAGCTGCCATCTACACCAGGAACCGGACCACAATTTGATGTTGTTCCAGGGAGCAGCCATCTACACCAGGGACCTGACCACAATTTGATGTTGTTCCAGGGAGCTGCCGTCTACACCAGGGACCTGACCACAATTTGATGTTGTTCCAGGGAGCTGCCATCTACACCAGGGACCTGACCACAATTTGATGTTGTTTCAGGGAGCTGCCATTTACACCTGGGACCTGACCACAATTTGATGTTGTTTCAGGGAGCTGCCATCTACACCAGGGACCTGACCACAATTTGATGTTCTTCCAGGGAGCTGCCATCTACACAAGGGACCTGACCACAATTTGATGTTGTTCCAGGGAGCTGCCATCTACACCAGGGACCTGAACACAATTTGATGTTGTTCCAGGGAGCTGCCATCTACACCAGGGACCTGACCACAATTTGATGTTGTTCCAGGGAGCTGCCATCTACACCAAAGACCTGACCACAATTTGATGTTGTTCCAGGGAGCTGCCATCTACACCAGGGACCTGAACACAATTTAATGTTGTTCCAGGGAGCTGCCATCTATACCAGGGACCTGACCACAGTTTGATGTTGTTCCAGGGAGCTGCCATCTACACCAGGGACCTGACCACAATTTGATGTTGTTCCAGGGAGCTGCCATCTACACCAAAGACCTGACCACAATTTGATGTTGTTCCAGGGAGCTGCCATCTACACCAGGGACCTGAACACAATTTAATGTTGTTCCAGGGAGCTGCCATCTACACCAGGGACTTGACCACAATTTGATGTTGTTCCAGGGCGCTGCCATCTACACAAGGGACCTGACAACAATTTGATGTTGTTCCAGGGAGCTGCCATCTACACCAGAGACCTGGTGCAAGTCTGCAAGAATGTGATTTTTCTGATGGGTGCACTACATGTACGCTTCAATTTTTCGAAAGCTATTGGGCAACATATTGAAAGTGCTGGCATTGATGACCTATGGGCACAATCAGGTGTTTTGCAGCCAATGCTACTGAGATCATGTTGGATGGGTAAAGCCTACTACCATGCTGTGAGAGGACACCAACTTACATATGAAGCTCTGTGAAACCTTAAGTGTTGTATGTTTTAATCATGGTTAGCTAGAAAAGGTCAACAAGCGAGTAATGAAGCCGCAGAATTTGCCCAAAATGTTACTGAAATTTTCAAGAAGAAATGTGACGACTATAGAACAGAACTTTGTCGATTGGTTTGTTTGTTTGTTTGATGAGGTCTTAACGGCACCACGACAACGAAGGTCAAATTGTGCCTGAGAGGTCAGATCATTTTAGAGGTAGTAAGGAAAGAGACCAGGGGAAGAATGAGAGAAATTCAAAAACAAAAGCCAGAAAGCTGCGATCGAGAGAGGAGGTGCATGGGTAAAACCAAAAACAAAGTAGAGAGGGGGTGGAAGAGGAGAATTAAATATGGTTGTAGAGGGATGCATGCTGAAGGAAGGAGACTATTTTATCTGGAGGATTTTTTTGGAAGAACTCAGCAATTGAGTTGTGGGGAGCGAGAGAAGCTCTGGGAAGGTTGTACAGGGGGCAAGCAAGGAGAACGTGTTGGATTGTGAGGATGCAGTGGCAATTGTTACAGAGGGGTTGGGGGGAACCAATAAGGAGGTGGGAGTGAGTGAGGTGGGTGTGACCAATTGACAATTATCAGATAATATGAGTGCGCAGAATGTCCAAACCCTTTGGAAGAATTTAACAAGGAGAACCTAGACAACCGAAACTTTATGTTGCGGTCAACAGACGTGATAATGGTTGAAATCCTTATGGATTTCATCAGGTCTGAGAGGGATGGAAACTGGACTCTCCATCTAGAAGCATTCACAGCAGTTTTCAAGCTTCAGAATTAATTTGGATAATGAAGGTATTTCAAAACCCCTTTACCCCAGTCAAATATTCTTAATATCTAAACAAATCTGATTGAGATTTAAACTTGAAAAAGTTGCCAGAATATTTTCTAGCCTTTCATCACCATTCCGTTCCTTTCTCCACTAATAGGAGATGAACGTGCTTCAAAGGAATCTTGGAATACTCACTGCTTGTGTCTTCCTGAACTCTTCAAGGATCTTCAGGGCCATATCATACTCCTTCAGCAAATGGAATGACATTGCGTAACCTATCCACGATGCCCTTTGACCCGGTCTTAAGAGTAATAACTGATGCCTTGTATCCTTCAAGACAAAAAACATCACACATAACTAACTGTTGTAAATGATAATGGACATATTTCACATGGATTATCATTTTTACAAGAATACTCAACTGAAAAGAGGTAGCGGTATTATTCTATTCTCTTTTAACCTTTACTCTAACAGGGCTTTGAAAAAAGCAAGCCAAATTTTCGTAACCTTTTTTTTTCATATGCATTTTTGACAACTTTCCTTTCATTTTCTTTCATTCCAGTTTGGTTGGAATAGAGGCTAAGATATTTATCTTTTGAGTAATGAAAGCCAATTTAGGAAATATTGGGCAAAAATTTGCAAATTAAGCAATTTTCGGCTACATTTGGTCAACAAATGGTCAATCTTTGCAGAAGTATAACTTCTTGTCAATATTGAAAACAGATTTCTTTTACATATTTAGATTCTTTATGAATTTTTTTCCCAATGATATTAATCTATAATTTTCAGAAAGAAAGGAAACATGAAAAAAACATCCAAAATGATAAAAGTCAAAAGACCCCTGAAAGCTGCTGCAAAAAAATTATTACGCAGTGGTCACGGTGAGACTCGAACCCGGAGCGCTCGCGTGCTAGCCGCGTACATTTCCTCTGCACCATGTAGTCTTTCAAATGGGAGAGGTGAAATATATTTCTTATAGGACAGGTTCTACATAGATGGGGTATGCTTTTATTTTTATAACAATTGGAAGGAAATTTTGGGTACATGAAGGTTTGTAAGGTTTGGGTACACGATTTTTTGAAGAAAAAAATTCTCACAAAAATTTGAAGAAATTTCTCCAGAACAAAAGATTGCAGGTAGGGATTATAAAAATTAGACCAAAAAACAATACTATTATGTCTAAGGACTTGCATATTTGATTTTGAAGCAAAAATGTGATCTTTAAGTTATTGTAAGATTTGAAAGAAAAACAAAAACGTTGTTTGTAATTTTTTTAGTTTTACCCTTTTTTGATGTACTTTTTCACAAAAATGTGTAATATGATATAAAGAAGTTCCATTTTGTGAAAGAAATATCAAAGTACTTTAAAATGATACCAAGATTACTCCTATAGGACTGTGGTAAAGTCCTGATTTTATCTTTAGAAAAAGGTGGTTTGAAAACGGTGATACTATCGCCGCATGGTAGAGTAAAGGTTAAGCTACAGCCAATATCAACTTCAGAGTAAAGTTATCTAGTGTGTACTGTTAGTGATATGTACCTCCTTGTTGGTGTTTGTGATGGCAGTAAAACAATCAATTATACTTAGTGAATGAACATGATGTTACAATGCTATAAACAATTGTTCAGCGCAATTTGTGATCAATTCTAATACATTTTTTGCAATTTGCAAAAAGTTAAATCCATTCAGGCTCATTCATAGAGCCGGTGCTTATCCCCGGTTTCAATGGCGCAAGCGGCTGAGAGTACATCATAACTCCCCCTGGATGGGACGCCAGTCCATCGCAGATTAACTCCCCAGCAGTGCTGGTACTCATTTTATAGCTGAGTGGACTGAAGCAAGTAGTGTAAAGTGCCTTGCTCAAGGACACAATGCAGCGCTCACGGCGGATATCGAACCCGGTACCAAGTATGCTTGGTCACATGTTGAATTTGACAAGTGACGTATTTCACCTCTCTTCCTGAAAAATCAAAAAGCCACATAAAGATGACACAGTAAGAATTCCAGGTAATGTCCCTTGCAACTAGTGGCCATTTCAATTTTTCATTCTTCATAAGCAATTTCTTAGGCTTTCAAAATTATAAACCTTATCATGCTTCCATCACCACCATCTGAACATTTAAGCTAACAGATAGTTGTAACAGCCAAAAATAGTGCAATTGCTGCAGTTTTTAAAGATTCTTTCAGGAGGCTGCTAGATATATTATTTCATATTCTGATAACTTAAATTCTGATGAAGCATCATCTAGACCTGGAAATTTTCCTAATTAGGAAGCATGAGGATAGTTCATTCCTAACAATAACTCATCAGGCACTTGGCTCAGCATTTAAGATAGCAACATGAAACCTTTTGTAGGTTTATTCAGGCTTATCAACTGATTAAACATCATTGCCAAGTTCCTGTCAGTTTGTAGGTTTAAAGGGATATTCGGAATCGAATTAAACTAAGTAGACTCAATCAGCCGTTTTTGCAGAGGAACAAAGTCTGAGAATTTTGGAGTGATCCCCGTGCCGTGGGGCACAATTTGGGTTGATAACACCCAGAAATATCAAATGTTTCACGAATTTTGTTAATATATTATTATCAACCCACATGGACAGAAATCTCAGTTGAGCACCAGTCATATCCTCTTGACAAAAAAAAAAAAAAAACATCTGGTGGATATAATTTAAACGTCAACCTGATGTTGTATTTCGTTGATGAAGCTTACCTTGTAACCCTCTAAATCTCTCATCTGAATTTGGAGGAGCGACAGATCCCTCAAGATCTGCAGATTGTCCTGCAAAGAGAAAGTTTGTATGTTGGGTGTTTCTTCCTATATGCGTGAGGACTGAAAACCTCATCACACTCATATCGACCAAGGACTTGACCGATGACTAGAAATAGGGCCATAAACCAGAATTGTGAGCACATGGCCAGATTCCTCTGAGGGGGGAGGGAGGGGGTAAGATGTTAATTTAAAAAGAGTGCTCAAATAGGTTGTATCTCCTTCAATCTGTGTTGGAATTTGTTTACTTACAACCTTGTTGGAACTTGTTTCATAGATAGGCAATTTCATTTCTTATACTAATCCTCTAAGCACATTGTAACGCCTATATGCACGTGTATGATGCCATCATTAACTGTCAATCCAATTTTCACCAAAAATAAAAGCAAAGATTACCTGATGAGCCAAAAAATTGTGCAAAAATGAAGAAAAAAGCGAAATAAACGAACAAATATAGTTCGAAGTTAATGAGATTTAGCATGGTTTGCAAACAACAGGGCCATTTTCCCAAGAGGGTTGTATCAAATACAGTTGAGAATCTCTCTGGGTTGGAATATATTTTCTACAGTACAGTGTCCGACTGGTGGCGCACTTTTGATGTGTTATTCATGTGTTAAAAATATATCAAATGCTTGCAAGACAAGGCAATTTACTTGCTGATAATTAATTTCTGCACCCGTAGTAGTATATAAGAGGGGGTTCTGGTACACCAATTTCAACACTCTGATTACCGTTTTTCACCCTAAGGTGAAAAACCGTGATGATAACAGCCTTCACTGGGCTCTATGATCTGCTGTTTCCAGCTGAGAAAAATCAACAAAGATGTAGCAAGTATCCCTCCAAAGACGGCTTAAACTTTGAACAAATAGAGGCTCCAGACCAACTCTCCCAGATCAAGAAGGTTGAAAAACAAAACGATCTGGCTATTAACGTCTTTGGTTGGGATAAAAAGGTGTTCGTCCATAGGCTCAGCAAACAGGATAAGAGCATGCCCAGGATCAACCTTTTATTGATTGAGAAGGTTGGTAAGTTCCACTACACATGGATCAAAAACCTCAATCACCTGCTCTATGACCAATCCACTCATCAAAAGAGCAAGCACTTCTGCGAGAGTTGCTTACATGGATATTCCAGGGAAGACCTCTTCGAAGCTCACAAACCAGATTGTATGGGAATTGGTCAAACAGCTGTACACATCGAGATGCTGAAAGAAGGTAAAAACAAGCTATCCTTCCAGAACCATCACATACAACTGCCAGTGCCCTACATAATCTAAGCTCCCGCAAGATAGAACCTAATCCCATACCCAAAGACTCAGCAGCATGAAGCGTGTGGTTATGGGTATGTAGTGGTAAGGTGTGATGGTCATACAGAGCCTCCAGTATGCAGGGGACCACATGCAGCTGAGAAGTTTCTTGAGGCTTTACCGCAGGAAGAAACTAAGATCAAAGCAGTTCTGGCAAACCCTCAACCTATGATAATCACCAGAGAGGATTGGTGTACACACCGGACAGCACAGGACTGTCATATGTGTAAAAAACCTCTACATGGTGACTGTTCACGACCACTGTCATATCACAGTAAGTACAGAGGTGCTGCACACAATGCCTGCAACCTGAAAGCTGCGCCTGAGCTCCAAAACAACCACAATCCCATTTGTGTTCCATAACCTGCTGGCCAACAACTCTCATCTGATCATGCAAGCTATCAGCAAGTAGATGGAAAGATATATAACATGCATCCCCAACAACATGAAGAAGTATATATCATTCTCCCTACACCAGCTGAGGTTCATAGATAGCGCGCAGTTCCTCCTTGCCTCGTTGGA
The DNA here is from genome assembly GCA_020152595.1 of Chiridota heheva. Taxonomy (NCBI): domain Eukaryota; kingdom Metazoa; phylum Echinodermata; class Holothuroidea; order Apodida; family Chiridotidae; genus Chiridota; species Chiridota heheva. Next base: position 1,930,304 of record JAIGNY010001388.1, on the reverse strand, counting down.
TAAAGTGATTGCAGCTGCAGAAGATTTCCAGATCACGACCAAATATGAACCGGATGAGAAAAAGAGACAATTGCTGCTATGCAAGGGAGTTTACCCCAATGCGTATATGGATTCCTGGCAACTGTTTGGAGAGGAGTTACCTCCACAGGACAGCTTCTACAGCAAGCTCACAGATGAACATATTTCCTCTGAGGACTACCAGCACACACAGAAAGTCTGGGAAGCATTCAATTGTGATAGTATGAAAGATTAACACGATCTATACCTGCAGACGGATATGCTCTCACTGGAAGATATCTTTGAAACATTTCAGAAGACTTGCCTAAAGCAGTACGGCTTAGATCCAGCACATTATTATACAAGCCCTGGATTGTCTTGGGATGTACTCTTTAAGTATACTGGTGTGGAACGGAACTGTTAACAGACTATGACATGTACCTGTTCTTCAAGAAAGGTAAGAGAGGAGGTATCTCCATGGTATCCAAGTGTCATGCCAAAGCCAACAACCCTCATGTATCATGCTATGACCCTTCCAAACCTAACAGTCATATCCTGTACCTAGATGCGAATAACCTGTATGGTTGGGCAATGAGTCAAGCTGGTGGGTTTGAATGGGTACAAGAGGTGCCTTCACTAGATATGCTTTCACTGGATGTAGAAAAGGGCTACATCCTCGAGGTGGACCTTGAGTACCCTAAAGAGCTTCATGACGTTTATAACACATATCCACTTGCTCCAGAGTGCATGAAGATGCTAAAGAAGTGGATGTCAGGTTAGCAACAAGGGTTACTAGGCTTGTCAAGAGAGGTTGAAAAGCTAGTACGAACTCCGTTCTGGGTATGAAGTTAACGAAAATCCATCGTGCAATCCGTTTCAATCAAAGCAAGTGGATGGAGCCCTACATTCAGCTGAATACAGAACTCCGCAAAAGAGCAACAACCAACTTTGAGGAAGATCTCTACAAGTTGATGAAAAATTGCGTCTTTGGTAAGACCATGGAAAATTTGCACAAACGTGAAGATGTCAAGCTTGTGTGGGCCTCTAAAAGGAAAAGCTATGGCGGTGGAAAGCCAGTCCTGCATTTGCAAAAGAGGAGATATTTGATAACAACCTAACCGCCCTACAAATACATACGTGTTGACTAATGCTCAACCCCCCTAGCGTCCTACATCTTATGTATGACTTTTACTACAATAAGCTGAAGGAGCAATATGAAGACCGCTGCAACCTCCTCTATACAGACACTGACAGCTTACTGCTTGAGATAAAAACGGAGGGCGCAAGAATGTGTATGCTGATATGGCCTCTGAATCGCACCTCTATGGCACAAGCAATTATCCTACACATCACCCACTCCACAGTATTGCGAACACAAAAGTGCTTGGCAAAATGAAAGACAAATGTGCTGGAGTATCCAATAACGAGTATATAGAACTTTGATCCAATATGAATTTTATCCTGAAGGAAGATGGAGGCGAAATCCGAAAAGCAAAAGGTGTTAAAAGTATGTTGTCAAAAAATATACAACATCAGCAGTACAAAGAAGCACTATATGACAGCAAGACATTTCACCATGGTATGATTCTATTGAGAAGCGAACACCACATTATATATAGCATGCAAATGAATACAATTTCCCCATCACCTCTCGATACCAAGCGCTGGGTTGTAAGAGAATCATCCACTACTTTAGCCTTAAGGATATAAGGACATAAGTATTAAATAACTTAATAAAAGACTTTAAAAATACATGAATAATATAAAAAAATAGTAAAACATGAAGAAGAAAAAATAACAAAAACTTTTTGTCATATATTTTAAAGATAGGGGGTGCACCCCAGGATGGGACAGAACCCCAAGCTCATTTGAGGGCGAAAAATGGAAATCTATAGAGTATTAAAATGGGTGTGCCAGAACCCCCTTTTTACATACTACTTCCGTTTAAAGCACGTAAAAACCATGGATTATTTTTGACAACATTTTTCAGCCTTACTGGTAATTTGAAGACTTAATCGCTCAAATGTTGTGACATTCCTTACTTATTTTTGGGCTGACGATCGCAATGATTATGTTGTGGTTATTGTAGAGATTCAGTTCCAGTTCCGCAAAAATTTCTGGAAATTCCAGCATGTGATCTTTTTTTTTTTTTTGGTGTGTGATCGTAAACGACAAACGATCAAAAATGGATCATTTACTGAATTAAACAAAAATGCACATCCATCATAGTGTTATATCAGCTTGGTCATACTGTGCATCTTTGGTTTGGTTGATTTATTCTAACAGTAGCTCTATCTTTTCAGAATATTAAATAAAATATCATGTTAAACTGTATCTTTCTTTATTTTGACAGTTTTTATTAATTTTTAGAAATGTGTTACTTCAATTTGGGCTACTACCAACATCTTCTTAAGAAATAATTCAGCCGGAACCGGAACCAGATTTTTGTCACTATTCGATCAGATAGTTTGGCCGGACCAGATATCTGGTGCATCCCTTCCCAAGACAACTAAATTAAACCTCATTCAAAAAAAAAAAAACTTTGTTATACAATGTTCACTTATGGAAGGTAGCCAAGGCTAGTGTGATTATATATAGCATGCAAATGAATACAATTTCCCCATCAGCTCTCGATACCAAGCACTGGGTTGTGAGAGAATCATCCACTACTTTAGCCTTAAGGATATAAGGACATAGGTATTAAATAACTTAATAAAAGACTTTAAAAATACATAAATAATATAAAAAATAGTAAACATGAAGAAAAAAATAATAATAACATAAACTTTTTGTCATCAATTTCAAAGATGGAGGGTGCAACTAAATTAAACTTCATTAAAAAAAAAAAAACTTTACTATACAATGTTTACTTATGGAAGGTAGCCAAGGCTAGTGTGATTACCCTGGAAGGTAGCCAAGGCTACACTGTGATTACCCTGGAAGGTAGCCAAGGTTACACTGTGATTACCCTGGAAGGTAGTCAAGGCTACATTGTGATTACCCTGGAAGGTAGCCAAGGTTACACTGTGATTACCCTGGAAGGTAGCCAAGGTTACACTGGAAGGTAGCCAAGATACACTGTGATAACCCTGGAAGGTAGCCAAGGTTACACTGTGATTACCCTGGAAGGTAGTCAAGGCTACACTGTGATTACCCTGGAAGGTAGCCAAGGTTACACTGTGATTACCCTGGAAGGTAGTCAAGGCTACACTGTGATTACCCTGGAAGGTAGCCAAGGTTACACTGTGATTACCCTGGAAGGTAGCCAAGGTTACACTGGAAGGTAGCCAAGATACACTGTGATTACCCTGGAAGGTAGCCAAGATACACTGTGATTACCCTCGAAGGTAGCCAAGATACACTGTGATTACCCTCGAAGGTAGCCAAGGCTACACTGTGATTACCCTGGAAGGTAGCCAAGGTTACACTGTGATTACCCTGGAAGATAGCCAAGGCTACACTGTGATTACCCTGGAAGGTAGCCAAGGCTACACTGTGTTTACCCTGGAAGGTAGCCAAGGCTACACTGTGATTACCCTGGAAGGTAGCCAAGGCTACACTGTGATTACCCTGGAAGGTAGCCAGGGCTACACTGTGATTACCCTGGAAGGTAGCCAAGGCTACACTGTGATTACCCTGGAAGGTAGCCAAGGCTACACTGTGATTACCCTGAAAGGTAGCCAAGGCTACACTGTGATTACCCTGGAAGGTAGCCAAGGCTACACTGTGATTACCCTGGAAGGTAGCCAAGGCAAGGCTACACTGTGATTACCCTGGAAGGTAGCCAAGGCTACACTGCGATTACCCTGGAAGGTAGCCAGGGCTACACTGTGATTACCCTGGAAGGTAGCCAAGGCTACACTGTGATTACCCTGGAAGGTAGCCAAGACTACACTGTGATTACCCTGGAAGGAAGCCAAGGTTACACTGTGATTACACTGGAAGGTAGCCAAGGCTACATTGTGATTACACTGGAAGGTAGCCAAGGCTACAATGTGATTTGGTTCTCTTATCTCTTTATTTTTTATCTGTACAAGTATTCTTTCATATTTTCACATAAATTGAAAGTATGACAAATAATGGCATCAAAATTGAAATAGTTTCATAAGAAAGTACCTTTCGTTAAGTCTAAGAACAGGAAACTATTTAATTAAACTTTTGTGAATGAAAATATTCTCCCGTACCTACCAACCCAAATATTAAACATAAATTACATATTGGCCTCAGCCTATTTAGAAATGGATGTACAACAATAATTTTAAACTGCTTTTTAAACAAGAATATTAGGTCAAATGTTCAATATCTAACCACCAACTACAATGTTACCTAATTAGGAAACGTAAGGATAGTCCATTCCTACCAATTAACCCTTTAGAAACTTGGCTCAGCATTTAAGATATCAACATGAAACCTTTTGTAGGTTTATTCAGGCTTATCAACTGATTAAACATCATTGCCAAGTTCCTGTCAGTTTGTAGGTTTAAAAGGATATTCGGAATTAAATTAAGTAGACTCAATCAGCCGTTTTTGCAGAGGAACAAAGTATGAGAATTTCGGAGTGATCCCTGTGGTGTGGGGCGCAATTTGGGCTAATTACGCCCAGAAATATCAAATTTTTCATGATTTTTTTATATATTATTATCAACCCACATGGACAGAAGTCATGTGCACACAAGTCATATCCTCTTGCCAAAAAAAAAAAAACATCTGGTGGAAATAATTTTCTGATCAACTTGATTTAAACATCATTTGCAAGTTCGTCAGTTCCTAGGCTTAAAGGTATATAGATTTATTTTATTACTATCCCAGTTTTATAATAAGCAGCCCAGACGGCAGTCTTGTTGAGCACCAGTCAACAAGAAATTCTCAAGCAGCATGTTCAGGTCAGAGCCAGGAACTTGAAATTGACTGGACAGAAAGTAAATGAACATGTATTCTAAAATCTAAATGATACAAGTGAAAAGAAAAAAAATTCAAATTTGGAAATTACCTTGTCCCATTTGAGAGCATTCCTGTAGCACTTGATGGCTTCATCGTATTTCCTGTCAGAACGTTGTAGAAGTCCATACACATGCCAACCTGACACTCAATCGTTAAAGAAAAATGCGACCACACTTTACATCCACAGAAAGTTCTACTAATAAATTCCAAGGTTTAGTTTAGTGGTCAAGCATGTTTATCTTATATGAAGAGGACTTCAAAAGAAACAAAATGGTGAAGAGAGGATTCCAATATCTTATTCCGTTAAGGAGATATTTAAGTTTAAAGTGTGGTATCATTTGTGTAGAAACGACTGAAATCAGACTAGTTGTGATGTCATAGCCTCAGATTCCTGTCTTTTTGTATTCTATTATATTTTGTCCTACAATTTTGTGGCTTAAAAACCATGGGATATGTCAAAAAAGTAGTAAAAGTGAATATAGGGAGGGTATTTATAATATACCACCTAAAGAAAGTTTAAGGAAAAATAATTTCAATGGTGAAAAAATTTATATTTTTTTTCTTCTAAATACATAAAGACTTTGAGGAATATGAGGCTGTGACATCACACTTAGTCTGAATTTCAGTCATTTCTACACAAATGATACCAAACTTTGAACTTGAATATCTCCTTAATGAAATAAGATTTTGCAATGCTTTCTTCACCATTTTAATTCTTTTGAAGTCCTCTTTCATATAGGATAAGCATGCTTGACCACTGAACTTATCCTTTAATTACCCAATTTTCACAAAATGAACCTGAAGCAGAAATCCCTCGTGATTCCAATGCTTAATCTGGATTGGAAGTATTGAAAATTTTTGACTGTATGTCTTCCAAGTGATGTGTTCTTACATGTATATTTTATTCATCATACTGGAACCTATAGTTTTTGTACATATTTTCTTGCTTTAAGTGTAAATGCTTTTGTATTAATCTATCCTCCACAAACAGAACAAGAAAGCAATCCACGGAGTTGCTGATCTCATCACCTTAAGCATACAGCATAGCGGGGGAAATAGCTAACAAGAAAGAAAGCAATCCACGGAGTTGCTGATCTCATCACCTTAAGCATACAGCATAGCGGGGGAAATAGCTAACAAGAAAGAAAGCAATCCATGGAGTTGCTGATCTCATCACCTTAAGCATACAGCATAGTAGAGGAAATAGCTAACAAGAAAGCAATCCATGGAGTTGCTGATCTCATCACCTTAAGCACACAGCATAGTGGAGGAAATAGCTAACAAGAAAGCAATCCACGGAGTTGCTGACCTCATCACCTTAAGCATACAGCATAGTGGAGGAAATAGCTAACAAGAATGCAATCCATAGAGTTGCTGATCTCACCAACTTAAGCATACAGCATAGTGGAGGAAATAGCTAACAAGAAAGCAATCCACGGAGTTGCTGATCTCATCACCTTAAGCATACAGCATAGTAGAGGAAATAGCTAACAAGAATGCAATCCATAGAGTTGCTGATCTCACCAACTTAAGCATACAGCATAGTGGAGGAAATAGCTAACAAGAATGCAATGCATGGAGTTGCTGATCTCATCACAATAAGCATACAGCATAGTGGGGGAAATAGCTAACAAGAAAGCAATCCATGGAGTTGCTGATCTCATCACCTTAAGCATACAGCATAGTAGAGGAAATAGCTAACAAGAAAGCAATCCATGGAGTTGCTGATCTCACCAACTTAAGCATACAGCATAGCGGAGGAAATAGCTAACAAGAAAGCAATCCACAGAGTTGCTGATCTCATCACCTTAAGCATACAGCATAGTAGAGGAAATAGCTAACAAGAAAGCAATCCACAGAGTTGCTGACCTCATCACCTTAAGCATACAGCATAGTGGAGGAAATAGCTAACAAGAAAGCAATCCACAGAGTTGCTGATCTCATCACCTTAAGCATACAGCATAGTAGAGGAAATAGCTAACAAGAAAGCAATCCACAGAGTTGCTGACCTCATCACCTTAAGCATACAGCATAGTGGAGGAAATAGCTAACAAGAAAGCAATCCACAGAGTTGCTGATCTCATCACCTTAAGCATACAGCATAGTAGAGGAAATAGCTAACAAGAAAGCAATCCACAGAGTTGCTGAGCTCATCACCTTAAGCATACAGCATAGTGGAGGAAATAGCTAACAAGAAAGCAATCCACAGAGTTGCTGATCTCATCACCTTAAGCATACAGCATAGTGGAGGAAATAGCTAACAAGAAAGCAATCCACAGAGTTGCTGATCTCATCACCTTAAGCATACAGCATAGTGGAGGAAATAGCTAACAAGAAAGCAATCCACAGAGTTGCTGATCTCATCACCTTAAGCATACAGCATAGTAGAGGAAATAGCTAACAAGAAAGCAATCCATGGAGTTGCTGATCTCACCAACTTAAGCATACAGCATAGTGGAGGAAATAGCTAACAAGAAAGCAATCCATGGAGTTGCTGATCTCACCAACTTAAGCATACAGCATAGTGGAGGAAATAGCTAACAAGAAGGCAATCCACAGAGTTGCTGATCTCATCACCTTAAGCATACAGCATAGTAGAGGAAATAGCTAACAAGAAAGCAATCCACAGAGTTGCTGATCTCATCACCTTAAGCATACAGCATAGTGGAGGAAATAGCTAACAAGAAAGCAATCCACAGAGTTGCTGATCTCATCACCTTAAGCATACAGCATAGTGGAGGAAATAGCTAACAAGAAAGCAATCCACAGAATTGCTGATCTCACCAACTTAAGCATACAGCACAGTGGAGGAAATAGCTAACAAGAAAGCAATCCACAGAGTTGCTGAGCTCATCACCTTAAGCATACAGCATAGTAGGGGAAATAGCTAACAAGAAAGCAATCCACAGAGTTGCTGAGCTCATCACCTTAAGCATACAGCATAGTGGAGGAAATAGCTAACAAGAAAGCAATCCACAGAATTGCTGATCTCACCAACTTAAGCATACAGCACAGTGGAGGAAATAGCTAACAAGAAGGCAATCCACAGAGTTGCTGATCTCATCACCTTAAGCATACAGCATAGTGGAGGAAATAGCTAACAAGAAAGCAATCCACAGAATTGCTGATCTCACCAACTTAAGCATACAGCACAGTGGAGGAAATAGCTAACAAGAAAGCAATCCACAGAGTTGCTGAGCTCATCACCTTAAGCATACAGCATAGTGGAGGAAATAGCTAACAAGAAAGCAATCCACAGAGTTGCTGATCTCACCAACTTAAGCATACAGCACAGTGGAGGAAATAGCTAACAAGAAAGCAATCCATGGAGTTGCTGATCTCACCAACTTAAGCATACAGCATAGTAGAGGAAATAGCTAACAAGAAAGCAATCCATGGAGTTGCTGATCTCATCACCTTAAGCATACAGCATAGTGGAGGAAATAGCTAACAAGAAAGCAATCCACAGAGTTGCTGATCTCATCACCTTAAGCATACAGCATAGTGGAAACAAGAAAGCAATCCACAGAGTTGCTGATCTCATCACCTTAAGCATACAGCATAGTGGAGGAAATAGCTAACAAGAAAGCAATCCACAGAGTTGCTGATCTCATCACCTTAAGCATACAGCATAGTGGAGGAAATAGCTAACAAGAAAGCAATCCACAGAGTTGCTGATCTCATCACCTTAAGCATACAGCATAGTGGAGGAAATAGCTAACAAGAAAGCAATCCACAGAGTTGCTGATCTCATCACCTTAAGCATACAGCATAGTGGAGGAAATAGCTAACATAAAGGTATGGATCAAGGGCAAGACCAACCCTAATGAGGGTGGTACTGTAATAACCTTGTCTACACAATCTTTATCATGTTACAAGGTATGCTATCTTTATCATGCTACAAGGTATGCTCCCTATCTGAGGATGGGGTTTCTTCCAAAAGGATACACACATGGCTCTTCAAGTCGTTCCTGAGACCTCTTCTTACAAGCTCGTAGGCGTCTTCTTTCTTCCCCATGCAGTTCATAATGAGGCCCTTCATAGATAAGGTTTCTGAAAAACAGACAAGTCAAGGTCAATTCCAGCAATATGATCAAACATGCAAATGACACTACAAGAAGTATTTTTTAAATCCAAATCTCAAAAAATTATAATATAATATAATATATGGAATTTATATGACGCATTTTCTAGTTTAAAGAACTATTCCAATGCGCTCTATAAGTAACAGACTTGTTCTCCGGTTCCCTATGGGTGCACATGAACTTAGTACTTGTAAGGGAAAGTGAATGAACACCGCGTTTTCACGCTTCTCTTCTCGAATAGTGTTCAGAGAACCAGGCAGGGGTGACTCTCTTGCCGTCAGGACCCACAGCTTAACGTCCCTGCACTATTCGACCATTTTGTCATTTTTCTCAACAGCTGAATGAAGAGTAGGAGCTGCAGACGAAATGCTTCTGCTTTGATGTTTGGCGTATCTGTTTGCATAGCTTTGGAAAATTTGAATTAAACCTGACCGAGGCTTGAACACTGGACCTCCAGCATCTTAGCCGTGTGCTCTGCCAACCTATTCTCCTACACAAACTATAACTCCAAAGAAGATCATATACTTAATTTTAATATTTTATGGTCGAGTGGCAACATTCACTAATGCAATTAAAATCTAATGAAAACTATGGTGCTAATAATAATATAATAATAATAATAATAATAATAATAATAATAATAATAATGATAATAATTAATAATAATAATAATAATAATAATAATAATAATAATAATAATAATAATAATAATAATAACAATAATAATAATAATAATAATAATAATAACAATAATAACAAAGATTTATAAAGCACACATGCTGTATCCACCCTTTAGGGCGCTCAAAGCGGGATGATAAGAACAATACATTACAGCAAAATTACAAGTGATGTACAAAACCATAATTGTAACTGTAAATACGTATAAAAATACAATGTTCAAAAATCTACAAAATGCTGAAAACATGATACATCTTTGAATACTCCAGACATAGGTTTTTAAGTTTCTTAAATGTAGTTATGTTTTGTGCAGTTTCGAGTTTTGTTGTGAGTGTATTCCAGAGATCTGAAGTGGTTACTGCAACGATCTATTCCCCCATGCTCATTTTGATTTTAATTCCTTGAGAAGTAATATATTTCTAGAGCGTAATGCACGAGAAGGTGCATAATTTGTCATTCAGTCAGTAATAATATAACAGAGCAATATTATTAACAGATTTAAATAAAATAAGCATGAGTTTAAAAACAATTTTATATGTGACAGGCAACCAATGTAGTTTTATTAAAATTTGAATATGTGACAAGATTTCTTTGATACAATGAGAATTCTAGCAGCAGCAGAGATCGTGTTGACGACAAATTTGTTGTCTATTACGCCATGGCTGAAATTTCTTACGATACAGGTTGTACCTGCGTCGTAAGATTTAGATATAGCATGTGGAATTTTACGCGGAGTTTTTCATTAACATAAATGAAAATCATGAACATCTTACCTCTCTGGTGCGATTCAAAGTTTTATTTCACACAAAAATGATTTTGAATTACTCATAAATAAAAGAAATATGACACAACTACGAGACTAACGGCCGAATGATTCCACATGCCCGTAGTGCTGTCATAAACACATATAGGCTAGTACATAGACCCTAGGATATGATCGTTGACAATTGGTCAAAGTTCACTAAAACCTCATGAAAGTTTGGATACGATAAACAAAAGTATTTTCTAGTTTATTTTAGGATTGTTAACCTAAATTTCATGATTGAACAATCAACATTATACAAGGATTGGGTATGAAATTTTTCTTAATATTATTTATGATAATAATAGTCCAATTTTGTAATGTTTTTGGTATTTGAAGAGCAATTTTCATTCACTTTAGTGAGGCAGGCCTACACAAGTGTGTGTGTTAACAATTACTTGTATGCTTCGCTAGCGCGCAATGCCCTGCACATTCATAATGCCCTGTACATACGACGGCAAATTTACAAAATACGCCGAACTTCAAGGGCTTCTCGCAACCAAATACGCCAGGCAAAAAATTCTAACGCAACCTCTGAGCAGCAGAGTTCTGGATAGAATTGATTTGCTGAAAGACCACAAAGAAGAGCATATCCATTAGCAAGACATGAAGACCATAAAGGAGAGCGTATCCATTAGCAAGACATAAAGACCACAAAGGAGAGCATATCCATTAGCAAGACATGAAGACCATAAAGGAGAGCATATCCATAAGCAAGACATGAAGACCACAAAAGAGAGCATATCTATTAGCAAGACATAAAGACCACAAAGGAGAGCATATCCATTAGCAAGACATGAAGACCATAAAAGAGAGCATATCTATTAGCAAGACATAAAGACCACAAAAGAGAGCATATCTATTAACAAGACATGAAGACCACAAAGGAGAGCATATCCATTAGCAAGACCACAAAAGAGAGCATATCTATTAGCAAGACATGAAGACGACAAAGGAGAGCATATCCATTAGCAAGACATAAAGACCACAAAAGAGAGCATATCTATTAACAAGACATGAAGACCACAAAGGAGAGCATATCCATTAGCAAGACCACAAAAGAGAGCATATCTATTAGCAAGACATGAAGACGACAAAGGAGAGCATATCCATTAGCAAGACATAAAGACCACAAAAGAGAGCATATCTATTAGCAAGACATAAAGACCACAAAAGAGAGCATATCTATTAGCAAGACATGAAGACCACAAAGGAGAGCATATCCATTAGCAAGACATAAAGACCACAAAAGAGAGCATATCTATTAGCAAGACATGAAGACCACAAAAGAGAGCATATCTATTAGCAAGACATGAAGACCACAAAAGAGAGCATATCCATTAGCAAGACACGAAGACCACAAAGAAGAGCATATCCATTAGCAAGACATGAAGACCACAAAGGAGAGCGTATCCATTAGCAAGACATAAAGACCACAAAAGAGAGCATATCTATTAGCAAGATATGAAGACCACAAAGGAGAGCATATCCATTAGCAAGACATGAAGACCACAAAGAAGAGCATATCCATTAGCAAGACATGAAGACCATAAAGGAGAGCGTATCCATTAGCAAGACATAAAGACCACAAAAGAGAGCATATCTATTAGCAAGACATGAAGACCACAAAGGAGAGCATATCCATTAGCAAGACATGAAGACCACAAAGGAGAGCATATCCATTAGCAAGACATGAAGACCACAAAAGAGAGCATATCCATAAGCAAGACATGAAGACCACAAAAGAGAGCATATCCATTAGCAAGACATTAAGACCACAGAGAGCATATCCATTAGCAAGACATGAAGACCACAAAGGAGAGCATATCCATTAGCAAGACATGAAGACGACAAAGGAGAGCATATCCATTAGCAAGACATGAAGACCACAAAGGAGAGCATATCCATTAGCAAGACATGAAGACCACAAAAGAGAGCATATCCATAAGCAAGACATGAAGACCACAAAAGAGAGCATATCTATTAGCAAGACATGAAGACCACAAAGGAGAGCATATCCATTAGCAAGACATGAAGACCACAAAGGAGAGCATATCCATTAGCAAGACATGAAGACCACAAAGGAGAGCATATCCATTAGCAAGACATGAAGACCACAAAGGAGAGCATATCCATTAGCAAGACATGAAGACCACAAAGGAGAGCATATCCATTAGCAAGACCACAAAGGAGAGCATATCCATAAGCAAGACATAAAGACCACAAAAGAGAGCATATCTATTAGCAAGACATGAAGATCACAAAGGAGAGCATATCCATTAGCAAGACATGAAGACCACAAAGGAGAGCATATCCATTAGCAAGACATGAAGACCACAAAGGAGAGCGTATCCATTAGCAAGACATGAAGACCACAAAAGAGAGCATATCTATTAGCAAGACATGAAGACCACAAAGGAGAGCATATCCATTAGCAAGACATGAAGACCACAAAAATGAGAGCATATCAATTATCAAGACATGAAAAATAAATGCATGAAATTTGTGGTGGCATGCTTCATTTATTTCTGTATTTTGCTTATTGCAAAATATTGCATGACAATACACATATGCAGATACTTCAGGAGAGTACTAAAACAGTCTAGTGAATTGATTTGATTTACCATCAAACAAATATCATTAGTAAGTGAAAATTGTTAAATTAATTACCTCCATCAACAAAATTAGAAGGCTATTTTTGACAAAAGAAAATCTAGGGAAGAGTAGATGGTGAAGTCATCCACGTAGAGGGCACGTTTGATATTGGGGCCAAGGTTGTCCAAGATGTTGTATGCTCAGGTTGAAGAGAGTTAGGAGATGATGCTGCCTTGGGGGGATGCTCTTTTTTGGGGGTAGGGGTTGGAGAGGGTGTGGCCAATATGAACTTGGAACTGCCTGAATGAGAGGAAGTTTTGAATAAAGATGGGGAGGTGGCCTCTGAGGCTGATGGTGTAAAGCTTGCGAGTAATGCTGTATTTCCGAGTGTCAAAAACTTTCTTGAGGTCTATAAAGATGGCAATGAGGTGCTCTTTTTTTGCAAAGGATTCCCGGATAGCGGAGTCCAGGGTGATGAACTAGTCCAGGGTATTGCAACGTTTCCGGAAGCCACTTTAATGAGGGGAGAAGATTTTGTTGATCACATGGAACCAGTTTAGTCTCTGGTTAATGATCCTTTCCATAATTTTACAGAGACAGCAGGTGAGGGCGATGGGGCAGTAGCTGGAGGGGTCAGTAATGTACTTCCCCGGTTTGGAAAATAGCTGTCCTCCAAATATTGGGAAAGGAGTGTGAGGGCCAAAAGTGGTTGAGGATGGTATGTAGGGTAGCGATGGCCTTGTTGGGGAGGTGTTTCAGGAACTGGTAGGGGATGTTATTTAGGCCCTTGAAGGTGCAGCCAGCATCGTGTGGCTTGCTTTAATTCAGATAGGGTGAGAGGGGTGTTGTAGCTCTCAGACTTGTCAGAGGAAAGGTAATACGGGTTTTGTCGTGAGCTTTTTAGTTTTGAAAGCATTGGAGTAGTTGGCTGAGGACGAGATGTTGCTGAAAAGCCAGCGAGGCAGTAAGCAATATCCTTTTTCCTGATGAGAAATTACCATTCCAGGAGAGATGGGATATGGGAGACTTACCCATCCTTCCGTGGAAGCTGTTAACCATACTCCAAATCTTCTTAGTGGGGATGTTGGTAGTGAGAGAAGAGATGAAGTTGTTCCAAGTGTTGGTTTTACTGTCATTACCAGTGCGCCTGGCTTTGGTACGACTGATGTGAAAGAGGTTGAGGGTGGTCGGGTTTGTTTTGAAGTTCCTGAGGGCTTTTTTCCTATTTTTGATAGCTATTTTGCAGTCATTGTTAAACCAGGGGTTGAAGGGGGGAGGGGGGGGGGGGTGGTGGTTAAGGGGTTTGGGAATGGAGCAGGTGGGGATGTTGATAAGGATGTTACTGAAGTTTGACATGGGATCCTCACGCTCGAGGAGATGGGAGGGAAGGGGAGGTGAGAGTTGCAAAAGTTTCGAAAAGGGGCCAGTTGGCTTACTTAAGATTCCAATTGTGGGTGTGGTGAGTAAATGAGAGGGTAATGGTCACTACCACAAAGATTAGCAGTAACCTTCCAGCTAAAATCAAGGAGGTTGGGGGAACAGATAGACAGGTCAATACAGGTGAGGAAGCCGGTGGCAGGGTGAAGGTAGGTCTGGGAGTTAGTGTTGAGCAAGGAGAGGCTGTGCTGATGAAGAGCGTTTTCGATGAGCTTGCCTCTGGGGGTAGTGATAATAAAGCCCCACAGAGGGTTGTGAGCGTTGAAGTCACCAAGAAGGATGAAAGGAAGGGGGGGGGGAGCTGAGAGATAAGGTTGTTAAGGCTGGTTGGCTGAACATTGGCATTAGGGGGAGATAGATATTGCAAAGAGTGAAGGTTTTGTGGAGGGAGATTGAGACACAGATGACCTGAAATTCAGTGTTCACATGAACAGGGCTGTGTGGGATACTGTGTCTAACGAGAATGGAGACACCCCACAGGCCCTGTTGGTATCCTCTTGATGTTTATAGTAGCAACAGAAATTTTTGAGGAATAATGGTCATTGGTTTTCAAGAAGGTTTCTTGTAGGCAGAAAACGACCGGGTTGAAGGTGGTGGCCAGAGAGTCAATTTCTTCCAAATGGCCTTAAGGCTCCTGATGTTTCATTGTATAATGTTGTAAGTGTTATTGTAATTGTTTCTGTTGTACCCCAAAGGTGGGGGGTAATCTGGACAAAGATCTGTTGTGTCTGTGTTGGCTTGTTTTTTTCCTTTCAATTTCTGTTTCTTTGGGAGCAGTTATTTTTGAAAGTTGGATGAGAAGTATGGTGGGTTAGGTAATCGAACAATCCATGTTCTCTTCAGTGTCATACATGTGGGTTAGATGGTGTGCTGTTTGTTAATTTTTTGTTTGTTTGTTAGTTTGTTGGCCAGGTTGACTAGAGTTTGATGGCATTTCAGGTGTTGGGGGAGAGGACAGCGGGGGTCTTAGAAAAGTAAGGAAGGTTGGGAGAGAGGTAGATGGTGGTTTGTGTAATGGTTGTGGTTGGGTTGTTGGCAAAGGTCATGGGCTTAGGATTCTGTAAGAGCCAGGTGAGGTCGGTTTGGCATGAGTCATTCTTAGTTGTGTTAGGAAAGAGGGGGGGATGGGGCAGTATTGGTGTTTGAGGAGACTGTGCTGGCGTAGAAAGATTTGGTGTGGAGGGAAGCAAGAAATTGCTTCCTGGCTAGGAGGGAGGGGGTGGGGGCAGTATTGGTGTTTGAGGAGACTGTGCTGGCGTAGGAAGGTTTGGTGTGGAGGGAAGCAAGAAATTGCTTCCTGGCTAGGAGGGAGGGGGCAGTATTGGTGTTTGAGGAGAGTGTGCTGGCATAGGAAGATTTGGTGTGAGGGAAGCAAGGAATTGCTTCCTGGCTAGGAGGGAGGGGGGGCAGATTGGTGTTTGAGGAGAGGTGCTGACGTAGGAAGATTTGGTGGAGGGAAGCAAGAAATTGCTTGGCTAGGAGGGAGGGGGCAGTATTGGTGTTTGAGGAGAGTGTGCTGGCGTACAAAAAATTAAGGGGAAGGAAGTAAGGAATCGCTTTGGCTAGGAGGGAGGGGGCAGTATTGGTATTTCAGGAGACTGTGCTGGCGTGAAAGGTTTGGTGTGGAGGGAAGCAAGGAATTGCTTCCTGGCTAGGAGGGGGCTATTGGTGTTTGAGGAGAGTGTGCTGACGTAGGAAGATTTGGTGTGGAGGGAAGCAAGGAATTGCTTCCTGGCTAGGAGGGAGGGGGCAGTATTGGTGTTTGAGGAGAGTGTGCTGGCGTGGGGAAGGAAGTAAGGAATTGCTTCCTGGCTAGGAGTGAGGGGAGGGGGCAGTATTGGTATTTTAGGAGACTGTGCTGGCGTAGGAAGGTTTGGTGTGGAGGGAAGCAAGGAATTGCCTCCTGGCATCCGGGTAAGTGTTGTTGGGATTAATAAATAATGCTACCAAAGGGAAAGGATATTTGTATGAATTCATCGTTCAATAAACAGTGAACTGAATTTCATTCCAATACATATTTTCCCTACCTACCGACCCAAGGCTGGGAAATAAAATTAGAAATTAACATATATTTCATTTTGGCCTTGGCCTACTTGGAAAAGAAGTTGATTAGATCAACTGCGCTACATCCAACCACCAACAGCATTACCTGATGAGATTAGTCCATTTCTACCAATCAAATAATTAAGAACTGAGCTCAGCTTTTAAGAAAGCAACATAAAACCTTTAATTTTATTTAGGCTTATCAACTGATTAAAAAATCATTGCCAAGATTTTGGATCCAAAATCTTATTATAAAGAAATGGGTAAATAATGAGCAAATTCATCACTAGACAACTTGAGAATGAAAACACAACTCAACAAAATCAAATACATCAATTGCAATTGTCTTCAAGCAAGCACTTTCTTACCTCCATGTTCTGCATACTTTGGATTGGAGAGAATCTGTCGGGCAAACTTGATACCATTCTTGTATTGCTTTTGCTCGTAACATTTCTAAAAAAAAAAACAATTTATCCTTGTTAAATTTAATGTTTTGAATTAACTGCCAGCAACACCAACAGAAATAAAAAAACCTAAAATGTGAGCTTGGGTTTTGTTTTCACGGACATACTGAGTACATTATATATTGCAATGTCTCTTTTTCCCATAACATGAAATATATTTCTTAACACATATCACGATATGTCCTATTTCCAATGCATCAGTTTTAAAAACATTTGATTTTATTCAGAAATTGGTTGATATTGCCATTTGGATGAACAAAAAAGTGCAATATATTACAATGAATATGTATGCGAATGATTTCTTTCTCATATTCCAAAGGTAATAGCAGTAGTTCTGATAAAAATATTCCAACAAAATCCTGAAATGCAAGATGGAAATTCTGCTGAATACAACAAGTACACTCAGTATCCAGCACTGTACGTACATTTGTATGTGGGACACACTGTGTTAATGTTGCATACATGTTATAGATGGAAACTGATTATGATTGTGTATGACAACTCCAGGTGACGAGGATGTCTGAGAAATATTTTACGTATGGCGAAAAATTCAAAGGTTCTTTTTCAAAATTTTCATTACTATCGTCAGAAAATGGTTTATCAAGTAAGAAGAAAATTGAGTTGTTACTTGAAAACAGCTTGCAGCATTTTAAGACTTTCTAGGGCTCTCACAAGGTGAGGATTTTTTGCCGTTTAAGTCTTTATTTCTTCAATTGTTTTTGTAGCCCAACATTCAATTCTAGTAACAGAATTAACAATAGGCCCTTCACTCATGGTTTACTGTATGGGGAATCAATACAGGTTTAAAATTTGGAGACAAATGTTTATGATAGTCAAAGAAAAGACACATGAACCTCATATACTTTTCATTTTCGTTCATTTTTTTTCTTGCGTTCATCATTCATACTAAGTAGTAGTGATGATATTAACAATTTCTGTCATGAGAAAAATATCAGGATATACCAATATATTGCAACATTTTTCTCCACAATAATCGATATGTGATAGATGACAGCGCTACATAAATCATAATAAGCATGACAACGAGAAACATTAAAAAGTCAATATCCCAAACAAAAAGTTAACGAACAAAAATCTACAAATAATTGCAAAAGTAAAACCAAATGGGAAATGCATGTACCAACTGAAGTAAGCATATTTGTGGAATAATTATCAAATGCAAGCAGAGATCGCGTTAACGACAAATTTGTCGTATTTTACGCCATGGCTGAAATTTCTTACGACACAGATGTACCTGCGTCGTAAGATTTAGATATAGCATGTGAAATTTTATGCCAAAGTTTTTCATTAATATAACTAAAATCATGAACATCTTACCTCTCTGATGCGATTCAAAGTTTTATTTCACACAAAAATGATTTTGAATTACTCATAAATAAAAGAAAAATGACACAATTACGAGACTAACGGCCGAATGATTCAACATGCCCGGAGTGCTGCCATAAATACATAGGCTAGTACATAGACCCTATGCATGATGTATGTACACTGTACGTGAAAGTTTTTATGTTGTTTTGAATGCAGGCTGTCAATTGTCAATGATATTATTAGCTAGAATTTAACTTTCCTCCTGTATTGTGTTGATCGTGTATCTGTGAAGTGATCACAGTCTGCAAGTCAAGTTACTATACTGTAAAGAAGTAGGCGTGTTCAAGATCTGAATAGTATATTATTGCTGACAATTGGTCAAGGTTCACTAAAACCTCACGAAAGTTTGGATATGATAAACAAAAGTATTTTGATTTTCTAGTTTATTTTGGGATTGTTAACCGAAATTTCATGACTCAACAATCAACATTATACAAGGATTGGGTATAAACTTTTTTGTAATATTTGTTATGATAATAATAGTCCGATTTTCATTAACTTTAGCGAGGCAGGCCTACACAAGTGTGTTGTGTTAATAACAATTACTTGCATGCTTCGCTAGCGCGCAATGCCCTGTACATTACGCAATGCCCTGTACATACGATGGCAAATTGACAAAATACGCCAAACTTCAAGGGCTTGTCGTAAGCAAATACGCCAGGCAAAAAATTATAACGCAACCTATGAATGCAAGGTACTGTAAGATATAATACAACGGCATATGAGTACCATAGCAATTTAAGAAAAATACTAGTATATCGGTAAATTAATAAAGCAAGTTTACTATGCATTTCTTAAATTATTATTTTTCATTAATATTTTTTATTCTTTGGACTAAAATTTCATTAACACAAAAATACAATTATTTAAACCAAATTTATATAATAATCAAAGAATCTTCCAAATTTTCAGTTATTATAAGAACAGAATAAAGTTCTGTGAAGCAAGAGGATAGTCCACTCCTACCGATCATCTCATACAGTAATTAAGAACTTGGCTCATCTTTTAACTCCTAGAGTCCCAAGGAGTCCAAAACATGACTGCAATTTCCGAAACTTTTTTTTTCAAAATTGATTTTCACAACTTTCCTTTCGTTTTCTATCACAAGTTTGGTTTATATGAATGCTAAGACAACCAGACATCGTAAACGATACAAATCCCATAGCCGCTAATAACATGCTTTCTACCCTGTCACAGCTGCCATCACACCCTCTGTTCTAAATGATGTTACATCCTATTTCCCTCCCTACAGGAAATCATGAATGAAATCCGTATGCCATCACACCTTTACCATGCCACCTTTTCCCACATCCCATCCCTCCCTGTACCATGTGCCATCCTACCCTGTCCCACATGTCATCCTTCCATTTACCACGTGCCATCCCACCCTGTCCTACAGGCCATTCCATCCTATCCCACATGCTATCCCACCCTGTCCCATATGCCATCCCACTTGAATCCAGACATGTACTCCTGTCTCACACGTCATTACACTCTGTCCCCATGCTATCCCACCATCCCAGCCTGTCATAAATGCAATGACACTACCTTGTTTTACATGCCACGCCACCCTCTCCCACATGCTATCTCACCCTGTCCTATATACAATGACATCCTGTCCCACATTCCATGGTACCCTGTGACCGGTCCCACATGCCACCCTGTCCCACATGCCACCCTGTCCCACATGCCCTAACACCCTGTCCAACATTTCATTGCATCAGGTCTCAAAAAAAAAAAAAAAAAAAAAAAGCAGTCGAGGTGGCGAGTAATACCAATTTTTTTGGTCGCCAAAATGAATAATTAATTTGCCACTATCAGAAACATTAAACTGTAAAAACATAGTATTCTCACCACACAAAATGTCCTACAGGCCGGAGGTTGAGAGCAGTATACTTCCAGGTACACTTCAAACAGCATAAAACCACGCATAGGAACAACACACACAATCACATACATCAGGTCCCTGTTCACACAACATCATTCGTATAGTTATACGTACGTAACATACTGTACATACATAGCAAATGGTAACGAATCGTTGCATTACGATCTTAACTTCTAGTGTACACATGCGTAAAAAGAAAGAATAATGGGAATTCAGCTAACGATGTTTTGATTGGATAATGGGCTCACTCATTGCTCCTTCCTTACTGTTTTGTATTTAATGTGAATGTATTTCGTTGCGATGCTGATAACACATGGCATGGATTTGGGGATATTATCCTGTAAGCAAATTTCAGCCGCTGGGATTCTTATCAAAGCAAATAGCTGTGACCTTGTGAAGTGATCGTACATGAAAATTTTCCCATGAAAGAAAACAATTTTGTTTGGATTTTTCTCTCCGTTATTCAATAATTATTGAATCACTTGTGAACTAACAACAGTCCAGAACAAAAATGATATTGAGATCCGAGTGCCGAACATACAGTGCAATGTGTCTTTAAATTATTAATGTTCTTTCAGATCACGTCAACACACCTTTAAATCCTAATATAGAAATACATTAAAAATTATAACCATATGCTCAGGAGTAGTGAGACCCTCAGACACAGACATTCATTGAAGGTCATGGTAATTGTATGACCCCAATATATTTTCTTAAATAAAAAAATAAAAAACAAGCAAAAAACACACAAATTACATAACATTAGAGTTTTGACAGCAAGGTAACAACTTACATATGTAACCAGAAATAAAATGTGGCAAATCACAACAAATCTAATAATATTATGGCCCCTTTCTTGGGTTAAGAAAAGACATCTCTTTCACAATAGGGTAGATACGGAAGCAAGGATTTGTCTCAAAATATTGCCAATACTTTCATACTAATTAGAACGGAAATGTAGTAATCACCAGGGACCATTTCATAATGGGAATTTCCATTCACCGGCCATGCTGCACCCGGTAAAAATCTTCATACTTTTCTCTCATGAACTTACGAATTCAGGGAGTGTCTTCCCACACGTGCATAGAAATGAATAAGTTGGGAAATCTCCCGGGCCCGAAGCTATCAGTACATTCATTGGATAAGAGAGTTAATTTATTGCTCCGCCCCCGCAAGTGCAAGGCAGTTACTACAGAGTGTATTGTTTGTTTGTTTGTTTGATGAGGTCTTAACGGCACCACGACAACGAAGGTCAAATTGTGCCTGAGAGGTCAGATCATTTTAGAGGTAGTAAGGAAAGAGACCAGGGGAAGAATGAGAGAAATTCAAGAACAAAAGCCAGAAAGCTGTGATCGAGAGAGGAGGTGCATGGGTAAAACTAAAAACAAAGTAGAGAGGGGGTGGAAGAGGAGGATTAAATATGGTTGTAGAGGGATGCATGCTGAAGGAAGGAGACTATTTTATCTGGAGGATTTTTTTGGAAGAACTCAGCAATTGAGTTGTGGGGAGCGAGAGAAGCTCTGGGAAGGTTGTACAGGGGCAAGCAAGGAGAACGTGTTGGATTGTAAGGATGCAGTGGCAATTGTTACAGAGGGGTTGGGGGAACCAATAAGGAGGTGGGAGTGAGTGAGGTGGGTGTGACCAATTCTAAGACGGGTAATATGAACGTTGTCGATCGAGAAAGGTTGTTGATGGTGGATTTGATTGGGATTGTGGGCTGGATAACATGGAGTTTGTTATCAATTTGGAAGTTCCATAAGGTTTGCCAGCGGTCACGAACAAGAGAAGCGATAAGCGGTTTGATGTCAGAGAGGGTTTTGGGAAAAGGGGAAGGGAGGAGGTTAAGGGCAAGCTTAGCGGCTGTATCAGCCCTGTCATTGCCAGGGATGCCAACATGGCTGGGTATCCAGAAGAAAAGAACACTTTTCCTGCAGAGGGTGGGAGAAAAGAGTTTCCGGAGGAGGAGGTGGCAGGTGAGGTTATCCCATTTAAGATTGAGTAATGAAGTAAGAACAGCCTTTGAGTCAGAGAAAATGGCAAAGTGACTAAGAGGAGAGTACTCAATAAAGTTGAGGGCGAGGAGAATGGCCTTAGCCTCGGCTGAAAAGATGGATGAGTGGTCAGGAAGTCTGCTACTGAGGGTGATGTCTTGGATGATGGCAGCAGCAGCTGTCTTGTTGCCTTCCTTGGAGCCATCAGTATAGATGGAGGTGTAATTTGAGAGTTGGTCTTTGATTTGGTTGTGGAGATTGATGAAGAGATTAGGGTGAGTTTGAGTTTTGTTATAAGTGGAGAGGTCTAGGTGGACAGAAGGAAGGGGGTGGCCCAAAGGAAAAGTGGGCCAGGAATAGGTGCCGAGAGTGGCGGGGTTGATGCCAAGTTGAAAGAGGTCTGATTTAATGCGTAAGCTGAAGGGGGTGATAGGGTTTTAGTCCTATCAAAGAGGAGGAGAAATTGGGGTACCTAATGAGGTTGTAATCAGGGTTCTGGGTGTTGGTGAGGACTCTAAAAGCATAGGAGAGGCTAAGCTGTTTACATCTAAGTAGAAAGGGGGTTCGTTGGCTTCAACATGAAGGCTAGTGATTGGGGAGGTCCTGTAGGCTCTAGACAAAGCCTGAGGGCTTCATTTTGGATGGTGTTAATGTGGTTGAGGTATGAGTTGTGAGCGACACAGTAAACAATATTGCCATAGTCAAGCTTGGCACGAATGGTGAGCCTGAAAATTTTGAGGAGAGCATGATGGTTCGCTCCCCAAGTAGTGTTGGAGAGCAGTCGGAGGATGTTGAGGAGCTATTGCATTTTAGTTTCAGGTTGGTGATGTGTGGCTTGTAGGTGAGCTTGGGGTCTAGAGTAAGACCAAGGAACTTTGTGTTTTCAACTTTAGGGATGCGATTCCCATTGAGCACAAAGTTCGGGTTGGGGTGGAGGTTGTTGAAATGACAAAAGTGCATGCAGACTGTCTTGTCTTTGGAGAATCTAAAACCGTTATTGTTGCTCCAGACTTGCAGCTGATTGAGGCTGGTTTGAAGCCTATTTTCAACAATAGGAAAGCTAGGGGAGTAGAAGATGGTGAAGTCATCCACGAGAGGGTACGTTTGATGCTGGGGCCAAGGTCATTCCCATGTCATTAATGCTCAGGTTGAAGAGAGTGGGGAGAGGATGCTGCCTTGGGGGACGCCTCTTCTTGGGGTACGGCTTGGAGAGGGTGTGGCCAATCGAACTTGGAACTGCCTGGGTGAGAGGAAGTTTTGAATAAAGATGGGGAGGTGGCCTCTGAGGCCAATGGTGTGAAGTTTCCGGTAATGCCGTATTTCCAAGTAGTGTCGAAAGCTTTCTCGAGGTCAAAAAATATGGCAATGAGGTGTTCCTTTTTGCAAAGGATTCCCGGATAGCGGTGTCGAGCGTAATTAACTGGTCTAGGGTATTGCGCGTTTTGGAAGCCGCTTTGGTGAGGAGAGAGGATTCTGTTGGTCTCGAGGAACCAGTTTAGTCTCTGATTAATGATCTTTTCCATAATTTTACAGAGACAGCAAGTAAGGGGCGATGGGTCGGTAGCTGGTGGGGTCGGTGCTATCCTTCCCGGTTTAAGGACGGGGATGACAATAGCTGTCCTCCAGATAGGGGAAAGGAGTGTGAGGACCAAATGTGGTTGAAGATGGTGAGTAGGGTAGTGGTGGCTTTGATGGGGAGGTGTTTCAGAAACTGATAGGGATGTTATCTGGGCCCTTGGAGGTGCAGCCAGCGTCGCTGATGGCTTGGTTTAATTCAGAAAGGGTGAGAGGGGTGTTGTAGCTTTCGGAGTTGTCAGAGGGAAAAGTGATTCTCCGGGCTTCATCGCAAGCTTTTTGATTTTGAAAGCATTGGAGTAGTTGGTCGAGGCCGAGATGTTGCTGAAAGAGGCGGCGAGGTGGTCAACGATGTCTTTTTTTGCAGTGAGAAGGTCTCCATTCCAAGAGAGATGGGAGATGGAAGATTTGCCTACTCTGCCGTGGAAGCTGTTAACCATTCTCCAAATCTTCTTAGTGGGGGTGTTGGTGGTGAGAGAAGAGATAAAGTTGTTCCAAGTGTTGGTTTTACTGTCCTTGATAGTGCGTCTGGCCTTGCACGGCTGATGCGAAAGAGGTTAAGGTTATGGGTGGTCGGGTTAGTTTTAAAGTTCCTGAGGGCTCTTTTCCTGTTCTTGATGGCGGTTTTGCAGTCATCTGAGAACCAGGGGTTGGGGATGATTTGGGGGTTTGGAGGTTTTGGGAATTGAGCAGGTGGCGATGTTGATAAGGATATTACTGAAGTTAGACATGGATCCTCATCCTCGAGAAGATGGGGGGAGAGGTGTGAGTCACAGAGGGTTTCAAAAAGGGACCAGTCAGCCTTGTCGAGGTTCCAGTTGGGGGTGTGCTCAGTGGGGATTTGAAGATTGGAGTGTATAAGAAGAGGGTAATGATCACTACCACAGAGGTCAGCAGTGACTCTCCAACTAAAGTCAGGGAGGAGGATAGGGAACAGATAGACAGGTCAATACAGGTGAGAGAGCCTGTGGCAGGATGAAGGTAGGTCGGGAGTTAGTGTTCAGTAAGGACAGGCTGTGCTGACGGAGAGCGTTTTAGATGAACTTGCCTCTAGGGGTGGTGGTATTAGAGCCCCACAGAGGGTTGTGAGCGTGAAGTCACCAAGAAGGATGAAGGGAGTGGGAAGCTGAGAGATGAGGTTGTTAAGGCTGGTTGGTTGAATGTTGGTGTTGGGAGGGAGATAGATATTGCAGAGAGTGAAAGTTTTGTGGAGGGAGATAGAAATACAGATGGCCTGAAGGTCGGTGTGCACACGAACAGGGCTGTGTGGGATATCGTGTCTAACGAGAATGGAGACGCCACCACAGGCCCTGTCAGCATCCACTTGATGTTTGTGATAGCAAGCAAAGTTGTTAAGGGAGTAATGGTCGGTGGTTTTCAAGAAAGTTTCTTGTAGGCAGAAGACGACCGGGTTGAAGGTGGAGGCCAGAAGGTCGATTTCTTCAGAATTGGCCTTAAGGCTCCTAATGTTCCATTGTATGATGTTGTGAGTGTTATTGTAATTGATTGTGGTGTATGCCATAAAGGAGGCGGGGGGTTATCTGGAGGAAGATCTGCTGGGTCTGAGTTCGCTTGTTTTTTCTTTGGATTTGTTTCTTTGGGAGCGATTGTTTTTGAAAATTGGACGAGAAGTATGATCGGTGTGCAGAGTGTATTGATTCACAAACGCACGTGGGAAGTTCTATTGCAAATCACGGAAAACTGTACTGCCCCATACAACACGATACAAGGTGTAACTACACGTTTCAACTGGATAGTTATCGGGACAAATCAACACAGGAGGCATGGCTAATGTCCATGTGCTTTTAAGCAGTTTATGTGGGGTTTGGAACATCCCCTTCCTTGGAAAAATATTTGGGCTTTGACATTTGTTCAAAAGGTTATTTACGTGTGCATTGATTTGCGTATTTGTATGAATTACATACTGTGGCCTATGTTGTGTGTGTTCAATCAGGGTTCGTAACCAAGCTTGCTTACGGGACATTTGACTTTTCCAGAAAGCGATCTCCCAACACAATTTGTTTACAGGTCGCCAAAATGGCTACAAGCAGTACAAATGCACTCACCAGATCAAAATTTTAAGTCGCCATTGGCGACCTGCCAACCATATTTGTCGAACCCTACATCACATCCTATCCTCCATGCTATCCCACCTTCATCCTAATTCCTACATCTACCTATCGTTCTACCATCAGGGCAAGGGTGTGAAATGAAGATGGGGACATGTTTTTGCCTCTTGTCTGTCATCAAGATATCTCAAGAGCTGATGATTGGATTTGAGAGTAAATTCGATGTCTGGTTTTGTTACTGCTTCAGAAAGAAGTGATTAAAATTTGAGACATATTGGAAAAGAGCAAGGGTGCAAATGGGGGGTAGAGACATGTTTTTGCCTCTTGTTTGTTTGTCTGTCATCAAGATATCTCAAGAACTGATAATTGGATTTGGATTAATTTTGGTGTGTGGTTTTGTATTGAGCTGTTTTTAGCGCCATTACGCATTGAAATCTGACACTAATTAAAAAACTACATGGAATATCTTTTATTTACATTAGGTTTTATGAAGCATACAAAAATCTTGCTTGAGCCAGAATCTCAAGAGCAAAACTGTTAAAACCTAGATGTATTTTAACACAAAACTTTGTACAGGCACACATATGGGAATTCACATACCATTTAATAAGCTCCACTGATTATACTCTGTGTAATGGGTGGTGCTAAAAACTACTTAATTAAAAGACAATATTTTTAGCTTTAAAATGATGCATGTAATGTCTTATAGTTTTTTAAGAGGTTCTTTATAAGTAAAAACTTAATTTGAATTTGTTTTTCGCCCCACTTTTTTGACTGAAGTTTTATTTTCTCATCATACACATTATTAGAAAGTCTAACTATTCTCCTTCAATTAAGACATTATTTGTATCAGTACATTACTGCTGTAGCTCGCGCAAAGCAAAAGTTTGGGTAAATATTTTCACAATTTTCAGTTGGTTTGGTTTGGTTTGTTGATGTTTAACGGCACTGTGACAGTCACAATCAAATGTGCCATAGGGTGTTAATAAATAATGGTGTAAGAGTAAGGATAGTGAGGAGATAGAAGGTTCATAAGGGAGATAAGGGGAAAAAGCTGAAAATGGGGGAGAAAAATTTAGGTAAAAATAAAGGGGCATGTAAGGTTAAGTGTAGAAGGGGAGGAGATTATATGTGGTGGTAGAGGTTGTTGTTGCGGAGGAAGTTGATGATGTTTGAGGAAGAATTGTTTTTACGAATAAGTCCAAGATTGAGGAGAGTGAGGAGAGAAGAGATCTGGAGTTCTGGTATAGGAAACAGGTTAAGAAAATATGCTTGATGGAGAGATCGATGTTGCAAGTGGGGCAGGGGAGCCGGATAAGAGATGAGAGTGAGTAAGAGATGAGTGAGTAAGAGATGAGTGAGTAAGAGATGAGAGTGAGTAAGAGAGGAGTGGTCGAGGCGAATGCAGGTGACAATGTCTTCCCTGTGGTTGCAACTATGCAAAGGGGTGTTGGTTCTGACTGTGGGTTTGATGGTGTGAAGTTTCTTACTGGTTTCGTAATTCCAGGAGTTTTGCCAGATTTTGTTGTAGTTGGAGATAGAGAGACGGAGGTCCGAGTGTGGAATAGGAAAAGGAAAGATGTTATTTGACAGGGCTTTGATGGCAGAATTTTTAGTGCAATTAGGTTATTGTATTTAGGTGTTAAGTATTATATCTTCGTTATGTTATATTTTGTTAAAAGCTTATCTTTGGTCCATAAAATAAGTAAAAAACTTTTAAATGATGATTTTTTTAACATATGCCAGTTGCCAATCTTTAGTTTCGATGGATATCTGGTTCGTTAGAAAAATTGTTAATTTCATTAGCTCATAATTTCTAAATAAATCATTCTCTTTTGTTGAATTTGCAGGTTTCCACTTAATTAGGCCAATACATGTAGGTCAAAATAAGACATAATGTAATTAAACGTGTATTTTTCCAATATTTGAAGTAGTGTAAAAATTTAAATGTATGCTTCATGTTGGTAAATGAGAATGTTGCCCATTCTGCTAGATAGGCAAGTTTGCCCATTTTCTGAATTACCAAATGAAAATGAAGGCGTTTTGAAAAATGCATTTTATTCCGTCATGGCACATATCATTATAATTCAAAGGACCATAACTTTGGATTACTTCAACCAATTTCACTCATTGTTTGTTTGTTTGTTTGCAGTTTCCACCCATGTAACTTTTAAATCTTTATCAAAAACTTCATTTTTTCCACTGGCACCCTTCAATAGTATAATGCCATATGCGTACGTATGCACCACGAGGGTAAGATATTTAAAATATTGCGCAGGCTATTCGAGGCATAATACATTTATTTGTGCATGTACATGTAGGCTACTGACATTACATGATGTATTGTTCAGAGCATTTCACACTTTTAAAAATAACTGAGAAAAAAATTGTTTCTTTCAACTTTTGACCATTTATCGCTGTTGTTTCTTTCCAACTTTTACAACTGTAACTAGGAACAAACTGAACTTTTAACATTAAGCCTTAATGTTAGGCCTAAGTGTAGTTCATTTTTCAGTGAGAAGGGGGTTGATTTTGATATTAAAAATAAAGGCTCCCAGAAAAATCTGGAAACTTTTTATAAGACATGTTAAATCCCATTGACTTTTATTTAGTGTTTGGCACTTTTTCAATGAACATGGCCACATACCCAAATCAAAAGATTTGGAGATTCTTAAGGTCAGAGTTGACGTAACCGTGTGTGTGGGCTCAGTACAGTTTTGCCAGTTGGAGGGGAAACTTTGTCATTACAGGCAATGTGATAATTTTTTTATGAATACTTGTCACCTCAACCAGTCAGCGAAAATAAATGGTACTCATATATCTTGTAAACTATTATCTAATACACAACATATTTAAAGAAAAATCAATTCTGTCGATATTTGTTGAAAAATGACAAAAAATAGGTTTGTCTCCCAGAGTCCCATTAACTGCAATGATAATTAACTGTTTGTTTTCCCCTTTGACTGAAGTTTAAGATCTTTAAAAAAACATTGTTACGTCGCCGTGCACCACAACATTCCTGATGTCCGACCTCGAGAACCTGCTCTAGGCTATTTTGGGTAGGCTATGTGGACAGTACTAGGCTATGTTGGTTAGGCTATGAAAAGATTGACCGTTAACGTTAGTCATTGAGTGTTAGTAGGCCTAGTGGAACCTACATCGCGTAAAATACCTCTCCGGCATCAATCATGTTTTTTTACAATTAATTTGTCCGTTGGTAAAGCAGAGCTCACAGTTACATTAATATAACAGTGAATATGACAATAAAAAAAACACTAATATGAGCTATAGTGCTAAAAATATGGAGAAACCATTCAATTTTTGCGAGGAATTTGTAATGGACAGTGCGATGAATCCGTGCATTTCACGGACATCCTAACGTTAGGACTCCCGAAAATGTTGTCGGAACTATCATTTATAGCTTACCAAAATTCTCTTGAAAAGCGAATTTTCCTTTGGAGGTAAAGGATTCAGAGACGGCATCTTACTTGTAAAACTGTCTTCTGTTTTACAGCAATCCTTATTATCACTATCAGCTAAAGTTTTGAGCACACAGCTAAGATTTAAGTTCCTAACCTCGTGGATCACATCAAAATTTTCAAGTCACTGGGGTCAATTAATACGCAATTGCGTTTGATCAAGGGTCAAAGCATACAATAATTGTACTGGAGATTCCACTTTGGCTTTACGTCTGTATTGTGCGTGATACGATGATAAGTTTTGTCAAAGTTGTAACGTTAGTCAAAAGTGACATTTCCCAGACTTCAGCAGCATCAAAATTCGAGACTGACGAGGGGAGGCGACAGATTTTGTACAAAAAATAAAAGCCCGATAAATCATATTTCAAATATAACAAGAAAGCAATCCATTGAGTTGCCGAGTGAAGGAAATAGCTAATAATAATATTAATAATAACAATGGGGGAAATGATTAAAAGGGTCACTAGTTCTGTGACCTTTGGAACTTTTAAGCCTACAGTTTACGAGGCACAAGTTCATGTACCATGACAAACATATGATTGGTATAGGTCTTGCACTTTCGGCACACAAATTGAACAAATTAGTACGTAATTACCACCTAAAATCATATATCACCTCTGACTCTTGACCCTAATCACTGAAAACAACCTCTGAAATTTTCACATTTAACAGCTGAAATTGTTCATATTTATAACATAACATAACAAGATTACGGACTAAGAAGGGTTAGTTACCCCATAAAAAACCCAAACTACTACAAATTTATGCAATTGTTGTTACCATTAATCGCTTCTGCCCATTTGCGCAAACGTTTTGGTGTAATCTCCAGCAAACTTTGCTTCCAAGTATTATGACCTTTCAATATTTTATTGTACACTTCGGATTTTCTCGTGGATCCTTTCAATTGGCTAATTTCATTCTCTTTCATGCAAAATATTTCATCTTTCAGTATCGCTAAACAATAAGATTCCCAATGTCAGTAAATTCTTCGATAAAAGGAAGCCAAGTTCCTTAACATAATTCAAATCTTACAAGTAAAATGATCAAACATGAAATTTGTTCAAGATGTGAAAGATTAGAATCAATCAAAACTATTCAATGAACTTAAGTAAATAAGCTTTGAAAGCATTCATGGAACGTTTTATCACTTTTCTGGGAAATAAGCCGAGACAGCTTATTCCCAGAAAAATGATAAACTTGAACAATTTGTAAATATGTTCAAAAAAATAATAATACTCGTTTAATTTTTATTTTGTATTTTGTTTGTTTTATTTTTGCAGTTAAAAATAGCAAACATTCCCTGAATGTTTTCAGTGCTAATCTATTTAAGCAAAGAGCTTGTGTGGAAGCTCTTTGATTTAAGTTCGTTGAATAGTTTTGATTTATTCTAATCTTTCACATCATGAACATTTTTCATGTTTTGATTATTTTACTTGTAAGATTTGTATTATATGAAAAACTGAATAACCAATTGGAGAAACACATCTAGCCCCCTGGATATTTTTATTTTTGTTGCTGAAAAAAAATGAAATGGAAAAGAGGGTACATCGTGCTGAAAATTAGATGAAGTGTTTATGAAGATGTAAGCCCTATCAATCAAATTAATTGCTGTATTTATTGTTTTTTTTATTGTAAAGGCCCACCGGGAAATTTCCGGTATCCCTGATTAGGGAGAAGTTTCTTTTGTACCTTGATATAACCGAAATGCTTATTATAGTTGATTGTTCGAATTTAAAATTGAATTTTTTTCTTTTTATTAATTGAAATTTTTACTATGTTTGATTTGACTTGATTTTGCGAATCAAACAGACTGGAATGGCATTTTTTTGTTCAAATTTCTCCCCATTATGCACCTAAAGAAGAATGGTTTTCAGTATTTTTGCAGGGAATTGTTAAGGAATTTATCTTGCAATTTTTCAGTTGCACAATCAGCGATGCGAGAGTTAAAAAAAAAGAATAATAATTACAAAAAGTAAGGTTTTCAAAAATCGTGGCTTTCAAGAAAGTAGCACGCAAAATGAGTTGCATCTTAGTTTATACCACCTTAATCTCCTATTCATTTGGTCGGTGCACGTCATATCCGGGAGATGACGTCATTTTCTGGAGTGAAAACAAAGATTTGCGCGATACACTTAGGCAAGTCTGTATGCGTTAACTGTGTGCCGTACGTATGCATGTAAACAAACACAGCTGATCGCTTTGTTTTCACTCCAATGCGGGGTGAATGCGCGCGGTTGGTATGCGGTCTGATGACCTCAGGTCACATTTCCAACCAAGTGAATATGAAATTATTGCATATGCTTCCTTCTTTTATACCTTGAAGATTGATTTGTAAATAATAGGAGTCATTAAAATTCTGCTTGCCGAAATTCACTTGGTCGGTGCACGTCACATACGGGAGACGACGTCATTTTCTGGAGTGAAAACAAACCTTTGCGCGATACACGTGGGAATATCCACCGACATTTCATTATGAACATAATTATAAACATTTCATTATCAAAAATTGGGGGTGAAAATGTCCTGACTTTTATTTAGTCATTCATTAATCATGGTGATTAGTTATCTCAATGAATTTGAAAGAGGCTGCAAATAAATGACTGTTTTTAAGTCTAACCTGGCATTAGAATAACTTCCACTTTCCCCGATTTTGCATCCAAAAAGGTTTTAGACCATGAGTTTTTAAATAAGAATCAAATTTAACAAATTTGTATTTGATTTTTCCTATGCAGCCTAACACTAATGATCACCATCATGACTATGATTGCCATTTCAAGTGTGGCCTATTGTGGCGACAGCCTGGAAATATATACATATTTTACGAATCGCCCTTTTCCTTTCTTACGTTTATAGCTATGTTCAGGAACAATCAAGTTTAATATTATCCAGCTTTTAATACATTATATTTCTCGTGTGGGTGGAGCCTATCATCCATTTTATAAGCCTGTTTT
Source organism: Chiridota heheva (assembly GCA_020152595.1). Classification (NCBI taxonomy): domain Eukaryota; kingdom Metazoa; phylum Echinodermata; class Holothuroidea; order Apodida; family Chiridotidae; genus Chiridota; species Chiridota heheva. The sequence continues at coordinate 1,897,920 of JAIGNY010001388.1, read as the reverse complement.
TAGTTACCCATGATATTATTTACAGTAGGCTCACCCGTGTTGCTACTTCCATGGTTCAACAAGCAATGTAACACACATTAGAATTGAAGAATTAAAAAAGGTTGAATGTCAATTGCTAGTTCGAGAAACGTTTTCAAACTCTAAATGTTTAAATAAATCAACATAAAGCTGCATTTTGGGATTGATTACCAGTGGTGCTGCAGATATAAAAAGACAACAACAAGCAAGAAAACTTTAGCAACTACAGACCGAGGCGCTTATAGTTTACCGGTATGACGATACGGTTTGCAAGAAAATCGCTTGAAGTGGTCTTAATAATGTATATACTGAAATTCTGCATAATACCTGAATACATTCACAAGAAAGTGGAATTTATTGAAAGAGCTAATTGAACACCGAAGAGGTTTATAACCAATGCATAATTAAGACAGTGATATTATTATCGACTTAATTATGCAAGGGTGTTGTTCAATTCATTGGTAAAATTGAAAGATCATTTCTCTTGAGTGAGTTGAAGTTATTATGTGTAAAAAGGCAACCCCACCTCCAGTTTTGTCGCACTATATATCATTTGAAGTCTGAATCAGCAATTTCTGAAAAACTTATTCAAATAGTGTCACACCGCCGAAATTCACGCATCCATAATGGACCAATCGTAAACTGGGGAATATTGACCAATCAAATACTGAGGGATTCTTGACCGTCTGTGCAACTTACGCAGGGTATAGGACCAAGAGTATGAAAAACGCTTTCAAAGGATAAGTATAAGTGTGTTATACATGAAGATAATATACGCGCGCATTGTTTAAAAAAAACTTTTTCTTCAGTAATTGCAGATGTTTGGTTAGTGACCAAATGAAAAATTACCCTAACAGTTGTTTGGTCGAAGTACTAAGGTAATTACGTCAGGATAAATTCGGTATAAAATGGGGTTTTTTTTAAACACGAAATCCATGCCAATGATCATTATTATGTTGACTCGACCAAACAAAAAATATTTTGGAAAACTTTCAATATGAAAATCGTGGTTAGTAGCATAGAGATAATCTATGATATAATCGCAAGGTGTTTAATGATGCTGCGATGTTTAGAAGAAAGAATGAGCAATCATCAGTATTTGCTATATTGTTATGGCTATTTATATTAAAGTAATGACTTGTACTTCAATCATAATTGTTAGATTAGCGGGAAGATAAATTAGGTACATATGTCCAGGTCATGAATGACAGTACTTACTTAGATTGTGAGTCATTACTACGGTAACCATTGATGTTCTAATACAAGTCCAAGAAGTCCTCCCTTGTGGGCCAATGTCGAATAACTACAAGCGGGAAAGCCTCGATATTGTTCTTGTATTGTATATGATTTTATTTCTTGTGCACTGTATTGTGGTGTATATGAGTTGTATTCATACATCCTCAATATGAAGAACACTTGTACTCAGACGTTTATCTATTCTCAAAGTAAAATATTTTCTCCCAACACTTCTTCTGTCACGTATAACAACGTTGAATGGAAAAACATTGATGAAACCAGAGTAAACAAGATTTTACATCTCAGAGGATAGTTAATATGGATATGGACAGACAGATGGATACCAATTCAGTAGAGTATCCACTGGAAGTGGCGTCTCAGGCTAGCATCATTGATATGGACAAACAGGTGGATACCAATTCAGTAGAGTATCCACTGGAAGTGGCGTCTCAGCCTAGTAACATTGATATGGACTGACAGATGGATACCAATTCAGTAGAGTATCCACTGGAAGTGGCGTCTCAGCCTAGTATCATTGATATGGACAAACAGGTGGATACCAATTCAGCAGAGTATCCACTGGAAGTGGCATCTCAGCCTAGTATCATTGATATGGACCAAGAGGTGGATACCAATTCAGAAGAGTATCCACTGCAAGTGGCGTCTTAGCCTAGTATCATGAATATGGACAAACAGGTGGACACCAATTCAGTATAGTATCCACTGGAATGGCGTCTCAGCCTAGTATCATTGATATAAACAAACAGATGGATACCAATTCAGTAGAGTATCCACTGGAAGTGGCGTCTCAGCCAAACAGGTGGATGCCAATTCAGTAGAGTATCCACTGGCAGTGGCGTCTTAGCCTAGTATCATGGATATGGACAGATAGATGTATACCAATTCAGTAGAGTATTCACTGGAAGTGACGTCTCAGCTAAGTTACCAAGAACATATAACAGTTTAAAATCTATACAGTTAATCCTTAAAATATTGTCAACCTACACAGTGGTAACCACCCAATGATCAAAATTGTTTATCATTTCCTGGGGTAATATTGGGCTTAGCATTCGTTGCTATACACTCACTAACAAATGAGATGCTCATCTGTAGTGCATCTTTGTATATAATCATGGGAGGGGGAGGGGGGGGGGGGGAAGGCAGAGCGTTGAAAACATGGAAACTCAACGATGTAAAGTTGGCGGAGTTGGTAGTAGCTTTTATTATACTTCCAAAAATAAATTCGTCATATGCGTTGAATATTATATCAGAATGCTAACAATAAGAGTATATCACTGACTTGTATGTTTTAAAATAAATATTTCACTATAAACAGATTGAAATGCATACATTTTACAATTGCAGGGAATCATAACTTTACGGCAGCTCTGTATAATTTTAAAGTTGTTAGTTCATTTGGTTGTGGATTGAAGGTCCTGTCTGGTATTGTTCAATTCCTCTGATCGGAAGAACAAATGAAAATATCTTCAACATCCTAGGAATATGGAACGGGTGAATATTGCTATTTTGCCTGTCATGAAATAATCCAAACAATTTGAATAAAGTTTGTAAGCTGTCAGGCTGTGATGTATCATTTAGCCTATACAAGGGTTGTTATACCGAATACTGATCAGTGAGAGCTTAAAGTTATATATATAAAAATATATAATTTTGTATTTTGAAGAAAACATATCATCATATAATACCCATAATTGACGTGCATGGAGTTACTTACTAGCTCTAAGTATGATCGTCTAAGCAGCTAAGACAGGCCTAAAACAGAACCATAATGGGAGGAGGGGCGTTTTTTTATTTTTCATTAAAGAATGCTGGAAAATTTGAAAATACATAATAGTTTTAACTTTGCTCATTTTTGTGAAAAAAAATAGGTATTTCTGTTTATACCATTAACGTCAAATTAGATACTTTTGTACGTTCTTACGTTTTCAATGCTGTTAAACTCTCGGGCTTAGTTTTTGCTTAACTTTTATTTTCAAAATGAACTGTAATGATTTAGCAGGATAAAGGTGGAATATTTTTATATCTTTCGAATCCGTGCGCAAAAAAAATAATAATAATAATTCACATAATAAATACCAATTTATTTCACCTTCCAACTGCCCCTATTTGTATGTAACCCACAGAATAGAGGTTTAACAACAAATATTTAAGTAGCAAGTAGATTTTTATACGAATTATAATGCTTATATACGATGGACTCTTCGTATTTATTATTCAAAAATATCTCATTACAACAACACTTATTTGTACACATTTCATATTCATCACAAGGACATAGTCTGTTATCATAGAATATGCAAGTAGATTAACAGATTAAGCGTACCTAGAGATACAGCATTTTATTTTTCAAATGATGATTTTTAACGAGATCATTACACATCCAAATTTAGGAAAAGTGAATCCACAACATTTCCTATTGTAACCTTTTATTATTAAAGACGTTCTCAATCAAAATATATACTTTGTTAACAAAAATAATCATGATTAAGTACATATGGTGCCATCATTTTCTAGTATTCATTATTTTTATTCTGTTTTATTTCTGAAGATCATCTGGATGTGGTCGGGTATTATTTCATACAAATATATAAAACAGCCAATCTCATTCACTGTTTTCAGACCCTTATAAAGCTCCTTACACTTGATATGAATGCTCAACTGTTATTCTGTTAACAGATTTGCAAATTCCATATCCAACTTCTCCAATTTTAAAGTTGCTTTAACGAACTTGGGAATTGCTACATGTCCATATACATTTAAAAAGTTACCTACACATAGAAACAAGGAGATAATTACGCAAATACATATATGTTGCACTATATAATTAAAACTAGATAATATCTCACCGATTTGTGGTATGTTGAGGATCATATATGGAAAAGCAAACTACAAATGTATCAGAAAATACGGTGTTGTGGGAATTGAATTGACCCACCTGCCATGACAAATTACCCTCCCCTATGTTACTATTATAACCATCATCTTCAATTAGTTATCACTATTTTAGATATGCATATTTATTGGCTAATATGCATAATATAATCTAGGCTAATGTACGTACACCATATTTTAAATTTAAATGCTCAGACACAAATTATGTCCCTTAGCACCACGTTCCCTGTCAGTCGGAATTCCTCGTTCTTGTTCGAGTAAAAATGTAAGTCGGGAAAACGAATTTCAGTTGGCTTTGTCTGTTTTATCGGCGGTTACGCCAGTTATTCTTTGCTTAGCGACTAGATTGTAAGAGTCCGTAGGTGCTGCTTCTGTAGCCCCCATAAGGTTTCTGGAATACCAGGGATGTGCTCCTGCAGCTTGTTCGTATTCTTTACCGCTGTAATAAGAAAAAAACAGTAGTATCATTTTCAGATATATAAATTCAGGGTTAAAGGTATATTTTGTTCTGAATTGTACTTTCATTTCAAAAATACGTGTTATTTCTGAAAACATTATTGCATATATATATATATATATATATATATATATATATATATATATATATATATATATATATATATATATATATATATATATATATATATATATATATATATATATATATATATATATATATATATATGTATATATATATATATATATATATATATATATATATATATATATATATATATATATATATATATATATATATATATATATAAATATATATACATATATATATATATACATATTTATATATATATATAAATATATATATGTATATATATATATACATATTTATATGTATATATATATATATATATATATATATACATATATATGTATATATATATATACATATATATACATATATATATATATATAAACATATATATATACATATATATATATATATATTTATATATATACATGTATATATATATTATATATATATATATATATATATATATATATATATATATATATATATATATATATGTATATATATATATATATATATATATATATATATATATATATATATATATATATATATATATATATATATATATATATATATATATATATATATATATATATATATATATATATATATATATATATATATATATATATATATATATATATATATATATATATATATATATATATATATATATATATATATACCTCACATCACCTAGTCT
>JAIGNY010001388.1:1795000-1885000 GCA_020152595.1 Chiridota heheva | reverse complement strand
AAATTTTGTTCATTTCGGGCACTTTCCTTAAAATTCGGTTAATTGTTTGACAATTTGGGGGAATTTTCCTTTTTTCCGGCAATTTTTTTTGACTTTGTGTTAATTTATGTTAATTTTTGGAAAATTTGTTGAGAAATTCTAAATAATGCTATCTTTAATTTTGCCTTTTTTTTTGCGAAATATTCGTCAATTATCGGGAAATTTCGTTCATTTTGGATCACTTTCCTTATAATGTAGGTGAACTGTCTATCAATTTTAGGGTAATTTTGTTCATTCTTCGCAGTTTTCGGGAAAATTTTTATTATTTTGAGGCAATTTTCTTTGATTTTGTTAGGAATTTTTTGTCAATTTTCGGAAAATTTGTTCACAAATTTCATATAGATTTACCAAATTGTCCTTCAATTTTATGTTGATAATTTTCCAATTTTACTTCTCAACCGGGAAAATTAAATTCAATTTCCTCATTTTAACATGTTTTCTTTCTTTTTTATGTCTTAAAAACTTATCAATCTTGAATGTCATGACTTTTTTTTGGTTTTTGTGAGCTTTCCTCATTCGAACGACAACTTGGTTGGCGTGGACACGTGCACCACTCTACCATGAGCGGCAGAATCGTATTCACCTCATGTCATTACTCCATTTTCATTCATGGTCCCACTGTAGATAAAAAAAAAGGTTTCAATAGATCACAATATACAGTCCCGTAGATATATTTCCAAAAGGCTTAATCTAGTTGAACCGGAATTAAATGGATTCAGCATTAACACCATTTCGTTCGCCGTTCTGATTGCGTCTATACATTGTATGTATCTAAATCAGTCCGGGAGCATGCCTGTAGATAAAAATATTTATAGCACCGAGAATATTAAAGACATGCAGCCATATTGTTTAGATGTAACGATAAATGTCATGGTTTCTAATTTATATACTTGAAATATTCAATTTGAAACAAAAAACATTATTTCAAAAACCATTTCAATTTTCGAAATGGCTGTTTCGCACCTAAAAGCCGAGTGGTATTATATATATTTTTAAGAATTCTAAAAGGCGTGGTAAGCGTATAAGATGGGTATGGAGATCATTTAGCCATGACAGTCATGAAGGTATTTTCATGAGTTTTAAGTTTCCCCTAGCAAAGATATTTTTCCCAGACGTATTTCAAATTTGAAATATGTAACATTGCCTAAGGCTTTAACATTAGGATAGCAAAGGATCATGGGAAATATTACAAACTGGCGGCTTCCATGTAACAAAATTTTCCTATTTTAGGAACATTTGGGATCCCGGACTGTCAATCGTAATACGATAATCAAATATACCTTGGGTGACGTATCATATTTAAAAAGACGCTCCAATCAAAGATGATTTAATTAAAGTTGATTTCGTGATGATGTGTTTCAGCAATATAAAGATAAATTACTTAACATTGGTAGAAATTTACAGCAAACTAAAATTACACATTGCTATTATCTCAAAGATGATCAATCAGACGGTGAGTATTGCTAAGCAGGGCTTCGACAATAGAAACTTGAGCTCAATTAACTTTTGCATGCTGGCAACGCCAGTGTATTGCTCTTTTATATTGTTCTGGTGGACAAGTCCAGTTTAAGCATTCTCGTTAATAGAATTCTCCTGCTCCTTACCGTATCGCTGTCACTGGCTTCCAAGTATTACAGAAAAGGTAAAGGTTTAAGTAAGCTTACCTTGTGCTTTTCATCTTCATAAGTTCATCACAAATATTGGGTATGGCCAAATTGTGAAGGCATGTTTCAGTGTATTTGAGGCTTCAATTCTTTCAATCACCCTTAACGCACCCTACTCTCATGAAAACACTTTCCCAACTCATTTACCTATTATCCACTCTCTCCAACAATTCTCTCCAACACCCTCCTACCCACAAACCGACTGTCCCAAACACTAGCAAAATTTAAAAAGACGACGCCAGAAGCAGTGTATATTGCATATTTACCATTAGTTCTGTCGAATGTTATAATAGTTGTAACATTATATGACCCAGCAACATTGTTTGACGTACATGTTATCATCAAATTAGAGTGTTCGGCTGATGACACGATTAGATGATTTCCTACGTGAAGATAACTACGCTGTGACGACACATTCATGATGTAGTCGTTAAAAGCGACGGGCGGATTCGCATCACATGCGCAAGAAACATTGACAAATTCGGGCTTCCATAAGCTATGACTGAGCGTGCAAGTTGGTGGATCTGCAGGAAAATACATTAAAAGTAATGACAAATAAAGCTTGGAAGCTGTTTTGTGAAAGTTCAACTTAGAGCAACATGAGGTAAAGGGAGTGGGGTAATGCAAATTTTTCCTCCCCTCACTGCGAGAATACATTTATCTCAGATATAATTTTTATAATAAATTTATGTGATTAATGTTAACAAAATAAAAGGGTTCTCCCGGCCCACCGCTCTCAGTGTGACGCAGCTGATCCAAACCAGTTTTAGTACCCTACTCCGGACCGTTCATAATGCTGAGCACCAAACATGTTGGGCAACAGTGTGCGCAGCAGATCCCATTGAAAAGTCCTTGGTAAGACTTGAGGATGGAACACAAGACCTCAATATAATTACACTCTTTGCCCTAAGAATCCGTCAAAGCGTCCACATTGTCATTTCCTTTCTTCCCGCATAAGAATGGTAAAAATACTTTCATTGGTTTGACTTTGAAATCTGTGCGTTTCTCTCCCCGACCACACTTCCCTCACTGGCCCATCCACTCTCCTTCTCCCGTCGCCACCGTGGATTAAAGATTATGATATTGCTAGTTGTCGAAATAAAAAGGGCTTACAGATCAAAGAGTTACTTACATAAGACATTGAGGTTTTTGGATACTTCAAACGTTTCTCCAAGCCCTTCCGCAACACATTTAACAGAGCGGTTTGATCTTGACGGTATAAATTTAGCACTGCCGTATATATTGTACAAATCTGTTTCCAGGTATATACTTTTACCGTACATGCCAAATGACCAACTTAAAGTTTTATTGTCAATGTACAAAGAAAGACCCATCCATTTGCATGTCTTGTGGAGACGGCAAGTTAACGATGACATCTTATTCTCGATCAGATTATCTGCCCCAGTCACTTCAATATTTAGCTCACCTTTTTGAAACAAGGAGAAATTGTTATATCTTTACATCTTTCTCTAGAAATTTCTAGGAATAAAAGATTTTGCTCTAGGAGTGACTAGAAATAAGATATTACTGATGGTGATTAAAAATGATTCAACTTCCGATATTTGCCCTGTTTGTTACACCCTTATAGTTCCCTCTGAATCTCTAGAACTTCTCTGCTAAGCTAAAGCTAGATCCATCCAAGCCATTATGTTCATATCTGGGGCCGGTACTTATCCCCGGTTTCCATGCCGCAAGCGGATAAGAGTAGGTGACTCCCCCTTGACGGGACATCAGTTTATTGCGGGTTAATTCCCTAGCAGTGCTGGTACTCATTTAATGGTTGAGTTGACTGAAGCAAGTAGAGTATAATGCCTTGCTTAAGGACACAATGCAGCTCTCGCGGCGGGAATCTACCTTTCGCATATGAGTATGGCTCCTTAACCACTGCGCCACTGCACCTCTTTTAAATCTTCTGCACCCATGTATACAATTCACCTACACCCCAATAATCTGCCCTGCACCTGTAATTCCCATTACACCCAGTATATCCCTGTACTCTTATACATCCCTATGTATATCCTATAAATATCTTTACATTCCCTTAAAATCCCTTTTGCTGCGTACAAATCTCTGTGCACCAGACTGTTGTTGCCTTGTTCTCCAATTAATCCCACTGCACCATCACCCAATCCGAAGAATGGCTAAACTTCACAAAGTGTTACGTTGGCTCAAACTTTAAGCGTTCAAAGCTACTGCAATAAAGTAATTTTGTAGTATATGATGCAAATTACTGCTTTTAATGCTTAACAACTCAACACAGAGACATTTTAGAAACTCTAAAATAGTCAGCAAAGATTTTTGACGCACGTGGAAAGCTTCAAATCTTTTCTAACATCAACATTTATATCCACTAGTTACTTCAGATTCATAGACAATACTTAGGCTATCGTTGATCAGTTGATCGACGTTATTTTTAAGATTACTAAAATATTTCAAAGTTTCGTAGAATTGTTTTTCAAGATCGTTCATAAATGTCGTACTGCTAAGCAATCGCAACATCATGATATTAGTGACACAACCTCACAGTAGCTCAGGCGTTATTTATTCCAAGCCGTGTAATTCATCTGTTCATTCAGTCATTGGCAATGGTTTAGCATTAAAAGCGGTAGCTTTGCATTATGTGTTACGAATTTATGTTACAGTAGCTTTTGAATGCTTAACTTTTAAACCAGCGGTACGCTTTACAAAGCTTCCCCATTCTTCGGATCGGGTGCACCCCTATGGTTCTTCATGCAACCTATAATTATTCTCTCTGCATTCCTTTTAATCTCCTTGCAACTCGCCTAACCCTACATTCTTAAAACTCCCAAGAGTTACATACAACACTACGATCGGCGTTACCGATAAGAGTTACCTTGTGTAATACTCCAAGTGTTGGATGACTGAATTGTAACACTTGTGAGTGTTATGCGCCAAAAAATCAAGGGCTCAATTAACACCTGAACAGGTGTTCAAACCTAAAGAGTTAAATATAACACTTCATATAGTGTAACAGAGAAGAGTTACTTTGTAACACTCCAAGTATTTGATGGCTAAATTGTGACAATTGTGTGTGTCACGGTGGAGTCACATTGAAGGTGCTCTCGGCCGAATAATGAGGGCGTATCTATTGTGAATTTTACACTAAATCGAATACCTTTGCGATAGGGAATATCATAAACATACCTAAATCCCTAACCGAGTACTCGAAATTTGTACGTGTTTTCCCATTGACTTTTTTGGAATTTGTTCGCTTTCGCGTGGTGGTAAAAAGTTCTGTAAAAAGCATACCGTGTGATGCGACTTCTATTGGTTAAAATCTACAAAAATTAGCCACATATCTACAATATATCTATGAAATTAGCAAAAACTAACGGGCGGAGTCACATTAATTGACACAATTAAATGTTTATACAGAAATAGAGATTAACAACTGCATCAATATTTCTATTTTGAAAATTCATATAATCAGTCTAGTGTGTATTTAATAATCCTTGTGTTTTCATTCCTTAAAATTTTTATTTCAAACATTTTTGCTGACTTTTTTCCGGTTGAAACTAATAGAATTAGTAAATATAAAGAAAGTTCGTATACTTTTATTTCATTATTTACAATACGTCTTATTCAATTGTGACTGGTTGGCAAGACAGTGTGGACAAATGAAAGTGCTTCATAAGCAATTTTCACAATTGTCATATATTGAAGGACGTAACTTGACCATGCGAACCTGTAATAGAACTTTCAAAATCCTTAAAACCATTTAGAATCATTCGCCTAAAACCATTTGAAATTTTATCTAACCCTTCGTATGGGTTGAAAACAACAATTTCAAGTGTTGAAGTACAACACTAAAAAGAGTTAAACACGGTAAGGGTTGAATACAACACCAGAACAAGTTACACGATTTGATTTAACCTTTTGTAAGAGTCCAACACACCACTTGTAAGTGTTTTATACAGCACTTGTACGTGTTCAGATTTATCACCTCAAAGGTGCTGCATTTGTTACTTTTGAGAAAGAGTTAAATTAACACTTCAGTTGCTGTCTTTGCAGGGGCTTGTGTTTTTAGAGTGTAAGATTATCCCTGCATCCCTTTCATTCATATGAATCTCCTTAACCTTTTTAATTACTCCTCATTGCACTCATATGAATCTCGCGATGTTGTCCGGTCACTTGCAGCTGCACTTGCGTGTCCCCAAGTATATAATCCGTGCACCACAATAATTCTCCCTCACTATAATTCTCCCATGCACGCTGTACATTTCTTTCTGTACGCGCCGAGAAATTGGTAAAAAGCACCCAAACACCAAGGGTCTCTTATTGACCGTTGACATCAAACCGTTTGGAATCAAATTTTGACCATCTCGGCTGCAATTTGTATTTTCTTTACAGCGTCATACTTCAGATAAGCTTAGGCAGCTTAGTAACTTTATGTTTGTATTGTACAGTATTTTCCATGTTGCTGTTTATCCTGTGAATTACATGGGTTTAAATTTACCAGTAGACCTATGTGAACGAAAATTTCTGAAAAGCTTAAAAACAAAATAGATTACTTCTACTAAGTCGGTGCAATGTACACCATTTCCTTAAGATTTCATAGAGTTGTCGTGTTGGCAAATTTCGTTGTCTATCCATATTTTGGTTTACGTCATCAACAGATCAAGTCAAATGCGCAATACTTGGTTTTCCTCATATCAGGTTTGTGACGGCTTTGAAAAAGCTCTTTTCCCCTTCAGTTCCACGAAAAAGTGGTTCAACTGTATTAATACCTCGCACCTCCACCATGTTGTAAAAGGGGTGGTGACTTCAGTTTCTTCAGAAGTTGTTAGTAATTACACTACTCTTTGCGCATTTGGTGTACTTACATAATTCATAACAATACCTAAAATAAAATATGCGTTACCAATTGAATAGGAATATTTGAGAAAGTAACTATGTACCTTTTTCATTAACCCTGAGATAAACATCAAGAAAGCACTGTATCCTTTGGCCATATGGTGAGAGATGTATAGAAAACGTATAAAACAAATAATTCTGGAGATGTATAGAAAAACAGCAGATAACTTTAGCCAGATAACTCTAAACCAGAGCTCTAACAATTCTAGCTATATAGAGACTATAGCCAGATAACTCTATAGCCAGATAGCTCTATAGCCAGATAGCTCTATAGCTAGATAGCTCTATAGCCAGATAGCTCTATAGCCAGATAGCTCTATAGCCAGATAGCTCTATAGCCAGATAGCTCTATAGCCAGATAGCTCTATAGCCAGATAGCTCTATAGCCAGATAGCTCTATAGCCAGATAGCTCTATATAGCTCTATAGCAGTAGCTCTAGCCAGATAGCTCTACAATACAATACAATACAATCAAGCTTTATCAAGCACCAGAAACTCTATATAGCAATTTCCAGCTCAAGATACAATCATGATACATAAAATGAAATGAGTAAAAGATAGCTAAAAACATTTAAAAGATAAAAGATAGCTAAAGATATATACAATGATGAAAATAATAAAATAGAAAAAGCTCATATGCCAATAATGCACATGGACTATCTGGAGTGGTTGGCATTATGAAAGCAAATGGCTTTTGGTACAAAGGAATTTCTAAAACAAATTTCTAAATCTATAGCCAGATAGCTCTATAGCCAGATAGCTCTAGGGTCAGATAGCTCTATAGCCAGATAGCTCTATAGCCAGATAACTCTATAGCCAGATAGCTCTATAGCCAGATAGCTCTATAGCCAGATAGCTCTATAGCCAGATAGCTCCATAGCCAGATAGCTCTATAGCCAGATAGCTCTATAGCCAGATAGCTCTATAACAGCTCCTTCTTCACCTCTGTGATTTGATCTAGACCATACAATTCCCTCGCATTTCTATATTCTGCTAACACCCATATAACAAGCGGTAGATCAAAGTACAAGCCTAAATATGGACACAGATAATTAGATGATGTAACATAAAAATGTTTTACATATAATATATGAAGAAAATGAATCCCGTATCGGAAAATATTTTTGCAAAAGTTAATGTTTGATCAGACTATAAGCTTAACAATAAGAGATTATAGGAATTTTTACTAAATTTATTCCTTTTTATGACCCCTCCATGCTTATGAAGAGAAAATGAAAGATTGTTACGATTCTGAATTATCCCACACCCCTCCTTGAAAAAATTCTCTGACAACAGATCAAACTTCTAACGCATCTTCAGCAGTTGCACAGGTAATTTCTAAAAAGTGTATGTGTGGAGGAAGTGGAGTGGGTGTTTGTGTGTGTGTCTGTGTGTATGTATGTGTGTACGTGGGGGCTGTTGGGGTGTATGTATGGGTGTGTGTGGGGGAGGGCGAGTCAATCATGTCTTTTGATTTCAATTCCACAGTTTTAAAAAAAGTGCGGGTTGAAAAGGGGCCTTAAGAAGCTAAATGTTGTTTCTGAAAATGTGAAGGTCTGGTCTCCAATATCGCCCTTTGTCTACGACAATGATCCCGAAAAAAACATAAATGCCCCATAAACTGTTAGAAAATCCACAGAATATGTTAGGGGCTATAACAAGGGCCCATTTACACTCGTAACGAGTGCCCAGTTGCACTTTTAACTCCAATCTGGAGCGGTTTAGTTCATTTTCGAAACGTTTCCGAAGGGACTTTCATAACGTTATTTCTGTAAGTGGGCGGGTCCGATCGATACTCCACATTAGTTACAAAGATTCACAAAATGTTTCAAGTTAATGTGGTCTTCATAATCCAAACAAGGACCCATTTGATTCATCTAATTTTGTTCTCCCATACATTTCGAAAGATTTTAGTTCTTTTTACCTGGTTGCCGTTATTTGCTGTGCAGAATAGCATTTGCACTTATTAAATCTAACATAAAAGCTTTACAATTTTGAAAATATATTTTTAGAAACATATTATTTAAGATATCATATTACTTACTTAAGATATCAAATTATTTAAGATATCAAATTAAGATTACCTGCAATTGATATTTGATAGTCTGCCTTGATTTCCTCCCTTGTTTGCATACGTAACGTCTTGTGTCATATTCAGACATGTTGTGAATGACCAGATTGTAGATTTCATGTGCAGGGCCATTATTTACAAGGGAAAAATGTTTTTGATCCCCCACGAAAACCCCTCCGGCGTATAAACCACGGTTTAAATCGTTTGTTTGATCTAACCACATCGCCAAGTTAAAGTCGTCCACGTTGCAGTTCAGCGTAACATCTGACCGTAAAAGATGGCATGTGTGTATATTTGCCAAAGCTGCAATTAAAGAAATATAACGATAACTTGTAAGCATCTTTAAAAGTTGAATTTTGAAATAATCCACTGCTTTCTAGAAAATTTGTGCAGAGTTTGAACACTTTTGACACTTCAGTTGCATTAACGGTATAAATGTTCTATCAATTTTCCAGCTTCTTGGCACAATGCGGATGTAGTGTGAGTAAACTCCCCGTACTCCAGCAGTCTATCAAGTGTAGTCCATTTAGGTGTTGCCTCCTTTTAAAGTCAGAAGGATGGAGCTCACCACCTACAACATTGTCAATGAAACATAGCGATTCCTCTATTTAATTTTAGGGCCTTCCGCAACTCACCAATGTCTCCATATAGGCACTGTTATTTGTAAGACGGATCATAGAAATGCGTTAATACCCTGCAACAAGATGACACCTCAAATTGATACAAAAACTGAACATTGAAAATGTACAAGAACAAGCTAAAGATATTTAATACTCTTATAAAATGGTGCAAATATAGAAAAGGAGAAACAGGACTGTGAGGAAACTACTTTTATATCTTCTTTCATTCAAAAGATCCAAAGTTTAAATATATCTGAAGTTTCTATAACAATGAATGTTGAAGTCCACTGTAGAACAGTGATGGCATACCACGTTCTCAAAAAAATTCCTTCTTTCAGCCAGTCAGCTGTTCAGATGGTAAATCAAAGTTGTAGAGGATTCGACTCCCGTCGCAAGCGCTGCGTTGTGTCATTCAGAAAGATTCTTTAACTCTATTCTATTACACCCTTTCCTTACTGCTCTACTCTCCTGACTAAGGAGATTGAGGCTTTGTGAAGAAGCTTATTCCATTTCTTCCTGCCTTTTGAAAATTCCGTCGCTCCAACAATTCCACCAAGTCCCTTCCTTTTTTCTTAACTGTCCTTCTCTAAGTTGTTTTCAGTCGTCCTCTTTTCCTCCTACCTTCCGGGGCTCAGGACAGTATGATTTTGGCATAATAACCATTCTCTCTCCTTAGTACATGCTTAACCCAACTCTATTTTCTAATATAAATGATCAACATTGTTGGTCATCTTATTTTCATCTGATTTGGTAAACGTTTAGTTCTCTAAACTATAAAGTAAGTCTGATATAATATTTGCGTGAAACAATGTACATATTCTAAGCTTGGGTTTTTCCTCTTATATATGTTTGAATCCCATATTTGAAGTTGCTCAAATGTGGTTTGTGCTAAAGAGATTCTCCTTCTTATATCGTCGTCGGTGCCTCCGTCTTTAGACAATGTTGCGTCCAGGTATACAAACTTGCCTACATCCTCTACCTCGTTATCTAATAGTTATTGCTCTTTCGCTGGTATTAATCATCCTCATTGCCTTTGTCTTCTTTTCATTCATTTTTAGCCCAACTTATATTCCGATTTCATCAAGTCGAGATGTTTTGGTCTGTAAAATATTTTCTCTTGTGTTTGAAAATAAAGCGATATCATCAAGCTAATCCAGATCTTCTAATGTAGTAAACATGTTCCATCTGATTCCATGTCTTTGGTTGTCTGTAGTTGTCTTCACCCAGTCTAATGGTATAGATGAATAGGATTTCTGACATTGCACATCTTTTGTGACTCCGGTGTTGATATTGAACCAACCAGATCATTTTCCATCAAACTTTACAACGCTTTTACTTTTTGGTACCAATCTTGTATAATATTGATGTCTTTTTGTGGGATTCCGTATCTTTCCAGTACTTTCCATAGGATATTTATGTTAAGACTGTTGCAAGCCTTTGTAAAATGAAGTTTAGATAAAGTGGAGCTCTCCATTATATGCTTGTGTTTCTTAATGTAATATCTATTGCAGTCCACCCAGCATAAAGGGGTAAATACCGTTAAAGAGGGATTCTCGTCTTAAGAAAATTGCTTGACCTACGTCACCAATAAATCCGATATCTGGTGATAGTTCAACAATAATTCAAATGAACAGATGAAAAGTCGCAAAACCTCAATCTTGAACTTGTAAAGTAAATTTTAATTCGCTATTTTTTTCTGTTCACAACTTTGCTGATGTTCGTCCATCAAGATACCAATGTTCAAACTGACTCAAATATAAAATGAGTCCTAAAACTTGGCTGCTTTGCTCAGTTCTGCCCCTAGAAGCAAACTTAATCTTTCCACGGTTCTATCTCAACTGAACTTCGATGGATCCGCGTTCTTAAGGGTTAACCAATCGCTGCATAGAATCATGTTGATGCATGACATTGTAAGCAATTAAATTTATTCCAGAGACGTTTCAATCATTACACAAATGTAATAACTTGAACAATCAGAAATTAAGCTTCTTCCAACCATCAGATATTTGATACAGAAGGTGTATGTTTATTCTGCAAACGATAATGGTTCTGAGTTAAAACAAGATAGAAGGTAAGTAATTGACATAAGTCAATAAGTTATGTGAAAACATAAGTCGGTAATCATTCACATGAACCCTGGAATGATATCACAGAGGTCTGCATCCTTTGATGTGTATTAAAGGAAATATAACCATATACCAATTAATCAATTTTGTGAGACTCATTTAACTATTGTACAACTATAATCTTCTAAAATGCTATTAATATGATGTTGGTTGATATGTTATGTGCCAAAATAAAACTTGTTTTGAAAATCAGCTTTAAAAATTTAAATTATGATAAATTCGGTTCAAGTTTTTCTAATTCCTTCAAAGGACCCCACTTCTGAGTTCGCTCGGCCTAAACCCCACTGAGTATTGTCTTTGTGGTAACAGTTTCATGACACCAATATGTCTAAGTTATTCGTCTGCATGTTATTTTGTGAATGAAAGTTAACTAGAAACACTTATTTCTACCCTGGAAGTACATTTACAAATAAAGTCTCAAGATTTAGTCATACGTGAATGTCATATCACAACTTAATGTTATAATTCAGGAAGTAAATATGCGGTTTTCCATATTTCAAAAATGTTTTAGTCAAACAAATATTATTCTCATTTCAATCACATTTTAATTGTCCATACAACTTAAATGCGGTTAAAATAATTAACACTGTTAGCAGGTTAATATTTTCTTGTCAAGTTTGACAAACTGACGTACTGTACAATTGCCTTGCGGTCCGATTTGCATTATGACATCTGTGCGTTGATGTGGTTTCGTCCAGGGGTGATGGATGCAGTTTGAATGGGAAAAGGGGCACAGATTTGATCGATTTCATTTGAAACGTCATACCGTGTGATAGTTCTTTAAAACCCCATGTATTAGTTTACTGCGTGAAAACATGTCACTTATCCTCGGGGAAATGGAGCAAAAAATCGGAAATAAAAAGGAATTTTCCGGCCACAATATATCTTGCGCGCCAAAACAAAACTGACCACGCTCGTATATTTCTAAAACTTGGGTAAATCTTCGTTTTAGATAACTGAAAATACGTCATTGCGATGATATTTCCTTCCTCCTAATGGTGATTTAGTGAGCGTGGTAGATGTTAGCACATGCAGAATTGTGAGTGAGGTAGATGTTAGCACATGGAGAATAGTGAGCGAGGTAGATGTTAGCACATGCAGAATAGTGAGCGAGATACATGTTAGCACATGCAGAATAGCGAGCGAAGTAGGTGTTGGCGAATGCAGAATAGTGAGCGAGGTAGATGTTAGCACATGCAGAATAGTGAGCGAGGTATAAGTTAGTACATGCAGAATAGTGAGCGAGGTAGATGTTAGCACATGTAGAATAGTAAGCGAGATACATGTTAGCACATGCAGAATAGCGAGCGAAGTAGATGTTAGCACATGCAGAATAGTAAGCGAGGTAGATGTTAGCTTATGTAGAATAGTGAGCGAGGTAGATGTTAGAAAATGCAGAATAGTGAGCGAGGTATATGTTAGTACATGCAGAATAGTGAGCGAGGTAGATGTTAGCACATGCAGAATAGTGAGCGAGGTAGATGTTAGCACATGTAGAATAGTGAGCGAGGTAGATGTTAGCACATGCAGAACAGTGAGCGCGGTAGATGTTAGCGCATGCAGAATAGTGAGCGAGGTATATGTTAGTGCATGCAGAATAGTGAGCGAGGTAGATGTTAGCACATGCAGAATAGTGAGCGAGGTAGATGTTAGCACATGCAGAATAGTGAGCGAGGTAAATGTTAGCACATGCAGAACAGTGAGCGAGGTAGATGTTAGCACATGCAGAATAATCAACGAGGTAGATGTTAGCACATGCAGAACAGTGAGCGTAGATGTTAGCACATGCAGAATAGTGAGATGTTAGCACATGTGGGCGCGGTAGATGTTAGCGCATGCAGAATAGTGAGCGAGGTATATGTTAGTGCATGCAGAATAGTGAGCGAGGTAGATGTTAGCACATGCAGAATAGTGAGCGAGGTAGATGTTAGCACATGCAGAATAGTGAGCGAGGTAAATGTTAGCACATGCAGAACAGTGAGCGAGGTAGATGTTAGCACATGCAGAATAATCAACGAGGTAGATGTTAGCACATGCAGAACAGTGAGCGCGGTAGATGTTAGCACATGCAGAATAGTGAGCAAGGTGGATGTTAGCACATACAAAATAGTGGGCGAGGTAGATGTTAGCACATGCATAATAGTGAGCGCGGTATCAAAGTTCAAAGGTCACAGCTCAAATGGGATAAGTTTTTATTGATGGCTGTATCTTTGAAGAAATTACTTGGTATTTTTACAAATTGCATAGGTGGGTAGGGTTTAACATTCTAACAAAACTTTAAAATAATTGGAGGTCAAATGGTCAAAGGTCGTAGGTGATGAGATCAAATAAATGCTTTTTATGCCAAATTTTGCGGATTCTTGAATTAAAAAAGTACAAAACCTATGCCAACCAAAAGTACAAGACCTATACCAACCCTATGTTGTACCATGACACCCTGGTACATGAATATGTGTCCCGTATAGACTCTGGGATTAAAACGTAAAAGGTCACAGAGCTATTTACCCTTTTCAACATTTCCCCCTATAGTTATGGATTGGTACGTGTGACGTGAGCATGAATGGTGTCATACAGTAGGGTACAATAAATGTGAAACATTTAAGAAGTTTTCTCAGTGATTAGGGTCAAGGGTCAAGGATCAGAGGTCAAATATGTGATTTTAGTGGGTAATTATGAACTAATTTGTACATTTTTGCGGCCATTTTATCTCAAAAAGTACAAGACCTATGCCAATCTTATGTTGTACCATGATACCTTGGTACATGAATTTGTGTCACCGTACACTCTAGGGTCAAAAGGACAAACGTCTGTTTGTACTCCCACGAGCAATACAATCCATAAAGATTCCTAAAGAAAGATAGCCAAGCCTGCTTCACCATTTGCTTGTACTCGAGCTCGCATGGGCAGTGCAATCCAACAAAAGTCACAGAGCTATAGTGACCCTGTTAGCTATTTCTCCCAGTATGCTGTACACTTAAGGTAATGAGATAAGCAACTCAGTGGATTGCTTTCTTGTTATCATTTCAAAGGTCATATGTGATTACCATCTTATAACACAAAATCAAAGTGTATGGTGTGTGAAGAGCCATAAGGTTAAAGTTCAAGGTTCATACAGGTTCTTCTTCATATATATAAGGTCCCAGATTATTAGCCAAGTGACATGCTTTTGAATTGAATGATTGTTAGAAAGTACTGCGCAAAAATCATGTAATTGCATGATAAGTTGAGATTAGATCAGCAACTCTGTGGATTGTATTGTGCTTTATTAACAATATTATAGTGCATACTGCTTATGTTTTATCAACTATGGTTCTTAAAAAAAGTAATCATCAACAAGCTGCAGTGTCTTGTTTTCGTTTAGCATAAATTTCATATAGTAAAACCGAAAGTAATTGTTTTACAATACATTGGAAACGTTTGAAGAGTTAATGGTGAAATGAAAGTTCTTTCTTCAACGTTTTGCAGGTGAGAAAGAAGTGTTATATTTATAGCTGGTTGTTGATCGAATTGTTGTTAGTTTTGTTAGTTTTGCATTTGCAGAATTCAATTTGAATTTCCTCTTAGTTGCTTATGATGTGATATAAAATATGGCATGAGTTTGATGTGCTATTAAATAAGGCATTTTGTGTAGTTAAAAGGACAAAACTCCTTCAGTAAACTAAGTTCATATTTTTATATAACATACAAAATGTAGAAGGTGAAAGCTCACATTTATACTTTTGAAATTCATTTGATCATCTTTCTATTGATTTTGTGTAGTGTAAATTTGATGTTTTTTGGTATGTGGACGTGTAGAGGAAACAGCGTAATTGCTTTAACGACTAATAAAATCATTATAGTAGCAAACAATTTCATGTTCATATAATTTACTACTTAAATTTATTTTCAATCTCAGGCATCAATTTACATATATTTTATGCAAATAAAGGACGACCATGGTATTTTCTTTTGTAAATCCTTTGTTTTTTAAATCTTTATTATAATTTGATAATTCTTTTAAGTGGTGCAGTAAATTCACACGTAAATATAATTTATGCTAAAGTGTTCGATACAAAGAAGCTAATCGCTGGCAATTTCTATTTCGTCTTTCACATAGGCCTAGGCTATAAATACTTATTGCATTCGATTTAGAACCAAAAATTGAATAATCTTTAAAAAGTGGACATGGTTGAAACTCTCCGACCCTTTGTCCTGGACCTGTATTCTGCCAACATGAAAGGCACCTCAAAATGTCACCACGTGATTTTTTTTTTCATTCTCGATAAACCCATGGTTAGGCCTAACTCAAATAAGCTTGCACTTTTACCTTGTGTAGGAATTTTACTATAGTTTGCCTATTCTTATCATGATCATTTTCAGTGTTATTTATGTTGTTTACTTTATTTCAATAGTGCTAAACATGATCATTTTCAATCTTATTTATGTTGTTCACTTTATTTCAATAGTGTTAGACATGATCATTTGCAATCTTATTTGTGTTGTTTACTTTATTTAAATAGTGTTTTTATGCCATTTGTATATATTTATGTTACCGGTACTTATGTAACCCTCCCAGTTACTCTTAATCAGTATTTTGATTGATATAGTTTTCATAGTCCGGTTCCCCTGCCACCCCCTAACCCCGTCGTTCCTCTTCCCATATCCCCATATGAATCCTCCAAGTTAATATCAAAGAATGCTTATACATTCAATGGTGTTTTTAACACGCTATCCACTCTTCATTCCGTGACAAAGGGCAGCTCCTTCATCTTTTGAACCAACAGGAATGTGAGGACTTGCAAGCCTTGTTGTAAAATATATACAAAAAGAGAGACTTGTAAATATGTTGTTCAGATCCCTTTGCTTTATAAAGCTTAGAGAACCCCGCCCAACCCCATACCTTCCCACTCCGTCTCTTTCCTGCCTATTCCTTCCTCTCTATCTAACTCATAAACAAAGCACACACACACACACATTATAAAGTAATCCCCCCCCCTTCTTGTCATCTGGTCATAGACCAGTTGTATATAGTTTTGCCTTTTTCCCAGGGGTGGGTCATTGGACATATCTTTAGAATTGTGATCTATAATTTGACGTTAAATCTAAAATTGCATGTTTTTTTGTTTCCAAATCATCACCGTCTGATTTTTCTTGATACAAATATTAAAAGTCATGGAAAATAGGTCATCAGCCATTGTTATATCGGTGTTCCATTTTTGACAATTCCGTTTGGGGTAACTTTCAAGCCTTTTTACATATGCACTGGTGAGCCATTTGCATACCATTTACTTAATTTGGCCCATTACTTTTTTCGAAAATTGTGGTACTGGCAGACTGGTGGGCCAACATGCATATTTTGGACAAGATTTCTTGGCAAGTTTCATATGATTTAGAGGAAACATTCTTCTTTCTTTTTATGCAATTTTTTGTCATTATTTTCTTCTTAAGATGGAGATTCCCTCTCTCCCAGATGCACCCCTCCCCCATATCTGATGACGCCATTTTTACTTTATGGATTCACTGTCTATGAATGCCATATGTGCCATCACAGTTGGTCCCAGTGATAATTTATTTAAGAAACCCTGGTACTTTCTCCCTTCCTTTATCTATGCTATCGCCATGGGCTCGCTGGAAAAGATTTAGAGGGAAAAACAAAGCTCTCATTAAAACATGTTTAAATGCAAAATGTCCCCGAACTTGTATAATACACGAAACCATACTTGGCTCAAGTCGTAACTGTGCTTGTGCAGAACTTACCTCTGATACACGAAGAATAAAGAAGAATTGTTACAAAGTGAACGTCGTTTGAGTAACGGCGCTGGTAATTCATCATAATATATGCTTCCTCCAAACTGCCACAAAGATGTAGCCTACCGTTAGCGGTGATATTTCTACATAATTAACTGCTTAATCTGTTAGTGACTAGCAAAAGACGTATAACGCATGATTTAACATATGTTTTCGCGTATGTCGCATATGTCAGAAATTTCAGATGCCCTTTCAGTTTCGAACTTACACTTCCACTATATATTGATAAACAATCAAAAGGGAAATATCTTTTCCTTAGTTTTTACAAAAATGCTGAATAGGAGAGCAATTACATACAGACATATGAAAGGACGTCCTAGCTTAATTTTAAGAGAGACATAAGTCTGGCTTTTTCTTCGTTTGATATGATAGAAATAATGATTAAAGTCACCTGAAGTCTGAAATTTTACATCGTACGAACAAATTAGCATATATTTTCTAATTTATCAAAACATTAATTCTGTCAACATTAACTTACATGGAAGCGGTAATTTTGTTCTACGTCCTTTAAAAGTAATGTCATGCACCCAGAACTGAATTAGAATATCAATGTATTTCTTTGTAATTGATTTCAAATTGTCTAACTCTAAGAAATGATTTCTCCTTTGCATGAGTCTATGAATTTGTATTAATGATTCCAGCCCGGGTTTAGAACTTGATGTAAATGCATATTAGAAAGAAATTTTAAAAAGAGAATTCTAAAGAAATAATTTAAGTGTGTCACCACATAGGGAAAATTATGTCATCACTGGCATAGTTATGGTTGGTTTATGGTGTGTATAGATGCGCGATTTCAGCTTGCTTTGCTCGATTTTTCCGTCATCACCTCCTTGTATTCCATCTCCTAAATATCTTATCTCCTTCCTACTTTATTTTCATTATACGCTCTCCCAGCTGTATGTACATATAGCAACAATGTCAGTTTAGCTGTCCATAATCGCCTTTCTGCTCACAACTCAACCCCTACCCTTTATGTGGTAAAACCTTTGGATTGAAGAGCAGAAATCAAAAGGCTTTGTGGTGACGCGCCACTAAATACTAGAATGCAAACAAGGATAGAATGCTGTTATGTCAGTATGTCTGGACCTTATTTCAATCCGAAAAAAGAGCAGCACATGTTAAGGAGATGAGAAGATACAACATCGGAGTGCTTGAAATCAGTGAGTTAAGATGGGCTGATTTTGGGAAATTGGTTACATATTCTGGAGAGGTGATACTTTATTCAGACAGTGAGGATAAGCACGAACTGACGAAAGGGGTTTCACAATTTGCATAGCAAAGAAATTATCAGCTTAATCGAGTGGAAACCAGATACACAAAGAATCATAAAAGCAAGATTCAAGACAAAATGTATTAATATGACGACTGTACATGTATATAATCCAACATGCAGAGCAGGCAACGTGATAAGGCAAAAGACGAATTCTACGAGCAGCTGCAAAAAGTTATTGATGAGGTGCAGAAACATGACATGTTGGTGGTAACGGAAGACGCTAATGCAAAGGTTGAAACATGCAACGATGGCAAGGAGGCCATTATGCATATGAGAAGGCAAGGCTTAATAACAATAACGGAGATAATTTTGAAGATCTTTGTGAAATGAAAGGCCTGGTAATCGGTGGCACTTTATTCAAGCATAAAGAAATACATAAATACACTTGGACATCATGTGGTAATACCAAGAATCAAATTGACCAAATTGAGAAAAACAGTAGCTCACTGCTAACGTAAGAACAAAGCGTGAAACTGATATATGCAGCGATCACATCCTATTTACTGGCAGAGTTGTAACCAAGTCACAAATCACTTGTTAACAAATCAAGTCAAGGAACAAGTCATTTGATTGCAAGTCAAGTCACAAGTCATATGCTCGCAAGTAAAGTCAAGTTACAAGTCAAACTTCAAACTAAAGGCGTTGCGATTTTCTGCTATGGTATAGTGTACTACAATTGTATGAAAGCCTACGATTACAGGAAAATATCTGGAATAAAAGTTAGTTACGGTCTATGGACACAAAAAGGTCATCAACGTAGGCCTTCAAGAAGTAAGCGGGCAGGTTATCCGGTCCCGTAGCTTTGTGCTGCTTAAGGCTTATTAGGAGCTTCCTAACTCCATTTTCAGTAATGGTAATGGTTAGCATCTTTGACTGATAGGAAGGGCCGAGTTGAATCCTCTTTGATAAAGACAGAGACGAACTGATCATTTAAGGTGTTGGCTTCTGTCCTGAATTTTCATCAGATTTTTCAAAACGTGTAGACTTGTTAAAATTTCAGAGCTTCTAATTCCCTTTCTTTTCATCATTGACAATCTCATAGAGGTACGCATTGCACGCAGCCTTAAAATGTCGCTAGGTGATTTTCTTGAGGGCACGAAAGCGCTTCCAGTCACCTTTTGAGCCAGAATTACTCGCAATGTTATAAGCCCGACTGCCCGATGCTTGCGTTGTGTCAGTCTTTCCATGAGACTTGTTATCCATGGCTGATCAAATTATAGAGGACGTGATCTATGAGGGGACGTGCTTACTAGTTACTATTATTAGCTGACATTAAATATAGATGGAAACATTTTCATGAATCTTTGTACACAGTCACTGTGAATGTTCAGATCTTCATTAGTCTTATGGGCAGCAATTACAGTACAACTAAAGCTATGCATCATTTAAAGAATTGAAATGCCAGGAATGATAGCTTTAATTCCCGGAGGAGATGTATTACCTGTCATGCAAATCTGCAAATAGATACCAGTAGGACAGAGCAACATGCAACAATGAGATGATGAGAAAGGTGAAATCAACTGATTTGTGGTAACCTTTTATTAGAGGCAGACAAGGTCATTAAACGGACTCGGTATGCAGAAGAATGCCAAACTTAGCCAAACTCAGAAATGCAAGCAAACTGCTGCAAGAAATTGGAATCTGAAGCATTGAACGATGTAAATGGTAAAGGTGCCAACACTGTTAAGATGAATTTATTATCCAATGGTAAAGATACAGGCCGGATGATTAAGGTTGACAATCATGAACGTTTTTCATGTTATTCAAGTTTCATCAGAAACATACAATAAGTGTACATTCTTACCATTCAGAATTTTGTTTGTTTTGTAACTGGTATACACGGGTTAAAATCATGAGAAATTAACCTTTTTTTCTTCTTTGTTTTTCAACATTGTATGCAAGTTTTATGTTTGAGGACAATGGAATTTGTTATAAGGATACATATTCAATCCATCTATGCTAAATTTAAAGGCGACAAGAAAAATCTGGCTTTTCATTCCTTTGCTATGATAGAGGCAACAATTATTATAGGCATTTGTTCAAATTCCACATCTTCCAAAGCATTTTTTTTTTATTAATTAAAATATTAATTCTGTCAGAAATAAGTTACATGGGAGCAGCTATTTTGTTCATACCGTCCTCTAAACATGACATCATCAACACGGTTTTTGATAATGTATTCTTTGTTAAAATCTATTTCAAATTATCTAGCTCATAAAAAATATTTTTTCTTTGCATGGGTCTATGAATTTGTATTTGTATATGAATTTACTGATATAAGCCTTCATAACTTCATATTAAACTGAATTGAAAATTTCAAATAATAATAATAAAGAAATGCATTATAAACAGAGGCGTAGGAGGCGAAGGAGGGGGGGTGAGGGGGACAGTGTGGCAACTTCCTCCAAGAGCATTTCACCTTCCCGGTGTCATGCTTTCTTTCCAGTTTGGAGCTGAAATTGGGAAGTTATTAACACAAAATTTAAAAATGTGGTGAAATGATAAGATATTTTGGTTACATTTCGCGAAATTTTCCGAAATTGAAGAAAATTCCCGAAAATGAAGGAAATTTTTTGAAAACAAAGAAAATTGAAAAACTTTTCCAGAATATTGAGCTGTTGAAGGGGATTTCCCGGTTATCAACAACTTTTAATGGAAACTTAATTTACCATTGCAATTTTTCCATTTTGTCACTGGGAAATGTTTGGATTTATGCTCCCCCTCCCCTCCCCTGAGAGGTGACCCTTCCTACACCCCTGATGATGAAACCAGTGGCAGTATCTCAACACAAAATGGCAGCCATCTGTCTACATCTTACAACTATAAACATGCATAACTGAAAGAAATAAGCTTTTAAGATACAGTTTATGGCATTTGGTTTCTTTTTGAATTTCGTGTCATACATCAAGTATGTCTCCTTTCACATTGCAGGAAAACTTCAAAGCTAAGCCACTTTTTGCGTACGTCCCACAGCCTAATTGCTTCAAAATATTTATATAACATTTCATATAAATATACAATTCTAAGGCTGAAAAGAAACCAATAACAATTTTTAATTTGGTGTGAATCATCTTTTGTTGCGAAATATTATTACCTTGCCAAAGTGGACATAGCCTATACAGCTTTTATCAGTCTGCCCATACATCATGTACATGGACAGGTCTTGCTTGAAAGGAAGTTTTCTCCTGCTTCAAAAGAACAAAATCGTTTCTGACATGAACAGTAGGGTGCTATAGAATAAAACAATTGCTGATGGCGTCAATTTTCCCAGAATTGCGTCAAAATGGCGGTCTTTAAACTGTTTGGAGGCTAAATTTGATTGACGAGCAAGCAAAATAAAAAATGGGTGATTGTCTCAAAATCTTGACCTTTTAGCGAAATCTATAGACCTTTTATCAACATTTATGGACCTTTAACCTTTGAGGACCTGTTTTTTTTTCGGGAGGTGGGGAGGGGGAACGGTCCCTGGGTACATCCATGAACTTAAGGGTGGTGTCTCTATATTTGTTAATGTTAATGGAATAGAGAATTAGGAGAGTTACACTGAAGGTGCCAAGTTGGGATGATGAGTGGAGAATCATGGCTGTTGGATGAGAGAATGACAACTTGATGACTTAGTAGGTAGGCCTCTCTGTGGACGATGAATACATAAGTGGTGGAGGTATAGGATAATTGCCAGTATGGAGATTAGTTTAGGCTATCATGAGTGGTGGGTTGAACTAGGCACATATAGACGTTCGCAATAAGATTAAAATTACCCGTCAGAAAAATGTTTGTAAATGCCCATAATCGTATTTCTTGCACTTTTTCTCACGCTTATGGCGCTATGTTTAAAGATAAATAATATGTCTTTTGTTTATCTCCACTTTAATACTCCCGTATACGGTACTAAGTGTCTTATTCACTACACGTCAGTGCACGGTGGGTTTCATATCAAAGCGTGTATGCCTATTAGGCATATATGTAGGCCTATAAAGGGGGTGAATAATATCGGGGTTTATTCTTACATGCCTAAAAAAGAGCCAGTATTAGATAGACTCATGCCCCCACCCCACATTTTCTTGTTTTATTGACAAATTAAAGTTCCTTCTTTTTAGGCAGAAGATATATTTTTGTCCAGAGTGCAACTTTTTTACTCTCTTATCTTTGAAAAGCATTTTTAATTTGAAACCTCTGACAGTCTAGAAAGATGATCTTGATTTTCTCTTTTTTGTGTTTTTGATCTTGGTTTGTATTATGTTAAATATATTGTTTAAGATAAAAGGTTGGTGCATTGATAAACACGCAAAACATTGTTCAAAAGCTGTTACATGTAATAAATGTGTCAATGTGTGTGATTTTTTTGAAACGTGTTAAGGTATTTATGTTTTTGGTATAAATTAGTTCATTACTGTCATGTGTTCAAAATCTGTTACAAAATAGTGTTAAACTAGATACTTGTTTTTACAGCGAGGTCTTAAAAGTAAGAATAAAATGACGAAATCACTA
This sequence comes from Chiridota heheva, assembly GCA_020152595.1. Taxonomy (NCBI): domain Eukaryota; kingdom Metazoa; phylum Echinodermata; class Holothuroidea; order Apodida; family Chiridotidae; genus Chiridota; species Chiridota heheva. The sequence goes on along the minus strand of JAIGNY010001388.1, from coordinate 1,862,057 downwards.
TTTGATTAAACAAATGTAACTCGGTAACTTATAAAGGAAAGAGGTATCCACAAAATACCTATACGCACTAAGTAGGAGAAACAATGCCAAAACATACTTTGGGGGTATATATACAATAAGTAACGAATACTTATTCAAAAATGTTATTAAATGAATATTATATTCTTTCCTACACTTCCCATGTTCATTGGTGCTATATGTTTTGATAATTAAAACATCATGCTTCTTTATCTGCATCTACTTCCCACCCACCCACCCCTCCCACCCAACCGTTCCCTACCCATCCACCCAACCAATACCACCCACCCCAAAATCGGTTCCAGTTTGGCCACTTTACAGTGTATTTGGAGATTTCTAGGCAAATATGCTCAAATGGGACATAACCTCTATTTTCCCATGTAAATCCGTTGTTCTTTAATCCTCTTCCAGTACCTCGTGAAAATTGGCGTCATCAGAGGTTTGATATTGTGAGGAGGGGGGGGGGGGAGCACAAACCTTTTCGGCATATGTTAAAGGCTCCTTGTAGGGTTTTGCGAGCGAAGCCCCTTGGAAACCTCGCATTTTCAAAGTTTTAGATGCCCCCAAAAAGACTCTTGACTGTCTGAATGTGTGCAATACACGGCTTTTTAAACTACCAAATTAGGATGATCACAAACGTTTTCTACAATGATATAGACTACCCCCTTCCCCCCCCCCTTTTCCATCAAAAAACAATTTTGGATAAAATAATTTGTTCATGACGGCGCCACTGCCCGTGAACAAGGGAAGATAATTCTAATGAAGAGGATTTGATCTTTACCATGCCCGCAACTAACCTCAAGATAGAGAAGGCAATTTAAACTTGGAAGGTTTGAATTTAAGGGAAGAAATATAAATAACAAGAAAGCAATCTATGGATATGCTGATCTCATCACCCTAAGCATACAGCATAGTGGGGGAAATAGCTAACAGGGTCACTATGGCTCTGTGACATGTGGCACAAAAATGTACAAATTAGCATATAATTACCCCTTAAAGTCGAATATTTGACCTCTGACTTCTGACCCATGATCCTAATTACTGAAATTGTTCACAGTTATCGTACCCTACTGTCTGTGACCATTCATGTCGCACTTACCATTCCATAACTATAGGGGAAAATGGTGAAAAGTGGTCAATAGCTCTGCGACCTTTGACCTTTTGACCTCATAGTCTACGGGACACAAAATTCATGTACCAAGGTGTCATGGTACAACATAGGGCTGGTATAGGTCTTGTACTTTTGGTTGGTATAGGTCTTGTACTTTTTTAGTTGAGTTTAAAATGGCGCAAAATTTAGCATAAAAAGCACTTATTTGACCTCATCACCCATGATCTTTGACCTTTCGACTTCCAATAATTCTTATTTTTTTGTTAGAATGTTAAACCCTACCCACCTGGGCAATTTGTGAAGATACCAAATAGTTCCTTCAAAAGATACAGCCATCACCAAAAATGTGTTTCATATGACCTGTGACCTTTATACCCCAAAACCTTGGAGACAAAAGTTCCGGGCCAGGGGTACCCGTCCACCAATTTTGGTTCATGTGTGTTTTACATTTTTTGAGTTATAAGCGACACAAAATCAATCATTGCATACGCACACACGCATGTGCACACACCCCCCCACACACACACCCACACACAAACACACACATAAACACACAGACAGATGCAAAAATCATTAAATTTTGCCCCATTCCAAAAACTTATGACTCTAACCCCTAATATGAGGTCATCATATGAGACCCCCTGGTGGGCTCCACCAGCCCCCTAATATCAAGGAGCTGGCCATGTAGTGTAGGAAGTATAGGCAGTTATTTACCTATACAGCAAAGTGACTACAATATCTCATTCCCAAATATAAGTATCTGTGGATGATGTCGCTTTTAAAATTTTCTTTATGGAATCTCTGAAAATCAAACTATCATGGTTTAGAAAATGTTTTAAGAAAGGGTTCTAAGGTAAAGAAAAGGTTATACGGTTTGCTGATTTTATCAGGTTTATTTAAACTGGTAAAAGGGATTGCTCCCTTTGCAAACTGCTCCCTTTGCAACTGTTTTTAACTAATCTAATTAGGATATGCAATACCAAAAAATCCCTACGCTATGTATACAATCCTCAAAGTCCCAAAATTGGACCGTGGCAACTTATATCCCCCAGTGGCATAGCCACGGGGGGTGGGGTGGGGGTGGGGGTGCGGATCTCTAACACACTTTTATTCAGGAAATTTTCAAAAGTAGGGATAATCTTTATTTAAAAAAATCTTTTTTGCTTTAATAAAAACAAAATTACCCACAGAAGTGGGCTAAATTGTAACACTTTGTCTTTGGAGGGCGTCTAGGATCTTCTCAGATCCCCTTACTTTTTGGATGCTGGCTACGCCACTGATCCCTGCCTTACCCAAAAATAGATTAAAAAAACAAAATTAAAGAAAAAGAACTCATTTTGAAGAGTTGCAGTGAATATTTTGGTAAAACAACACTGCAAGCCAGTAAAAAGGGCAATTTGCCAAACGATAATTTCATTTTATTTTATTCTTACAGCATACAGCTGTTCGTACAGCCAGCAAATGAGCAAATGAAAATCCTAATGCGCGTTCAACACATTTCTTGATTGTTTTTCCATTTGTTGACGTCATGTGAACCTAGAAAAAACAATTACTTTTAAGGATATTATGTTTCAGACATTATTTGCTATATGTATGGATAATAAAATTTTCAGGGGGACAGTATTTCCTGTGATAAGGGGGGGACATAATTTCCTTGGGAGATACAATTTTCTAGAAAATTCTGTTCGGCCGGATCGTATTTCCTAGGATATTCTGTCCGGGTGACCAAATGTCCCAGGATATTCTGTCTGGGAGGGGGAGGGGGGGGGGGGACATAATATACAATATACAGGGGGATCGAATTTCCTGTTATACAGGGATCGAATTTCCTGTCATACAGGGATCGAATTTCCTGTTATACAGGGGTCGAATTTCCTGTCATACAGGGATCGAATTTCCTGTTATACAGGGATCGAATTCCCTGTTATGCAGATCGAATTTCCTCTTATACAGGGATCGAATTTCCTGTTATACAGGGGATCGAATTTCCTGTTGTACAGGTGTAGTACAGGCACAATGTAGTACAGGCACCACCTAGTACAGGCACCACCTCACGCTTTATATTATTCTCTATTTTCCGTATTCGGTACCTGACATAGCGCACCACTATCATAATGACACCGTATGGGAGGAGAGGATACATCTTCGGCTTTAGCACAATATCCCACTATATTACATAGTATATACCTTGTGAAAACGCTAGCTATAGACGACTCACAGTAATATAATTATCCGGAAGCAAATGTCAGAGAAGTTCGTTACGGGACTACGTTCAATTCAACTTTCCTCCAATTTTCCTCTTGCTCTCGTTTGATGTGAGATCAGAAAGGCTAATTGCCAAGTAATTATTTTGTTAGATTAAATTTGGTAATGAATTTTTGTAAGTATATTTCATGATCTGTGAAAACTTGACAAGAAGTTTAAGGGGCGGCCACTGCCTTTGAACGTTCAGCTTGGGCCCCAACGTTACAACGCATCATTACCGTAGGCCCTAACGCTTACATGATTAAGCCTAGGCCTAGGTCCTACACTGTCTCAGGGTGTAGCAACTAGCAGTAGCAGTAGTACAGTAACACTACAGCAGACAGGCAGAACGGTACAAAATAAAGTCAGGCGGGCTGAAGTGGTAGTCTCAGTGCAGTCAGCTAGGCCTAAATTGTGTGTAGGCCTACAGCTACTTCAATCACTTGGTGTTATGTAACCTAGTAGGCTAGGTAGGCCTATCAATTGTAATTTGTATGACGGACACTACGAGTCTGACCCTTATGAATGGTGCATCAAAGGTGGGTCATGTCCGATTAATTCCGTGACGAAGGGGTCCGTCAATGTACATATTTGGTGGGTCATCACAACTGCAATATGTGCGTCAATGTCCGTACACATTTTGCAATTGCAGAACTGGTACTTACGGCGTATTGATGTAGGCCTAGTGCATTATGGTTGTACACATACATAGGCCTAGACCCTACAATAACCAATGTTTTTTGGGTTGTTTTTCAGAAACAAATGCTCTAAAAGACCACAGACCATTAGTTTATTTTAAATTAAACATTTTGAAAACTAAACCAAATATTTAATAACACGATAGGCCTATATAAATCGTACCTTCCGTTTGCTTTTCTATGGTACGGAAATAGGCTTTTTTTATACCTGTATGTTTGGTGGTTTATGGTATAAAATGAATGATTTCATTGTTTATCAACTGTTTTGTTTATCAACAAGAAGGAAAGTTGTGTACAATGTTTTCCTTTTAAATCATCATGTTTTAGTTCATAGGGTGCGTCAAAGGGTCTGTCATGGTCAGCAAATGGTCAGTCAAAATATCATCCGATGTGGGTCAATGACCCTACGCAGGGGTGCGGCAGGGGCTTTCAATGCCCAACATAATTGTGGGCATTGACGCACCTTTCCCGGAGATTGTAGGGTCCGTTGTACAATTGATAGGTACATTAGCCTAGCTCCAGCTTTGATGGTGTTGGTACAAATAATATCCTTTAGTGTTATGCACATGTCAGTTGTATGACTCACCCATACTACCCCCGGCAATGTCAGTCGAAGGTGAGTCATTGACATGAAATAGTGACTCACATGTGCGTAATTGTATTTGTACCAAATTGTCAGTCACCAGAGTGACTCTGGGTTGGGTTAATTTCCTTCAGACCCATAGACTTTGTACAGAGGTGATTGATTTGGGGCAAGTCATTTCACAAAAAATATCAGTCACTTAAGTAAGTGACTTAGGGATGCGTCAATGTACATGTTTTGCCCACCCACTTTGGTGCAATGACTCACCTTGTCCAGGGGTGTAGGAGCGAGTCACACAATTGACAAGAGCATTATTAATACATTGTTTGAGATTTGCTTTTGTTTTGAATTGACACCATCCACAGCTAGAGGTAATTAGCGAAAATCGTAAATCCTTTTCAATCTTTAAAGGACATGCATTATTTTGATAACAAAGATTCATCTAAAATAAATACATACATACTCTCAACTTTAATTTACCTTAAAATGGGAATTTTTGCCAAAAATCTAGGACAATCAACAAGAAACTTGTTTGATAAAAATGGCCATTTTGAAGAATGACTTAATTTGAACCAAACGGAAGTCTTTTACAAACTACGGTAACTAAAAGTAATTTCACAATCTTAAAGAATTACTTTCATATTAATGTTTGCACCGGGTCCAAAAATTGGACCGGATGCCCGACCTGCATTATTGGTTGGGTATCTGGGTATCCAACGTGCAGTGCCGACAAAGCCTTTTCAATATTTTTCGCGGAAGTAGTATACGTGTTAAAATCTAACAGTGTACCTTGTAAAGTCTTGTGATATTTCTTGTTTTTCTATCATATCTTTGTTTTTGTGAATAAAGAAACAAGAATACAAATGTTTCTTGTCTCTTTTATTTACCTGTCTTCATAAAATACCGTAAAATAATAATATACTCACTTCCTTGAAATTTCACGGGACATGTCACTTGGTATTCTAGAATATTAAATACATGGTTCCACCTCAATGCTATGCTGGGAATTACTGACAGATTCCACGATTCTGTTACGTGCATGCTCAGTAACATGTAACAATTTCATTTGAACACAACTTGTGATTGGTTCATAATGGGTGTTACAATTTTTTTTAGCAAGTAGCAGATACGCTTTCAAAATAGTTTGGTAATGTACAACCGCAATATATTTTTTCTCCAGCATGCTACACACATTGCTTGTTGCGTACTGGTTTGGATATTTTTTTTTTTTTTACAGCGAAGTTTAGAGAGTTTAAGTATTGCGCTACTAGTACATGTAGTACTACTAGCGTACCTACCTTACTAACCACATTGCTCGTTCAACATCATTTCTGCGATCTGTGACAATATTTTGTGATCATTTTATTGTATTGTGTTGGAATAGAAAGGAAACATACACTTTATAATTCTTGTAAGTTGAGATTTATTCTTTCAACATTCAATTCTGAAACAGAAACAGTCTGCATTGGTAATATTATGAAAATCCATACCTGAGTTGTATTTTTGGAACCGGGTAACAACACAATTGGTCGGGTATCCGAATATTTCGGGTACCCGTGTAAACACTATATCATATCATTCGCAGAGATGTGTAATTTACACCTTACATATGCCATTGAAAATGACCGTAGACACTATTAACTTTCCTGGTTTCTGATTGACTATTGTCACATTACGTTGTTGACATCTTTTGACAAAGTGTACGATCACTTACGAAAACTTTTCCGAGAACTTAATGTTGATTGGTGACAAAACACTTTGTTTTTTGCGAAAATTACCATTATCATAGTTATATGTGTGATTTGTGTGGAAGTAAACATCTTTAGGCAGACATTCATACGATTTCCATGTGAATAGAGAATTTCCAATGTGAGTATTTTGTTACGAAAAGTTGCTCTTCTCACCCGATGTCAGGTGAGAATTCATATACTTAACTTAACCATTACGAAAAGTTCATAGGCTGAGATTGTAATTTCCTCTGTGTGATAGGGCCTAATAACAAACAAATGCAAATTGTCAAAAAACACAAAAAATGAATGAAAATGGATGCCCTGTCCACTCGGAGGAATCTCGGACCAAGTGTTAGCCTAGTACAACATAGTGAGATAACATCTCCCTCTGTATGCCCTACATGCTACGTACTACATGCAACACAGAGTGAGACTCCGTCCTATCTGTTTTAACGTGGAAATCACCTCGGTCCTAAAATAGCGACTACACCATCTATTTACGTCACCGGTTACGCTGTTACTGTACTTATGGCACATGAAAAATGTTATTGCTGTTAATCTTGTAGGTAATTAAAACTAGTCGGTGATCTTGAAATGGGTAAAAATGTAAGCCAATATTGTTTAAATGTATTAAACATTTTTTTTTTTCAACAGGCAATTTCCTATACCTAAAATCAGCAAACTTTGTGGAGTGAAGCTGATGAGTTACTGTACTACTATGAGGGTTACACAGGAAATTATCTTCCGGTGTGGCCTTGCTACAGAGGTACAGTAACCATTAATAGGGCAGGGTATTCTGTAATTGTGCTAGAGATAAATTCCTTAATATCCATTCCCTGCATAAAATATTCAAAAACTTTCCTCCTGCAAAATTAGGGAAAATTTGAGACACTTTTTGAGGAATATCATGTTTCGTAAAAATGAAGCTTTAGCCGTTTTTAGCTCAACCCACACTCACAGATTGAGTGTGAGTTGAGGTTTTTAAATCGTACGCGAGTCTCCATATATGCCTGTAGTAAGCGTCTCCGTCGTTTGAGCAGTTTTGCTCTTGAAATTTTGGCTCACCCGAGACCTTTTCATGAATCATTCAACTAAAGGTTTATACTGGTAGTTTTTGAGTTACAGCCTTAGAAAGGCATATTTTTTTTACATTTTTCGAACCCAAACAATGACGGTTAGATAAGCTTCACTGCGTTGCGTCTATTCCGTCATATTTTTAATCATAGTTCCTTTAGTGCAGTGCTATCATATAACCCGTCAATCACACATACCAAATTTCCACCCATCCAATCAAAGTACCCTAGCACAGTACATATATATCCACCACGCCTTAACTCCTAATATGGTATATATACAGATTGCTTACTGCTTAGGGAAGTAGCTTAATCTGATGCTTAAAGAAGTCATTTTTGGTAACCCAATATCAAGTTCAGCACTCTATAGTATAATAATCGACCAATCAATTATCAGTAAATATCTGGTAAATCGTACAGTAAGCCTCAATTATCTATGGCATATTGCATTGCGGGGGTTAGAATGTTAAACTTAAATGCACTCTCTAAGGAGAAAACTTTGTTGTGATGGTGAACGCACGTAGCATTGCATAGGCCAGGACTCATTACTAATGTGCAGTATGGGCAGATTGCAAGAAGTTTGTTTCCAAACTTGCAGAGTTCGTGGACAGGTGGAAGAATCATTGCTGGGTAATATTGAAGGGGCATCCCAGGGCTGCTTGGCCGATTACTGAATAAATATGGCAAATTTGTTGGTTTTGAAACATGTTTGGCTGGTAATCTTTTTCAGTACCAATCAAATGAAATTAATGAAATTACCTTAACATTTAGGAACATTAATGTGTAAATGTTAGAAATTTTGTTTTGTTTACAAAATGTATTTTCCGACTATATGTTGTGGTGGAGTTGACCATTACCCTCACCAACGTCAGTAAACGACAGAGACATGATGGCACCATGCATTGAATCACACATAATTTGTACAAGAAGGCTGATAACTTTTGCTAGAAGCATAATTTTTCAGACATCGCTATGAAGTGATTTATTGCCACTTGTTGCAATTTCTTTGCACTGGATGTTGACAAAATGTTTGCTTTTATCTCCTTGTTTGTTGAATGTACTAAGAAGGGTACTTACATTTTTTTAACATTAATGTGTAAAATGTCCGAAATTTGTTTATATTTAAAAAATGTAGTTTTTCCACCGTGTGTTGTGGTGGAATTGACCTTTTTTCAACGTCAGTAATTGAGCAAGACATGATGGCATGCATTGAATGACACATACTTTATACAAAAAGGCTCATAACTTTTGTTAAAAGCATAATTTTTTCAGACATCGCTACGAAGTAATTTATTGCTAATTCTTGCAATCTCTTTGCGCTGGATGTTGGACAAATATTTTCTGACTGTATGGTATTGTCAAGTTGCCCAAAACTTGTACAACTATGATAATCAAAGCGGACAGGTTAGCATCAAATTATAATTTTCTGAACTGTACTTAGCCGGACAGGTGATTTATCGATGCCTAGACACTAGGCCCCCTAGTACTCAGTACATGTTGAAAGTTGACATTTGATTTGGTGTCAAATATGATACAAATATTAAAGGATGATCCCTACTATTTTTCCTGACCTATTTGATACTTCAATAAGGGTATAGATGACACAAATTAAGACACTATGAGGATTATTTTTTTGCAATGCCAAGTGGAATATCCCTTTCCTTTAAAAAAAGTATGACATCTCAAATGATGTGAATGGAATATCCCTACCAACAAATAACCCACTTCCTTCATCAATACACACCTTTTTTTTTTTTCTTCCCACCTCTAGAACGATCTAACCTCTCAGGCACAATTTGACCCTTGTTGTCGTGGTGCCATTAAGCTCTCATCAAACAAACAAACACCTTAAATGTATTCAAAACCTTTGAATTCAATTCATTATATACAACAAAGACTCATAATTAACTATTGGTTGAGCTACTACATCAGTGATGTCTAGTTAGTGAAATCAAAACTCTATATATTTTGTAATGAACGAAACTTCAATTTGGGGTAAAAAGACCCTTTTAGTCATTCATTATTTAATAGTCAGATAAATTTGATAGAGGCTGCAAACAAAAGGCTGTTTGTCAGTCTAACATTGAGTTCAGAATAGCTTCCAGTTTTTCCTTAAGGAGGTGAATTTTTGAACATTTTTTGCTAGAAATGGATTATGAAGGAGTTTACCTTGCAATTTTTAAGAGTTCCATGACCAAGGTTGTCAAAAGTTTTTATTTTAAATAAGGAATAAAAAAGTCAACAAAATATGAGGTTTTTCCTATGCAGCCTTCACACTAATTTACCAAATTTGAGGTTTTTATCTATGTAGCCTAACGCTAATGACCCCTATGGTTGCCATTTTAAGTGTGGGAGTCCAGGTTGATAAAGAATATGAGTGATTTAAGACTTCTGGGTTAGAAGAATAATTTTGGTTTTTGTACCAAATACAAGAGAAACGAGATTGTAAATGTATTCAAATTTTTCTGTTCAGTGATGTAAACTCTATGGATAGCCTTCGGTCATATATTATTTTGAAGGCAGAAAGTTGTGTGGAACCTTATATGTTTGTCTTCAATAACTTTTATTTAAGAAAACTTATTGCCAAACTATGTTGCGGTACCCTTGAAATTGAGGTAAATGTTGGACGCAAGAAAAAGATTCCATACAATCAAAGAATTTGTCAATTTTTTTCTCTGAATCTAATTGATGACGAATTTCACTTTATGTTTATTTGCCCTTTCCTCCATGAATTGTGTGCAAAGTACATACCAGATTATTATGTTAAGTACCCTGATAAACAAAAGTTTAAGAGCTTATTGTGTCCATGCACTGAACAATTGTGTAAATTGCTTTCTATTTATAGCATGCATGCCATTAAGTTTCGTGAAATGTAAGATATGTTCAGCACATACTATGCTTAGTTATTTCTGTTATCGTTTATCTGTTTATGACGATCCTCAATCCTATTCTTATTTTTATATATGTTGTTGATATTTTTGTTTATATTTTGTGACAGGGCCAAGGGCCTAGTGCACTGATTTAATCAATGAATGCATGAATGAATAACACTAATGACCCTATGGTTGCCATTTCAAGTGTGGGAGTCCAGGTTGATAAAGAATATGAGTGATTTAAGACGTCTGTGTTAGAAGAAGAATTTTGGTTTTTGTACCAAATACAAGAGAAACGAGAATGTACATGTATTCAGATTTTTCTGTCATCAAAGGAATATTTGTTTGGAAGTAGAAGCAAATGTTTATTTTCTGAAGTACAGAGATAGAAATACATATGCTCAAAGAAGCAATTAATTGATTCATTTGAACTGTTGTTAACAACTAACATAGTTTACTTTGTATATATCAGTCCTTCATAAACTTCAAGAACATCCTGAAACTTGGTTCCATTAACGATTAGGTGAGTACATCTGATATAGGACTACATGTACAGTATATTGTAGCGCTGTCATGACATGGCGATTATTGCGATATCTCCTTTTCCACAACATGAAATATGCCTCTCACGACATATGGTGATACCAAAAACTAATATTAAACTTGAGACATTTTTGCGCAACTAGGTTAGGCTACTTCGTACGTTACAATTCTAACGTTACGTATTAAACCTAAAAGTAAATTTAGGAGATTAAAAATGTGCAAAAATTGCCTGAAAAACTAATTAAAAATTGTGCTCCATTATCCCACACTGGCACGTTCCAATGTAAGTTGGCAAACAGAGCGAAAAATTGGCTCAGAACATGCCTCTCAGGCTCTCACTTCAATGATTCGTGATCACGTTAACTGAATTACCAAATATGCGATGCGTGATGAACGTAATAGTCATGTGATCATGTCTGCTCGAACTGCAAATCATTTTTTCTTGCGTTCATCGTAAAAGAAGTAACGTTAGTGATATTAGCAATTTGTGTAGTGAAAAGTTTTTTTGGAAAGTATCGCGATATACCAATATATCACAATATTTTTCTCCACGATAATCGATACGTAATAGAGCCATGTCGTGACAGCACTAGTATATTGTTAAGATACAAATGTGGTGTTTTTCTGTCAATGTTGCATGTGCAGTCGCACCAGTATTTTTCATCCTGCAGATCCTTCTCAAATGTTAAAGGAATCTTCCTGAAATATTCATTTTCATGATAAAGGACAATTATAGAAGTTTGTGTAAAAATCATGTCGATCTTATATCCTACTCTGGGAGTACATTTTAAAGATTTAATCACTGTTGAAAAGTGACATCGTTGTGTAAAGTTTAATGTCAGAGTTGTAGACCCATGATTATTTTTATGTTTCTTTAAAATCAATTGTCTCTTTGACTGATTATTTTGTTTTTGTTTAATCATTGAGATACGGTATGATACGCACTTAACAAGAACATGCTTTGTAGTACTGTTAACGGTAAAGCATTTAATCGCTAATCGCTCGCAACTATTCAAAAATGTTTAGTTGGGTCTAAAACTTTTAAAACGATTAATTGCTAACACGCTATTTCGGTGGCCTTCTGTGTAAGCAGAACCATGGCCAGAACTATGAATTCATCTAATTGTTGGCGTACTTCAAAAATTTAAACTGGGTTTACTGGGTTATGGTCAGTAAATAAATTATTTTGTAACAGCTTTAACATATACCAGGAAAGTGACACTTGGTGCAATTAAGCTTCCAACATCGGCAACATTTTCTGCTGATATTTTATTTCTACACCTGTTTGCAGGTCATCCAAACCCAAGATCTTTATTTTCAACTAGTTTTATCAGCCTAACCAACACAGGTAATTTGAAGACATAATATTTGCATTTTGGTGAGATTATTGGCTTATTTGTTTTCTGAAAATGCATGGTATATTTGTGTGGTAACTGTACCAGTTCCACAAAAATTTCATTAATTGTTATTGAACACTTAGAAGTTGGCCTTTTTTTTTTTTTACAGTTTTTTGGGTGAAGTTTGGTTGCAATTAATCGCTCACAAATTTTGGTGGTTAAATGATTAGTGAATTAATCACAAATCAACAGTACTAATGCTTTGCCAATCTGATTAGATACTGTACCCTCGAAATAAAAGAGAAACAAACATTCTTTTTTTACACAAATACATAAAAATGCTTTGGATCTGCAATTATGATATCACACTCTGTACTGGTACTGCAACGGTCTTTTTTAACACACTTTCAATCTTTGAGATGTAACATAACTCGTAAATGAAATAAGGCATGATTTTTCACACTAACTTATTTCTTTCATAGTCCTCTGTCATATAAATGAAAATTCATGGTACTAATCCTTTAAAAACCTTTTATGCATTGTTTTATGAAATGTGCAGTACTGTATGAAGACCCCTTCGTATTTTATAGGTTGATGCAGTTGGTCAGTGTGTATGTGCGCTGTCAAATAGAACCGCATTTGTATTAGCTGTATCCCCTTCTTCTATGTTTTGTACTGCAAGCTGTTGGAACATGCTATTCTGATATGAAGTTATTAAGTCATAATAATACACAATTGTGGAAAAACAAAAAAATTTAATCATTCTTGTACAATATGTACAAGCAGTGGTGTAGCCAGGATTTTCATATTGGAGGGGCAGGTAATTGAATTGAACTGAGATGATATTTAGTGGTGTTTCTGTGGTGACACCAAAGGTGTTACTTCGAGCGCGTTGCGCTTAATTTGTTGGCATGAAGTTGAAGGGCCCGCTTAAGGGCTCCTGGTGGGTGCAGGGTTAAAGCCCCGGTAGAGGGGTCCAGGGGACAAAGCCCGCGGAAGCTCTCGCAAAAATTGACATTTGAAGGACAAAAAAGTATGTCACAATGCATAGTAAGAAGGTGTATTATACAAGTCAAAATTCATGTCAAAGAGAGCTATAATACACCATATACAAAACACTAAATCATGAAAAGACATAATGTAGAAATATGTTTTATTGTTTACGTTGTACATGGTAAGGTTTATCGTCGCTCTTTGAAAAATATGGGTTGTCTAAAAAAAGGTTTTCAATAATTGACTACAATCTTGTGTAAAGTTGTCAAACTTTTAAGATAAACCTGTTCTGTATCACGTGCACTCCGACATCCACCCCCCTTTCCCCCTCCATCTCTCTCTCCCTTTTCTCTCTCTGTGTCTTCATGTATTTAAACGCAAAATCACACAAGTATTTAATATGTTATTACTGAAGAATCTTTTTCTGAGAAAGTGCCCTTTTGAAATCTGAAAACATGATAAGCGCCTGGAATGTCAAAGCTTGTTGAACTGACGGCACCAATCTGAACTGACGGATTTTTTTTCTTTTGGGGGGGGGGGGAGGGGCGATCACCCCCCTCGCCTCCCCTTCTGGCTACCCACTGTGTACAAGAATAGATAAAGAATGAAGGAAACCAGTAATGCTAAATGCCAGATTGAGTCAGTGGAGGGATGATAATTCTAATGAAGAGGATTTTATCTTTACCATACCCCCAACAAACCTCAAACTGAAGAAGGCATTTTGAAAAAGTTTCAAGGTCTGAAATTAAGGGAAGAAATATAAAGGAAAATAAAAAACCTTTTGTATTTCTGTTCATACATCACCTTTTTTGCTTCAATATATTAGAATTCGTTTCTAATAAGTTTAAAACCCAGAATGTTTTTGGTGCATTATTGAACAGAAAACTGTTGTAACTGTCCATAGACTTTTAATAGCGTTGATTTATTTAAAGGTCTGCGTATCCAAAGTTTCATGATTATCTGCCTACCGTGGTGTAGCGGTTATCATACCTGTCTACGGACCACGAGGCCCTGGGTTCAAGCCTGGGTTAGGTAGACACGCCAGTGTACCACAACTGGTTATCAAAGGCCGTGGACATTGTCGATGTTATGTCTGTCCGTACGTTGTACCTGTGTTCTTGTCTGGGTCATATTAAGCGTTTCGTGATAGCATTGTTACTATCATAACTGAATACGCAGGCGACGACCCCGTCATTGTAATTGTGTGTTCACTCGTCGTCGTCGGCGAAAGTTAATGCCAGTTTGTAACGTACTGTACGTATGAATGGACGAAACTTCTCTCTATTATATTGTGTTTACCAATTTGTTTAATTGTTTGCCATAATATTTTGATGAAAAGCGGCAAATTCTAGGGTACCATTTGGATCAAAGTTTGTTTTGATTTCTGTATGAATTTAGGAAAATGACATAAAAAGTGGAGGATGGCAGTGGTGGGAGTCATTTGGTTTTCAGTTGTGATTCATGTGGTGGATAGCATCTAGATTTCAGGTGTGATTGTATGGAGTACATACCTGTAGGTCAGAATGTATGGTGAGATGACATAAGGAACAGAGGGGTGGGGGCGGTGGCATGTTGGACAGCATAAATGTGTGTTATCAGCAACGATGGGTTTCTATTATTTGTGGTGATGATTAGTTATTTTTAAACTCGAAAAAGACACTTCTATTCGGGACTGAAACCAAAGATCTTTTTGATTACATAATGTTGTAGGTGCCCATCATTCTGTCTCCCATCTTTTAATCTCCTTAAAACACAATTTTCAATCCCAGTAGAAAATTGTCCATTTCAGTTATTATTTTTTCCTCGGCTAATTTAAATGGAAAAACTACTCCAAAGTATGACTTGTCTTATCTTTCAACCTTTTGTAGAAAATGTTTGCAGCCATTAAAAAGTGGATAGATAGATCCCTGGTGGTTTCATTCTATTGAATACTAATTCAAGTTTGAGGCCCCATAAATTGGTGCTTATATCCAGATACCAGGGGCTGCTCACAGTCAGTGTCTTTACTCAAACGGGACACAAGTCCCATCACTGGATAAATCCTCGGCAATAATTACCTCTGCCAACGAAGTTGGACAGAGTTTATGTTTTCACCTCTTTGTTTGTTTGTTTCTTCGTTTGGATTCTGATCAAATTTGGTGTGTGGTTTTGTTACTGCTTTAGAAGGATGTTATTAAAATTTGGGACTTATTGGAGTAGGGGAAAGGCAAAAAGGGAGGGGTGGGGATGTTTTACGGGGAGTTTGTTTGTCATCATATCTTAAGAACTTTGCCATCTTCTCTGATATTAAGGCTGTCCTTACTTCTTCACTCAATCTTAAATGGGATAACTCCACATCCCACCTCCGTAAACTCCTTTCGCCCTTCTCTGCAGGAAAAGTATTCTTTTCTTCTGGATACCCAGCCATGTTGGCATCCCTAGCAATGACAGAGCTTATGCAGCCGCTAAGCTTGCCCTCAACCTCCCCCTACCCCCTTCTTTAAAACCTTTCTGACATCAAACCGCTTATTGCTTCCCTTGTTCGTGACCGCTGCCAAACCTCATGGGACTCCCAAATTGATAACAAACTCCACGTCATCCAGCCACCATTCCGATCAAACTTCCCATCTACAACCTCTCCCGTGTCAACAACATTCACATTACCCGCTTAAGAATATGTCACACCCACCTCACTCACTCCCACATCCTTATTGGCTCCCCCACCCTTCTACAACAATTGCCATTGTACCCTCACAGTCCACCACGTCCTCCTTGCTTGCCTCCTGTACAACCTTCCAAGAGCTTCCCTCGCTCCCCACAACTCAATAGCCAAGCTCTTCCAGAAAAACTCTCCGGATAAAATTATCTCCTTTCTTCATCATGTTTTCATCTACAACCATATTTATCCCCCCCCCCCCCTTCCCTTCTCTACTTTTGTTTTTCTTCACCCATGCACTTCCTCTCTTAATCCCAGGTTTATGGCTTTCAGTTCCTATGTTTTTCCTAATCTCCCCCTGTTTTCTTTTCTTTCTACCTCTGGAATGATCTAACCTCTCAGGCACAATTTGATCCTCGCTGTTGTGGTGCCATTAAGCCTTCATCAAACAAACAAGAAGTAGTCACTGGATTTTGATTAAATTTGCTGTGTAGTTTTGTTCCTCAAGGAAGAAGTGATTCAGATTTGGGCGATATTGGAACAGGGGAAGACGGCAATGGGGGGTGGGGACATTTTGTCTGTTATCAAGATATCTGAAGAACGGATGACTGGATTTTGAGTAAATTTGGTGTGTGGTTTTGATTCTGATTTAGGAAGAAGTGGTAAAAATTTGGGACGTATTGGAATACGGGAAGGGCAAAAATGGAGGGGTGGGATATTTTAGGGCAACATTTATCAATACTTAGTTGAAACTTTCCAATGGAATGTGCTGAATAATGATCTCATGCTATGAAAGAACGGCCATACAATTAATTTTTTGGACTCCAAAGAAAATCAAGTGAAGTGGTCTCTGGTATAGAAATCAAAAGTATTAGTTTCTGCCATGAATGAAAATGATGGAATATGAATCTACCCTGTATAGAGCTCAAACAATGAATGCTTAGCATGAATTACACTGAAAACAATGATTACAAGTGATGATCCTCAAGTGTTTGGAATGGAAATACAAATCAACAGTACAGATTGTTAGGATTATGACTTGGTGGGTCGAGGGTTTCTGAGTTAGATTGCATTTCAGTGGGGAATAAAAAAGGGGTGGAGTTTGCGCTCTGCAGTGTGCTATAAGTGTAGTTGATACTGTATTTATATTAGTCTAGTTTTCAGAAGTTTTCTTTCCTTTATACCTTTCATAGGGTATACAATAGGCGTGGGTTGGTATTGCAGAACCATGGATAGCCTTCCCGCAGGTATTAATTCAGATTGCTCTGGCTCCAGAAAATCATATGTCTGGCTGCCCCGGACAACCAAAAATCTTGTCCACACACCCATGATATTCACTTGACCTGCTCGGATGGACAACTTAGTTGTCAGCAAAATTTGCATTGCATGTATACAAAAATAAATATACCACCAGCAACCTTATTTATTTTCAGGACAGTCAGAAATTCATTTGATTTATTGTGGATTTGTCCAATGCCTTTCCTTGTTTGCAGAAATTCATTTGATTTGTTGTTGTTTTGTCTATACCTTTCCTTGTTTGCAGATGTCTATTTGCAAAGCTCACAACAGTCTTGCCTATTGCACTTCCTTATACTGCACATGTAGCATATTGTGTTTTTCACAAAGTACATAATGGGTTCCTGCAAATTCTTTTATAGCATACAGTATGTGGATGTTCAACTGTACATTTACCACATTTAAGTATTGTAGACAATACAGTATTTCATACAATCATATATTTGAATAAGGATGCCTTTTTGCAGGCTATTTGTACAGAATAGTCACAATATTTGTACACAATAGTTGTACACAATATTTGTACACAATATTTGTACCCAATTGTCAATACCTCTTGGTGTTTTTTCCAAATTATGTATGTTCTGTATTCAACTGTACACAAACATATTGCACAAATTTCTAATCTGATCTGAATACCATTTCTTTTTAAGTAAATCTGGATGTTCAACTATACATGTACAGTAATGTGCAAAACTTCACCAAAGTATATTATATTTGTATTATATTTCATGCGTTTTTGCAGAACGCACAGCAGTGCTGCCCAATGTTGCGATTTCTTTCAAAGCATATATCGATATATACTGTGCTTGTACTGTGCAAATTTAAAATATTGTTTTCCGGTAGTGTTTGTTACAAAATAGACAATATTCTCATATGTATGTCTGGACCTGTTTAATGATCTGCATAGATGATATGTTATTGTCATGGCGGGGTGTATGAATGTCAATTTTATTAAAAAAAACATTTTGTTAGTGAGAATTCAATATCATAAGAGAATCACTTGACATCAATAAACTGTGTAAATGCATATTCATTTTGCATAATCATGGTTAACTCAAGGAAGCTGAGGGCACAATTATTAATTTAGTGCAATCAACTTTGCTGATTGTGCATCCCTCATGGGAATTCCAAACTCTAGTTAAACTACTGTAGTTACGCAGCACCAGAAGCGTAGGGGTGGGGTGGGGGTGGGGAAAGCTTCCCTCTCTAAGAGGATTTCACCTACCCGGTTACATGCTTTCTGCCCAGTTGGGATGTAACACCAATTGGGAAAATATTAACAAGGGAAAAATGGTAAAATTGAACCAAAAAATTGTAAAATTATAAGTATTTCCCGAAAATTGAAGAAAGGTCCCTGATAGATAAGAAATTTCATGAAAATTTAGGAGATTTTCTGATCAGCAGCAACCTTTTTTTGGAAACCTAATTTATCAGTGCAAATTTTGTGCAGCACATGATATAGAATACACTTTTTTTGTTGTTGCAAAAGTGCTTTTAGTTGGACAATCACTTTCAGTAATATTTGGACCCATTGTTGCAAGATGCTTTGTGTGAGAATTTGGGAATGAAACCCACTTCTTACATTTTTGGTTCAATGTAATAGCATCATGAACCTTGTGGTCATGATGGTGTGTGTGTGTCTGTGTTTGTGTATGTATGTATGTGTGTTTATGTATGTTTGTGATGGGCAGCTTGTAAATGCGATATCTCATATTTGGTACACAGCCCATGGTCCGTAGATGTGCCCTAGTGTTTTCGATGGTGATGTTATGCATATTAATGAGTAGGTGGGGCTTAATGTAAAAATCTTGAAATGTTTATATTTTAACAAACACATTTTTGTTTCGTTTCATATTTGGTCAAATTTTGATGTTAGCTGGTGTGTACATGTTCATGATGTAAAAATATTGAATGTTAATAATATGCATAGTGGGCGGGGCTTAATATGATTTTGCTGAAAAGAGCTTGTAAACATGGTATTGCAACAACGGTACACTGGATTCATGTCATATTTGGTACACAGATAGCCCATGGTCTGTAGATGTGCTCTAGTTGTGTTTTTGATGGTGATGTTATGCATATTAATGAGTAGGTGGGGCTTAATGTAAAATCTTGAAATGTTCATATTTTAACAACCACATATCTGTTTTGTTCCATACTTGAGTCTAATTATGATGTTCATGACGTAAAAACCTTGAATTTCATTAATATGCATAGTTGGCGGGGCTTAACGGTATTTCAAGAGTGGTGAACTGGATTCATGATATATTTGGTACACAGATAGCCCATGGTCTACAGCTGTGCCCTATTGTTTTTGATGGTGATTTCATGCATATTATTGAGTAGGTGGGGCTTAATGTAAAAATCTTGAAATGCTTATATTCTAACAACCGCACTGTTTTGTTTCATATTTGGCATAATTATGTTGTTAGCTAATGTGTACATGTCCATGATGTAAAAATGTTGAATTTGATTAATATGCATAGTGGGTGGGGCTTCACATGAATTTTGCTGAAAAGAGCTTGTAAACACAGTATCTCAAGAATGATAAGTTGCATTCATGTCATATGTGGTACACGGTAACCCATGATCTGTATATGTGCCTTATTGTTTTTGGTGGTGATGTCATGCATATTAATGAGTAGGCGGCGCAAAATATAAAAAGTTTGAAATGGTCATATTTTAACAACTACATGTCTGTTTGTTTCATATTTGGTGTAGTTATGATGTTAGCTGGTGTGTACATGCTCATGGTATAAAAACATTGAATCTCATTAACATACAAAGTAGGTGGGGCTTAATATGATTTTGCTGAAAAGAGCTTGTAAACATATCTAAAGAACGATTCATGTCAAATGTGGTAGACAGCACATGGTCCTGTATATGTGCCCTATTGTTTTTGGTGGTGATGTCATGCATATCAATGAATAGGTGGGGCTTAATCTAAAAATGCTCATAGTTTAACAACTACATGTCTGTTTTTTTAGCCAGTGTATACATATTCATGGTATAAAATTGTTGAATATCATTAATATGCATAATGGGTGGGGCTAAATATGGTTTTGCTGAATAGAGCTTGTAAACATAGTAACTGCAGGACAGTACATTGGATACAGGTAAATCCTGTGCATTTATGTTCCCTATTGTTTTTAGTGATGATCTCATGCATATTGGTAAGTAGGGGGAAGGGGGATGGTTTTATATAAAGAAAATCTTGAAAAGGTGATAAATTTAGAGCAACCATATGTCTGTTTGTGTCGTACTTGCATGTTAATTGTCAGTTATTGTGTACATGCTTATGATGACACAACAGGTTCTATTTAATATGCATGCTTTAATGTGAAAATGCTCCAAAAAAAGTTGTAAACACATCGCACACGTATCATATGTTGTGCACAGATGAGTTATGGTCGATATACTAGTATGTGATGTGATCTATTGTGTTGGTAGCGATATCATGTAGGTGGAGCGTTATGTGAAATTCTTCAAACTGATAAATGTGGAATCGTATGCATGCTTTGCGTCATACTTGTAATGTTGTCAAGTTTACTTTATTGATATGCATGGGGAGAGGGGGGGCATGGCTTATAAATATATGTTATTTAGCATATTTCATTACATGCAATGCCAGTAAGTATAAATCTTGAAAATCAACCAACAATGGAATGATGCATCGGAGCCACTAAACATTTAGTTTTCTGGTATATAAAACTATCTTTGTCAATAATTCCCACACCGGTGTTTCCACTTAAAATTGTTGTTGTAGACAATGTTATTTAGATCTCCTTCTCCCCTACTTCCCCCTCCCCGCTAAATTTGTTTTATATTTTTTTATTATTTTTATTAATATGTAAATGGATATGCAATCTTTGATCAGTGCTTTTCATTTTAACGTTTATATCATTTTAAAGCACATTAAAAGTAATGAATTTTTAGAGCTTCTGGGCTTTCCCCCTGATTCACATGCTGCCATGCCCCCTTCCCACAATACTTTGTTGGGGAGGGAATATGCTTATGTCTCCCCCCAATTTTTTTTATATATATATATATATATATATATATACATATATGAATGATATTTAAAAAAAATTAATAATAATGAAGCCTTATATATAAAGCCTATATGGCTATGTAATCTTCGATCTGTTATCTTCATGTGTGCGTATGCATTTACGTGTGATGTGTGTACACAGTTTGTGAGATGAAGGAACGTCAGAAACATCCTGTTTAAACTTTTGACCTGTAACATGCCTCTTTCGTTTATCTATGAACTAGCTTATTGCGATAGTTACCATTTGCATAGTACTTCATCATTGTGCACTACTTTTTTTTCTCTATTGCATTTGATCTTGTGGAATCAGTGACCTTATTGAACATCTATGATTCCCCACATGACATAATTCCTCACTTCCACCATTTTTTGCAACCTTGTATTACTTTGTGCCATGCCTGCCTTTTGACCCCTTGCTTTTATAATGTGTTGAGTGTTTCAAGAAGCTAGTATATAATTGTAGCTTGAGTGCTATATCCAAGATGTTTGAAAAAGTTTGGGTGGTTGGCCTGCATACAGGGAATTCAACAGTACAATAGCTTCAGATTTGGTCTGAAAAAGCTCAAACTGTGAAAACCTGGAATGAACAGAGGCCAGACCACATGGGCTGCCAATGGATCTGCTTTGACATTGTCTCGCTCAAGATATATAAAAGAGAGACTGGTCATTTACACAATATTCGCCAGTGCACCTCAACTGGTTATCAAAGGCCGTGGACATTGACTTGGTTGTCGATGTTATGTCTGTCCGTACGTCGTACTTGTGTTCTCGTCCGGGTCGTATTAAGCGTTTCTTGATAGCATTGTTACTATCATAATCAAATACGCAGGCGACGACCCCGTCATTGTAATTGTGTGTTTCCTCGTCGTCGTTACACAATATTCTGTCAAAATTGGGATATGAATATACACCCCTTTTAAAAGCATTGTCCTTTCTTGACATACGGGAGATATAATTGTCATCCTGCATTTTTGACGAACATGCTCGATCACCGAATTTATCTTTGACTCAAATATATAAGATGTCTTTTTGTATTTCTTTTTACCATTTGAGAAAAAGTTAATTGATAAATTCTTTGAAATAATTTGTTTTTAATTTATTTCTTTTCAGCTCATGTGAAGGCATGGCACAGGCTTCCCAACCACCACCTATACCTTCAAACCGACCAAAAACGCAGTATGTTCCGCCGCCTATACCCACAAACAGACCCAAGTCTTCATATGTACCTCCTTTGTTAAGTGGAAGTGCAAGTAGTATTAAGAAAGTCCCATCTTATCTTTCAGGGCCTGCAAGGCCAGCTCCCAAGCCTAGTCCGAGGATTTCTGTCTCAGATTCATCGCCGGGACAACAATATAATCATCAGGGGCACTCAGTGACCCAGCAGCATAGTTATCACAATTCAAAGCCTGCCGTAGCACAGAAACCAAGTGTACAACAAATCCAAACAGCAAACGAGCATCATCCACACTCAGTACTCAACGGCTCTACGAACAAAGCAAGTGCACGATACGACGGTCTGACGGATATCTTTGGAGGAAACAGTGCCAAAAATACGGACACTAGTGAAGTAAATACAGCTAATATGAATGCATTTACCTCAAAACGAGGGCAGAGCCAGGTGACAATTGACACAAAAGGGGCAGCTATGGCATTTTTTAAATCAGATAATAGGTCAAAGGTTATGACAAAAGATCAGGAGAAAGAGGCCACCTCATTAGCATGGGGTGTCAGTAAAAACGCAGCTAAAAATGTCTCTTCCGACGATATAGCGCATGCTACAAGAGCAGCTTCCAAGAGCTCATCCTCTGGGAATTCTGGTTCATCAGCATTTGCAGCCTCGTTGATCGGGAGTCAGCTGAAGAAGGATAACAAAGACATCATGAATAAAGAACAGCAGAAGCAAGCTGCCAAACTATCGTGGGGCATCGGGAAAACTATTGCCAAAAATGTGACCATAAGTGATGTCAAAAAAGCATCAAGCTACATGTCCACTAGTCCGCAAGAGAATACTGCTACCTCTGCGAAACCGACACCACAGCCTGCATGGATGCAACCGCCATCTGCGAGATCAAGACCAAAGCCTCAACCGGCTCCTCAACAATCATCAAGTGCAATTTCAGGATTAGCTCCTCCTCCAAACCCAACTCCGAGATCACAGAGCGGCAGCTTTCAGGGTGTACCGTTACAGACTTCTTCCCAACCCAAGCCTGCTGCGAGGGGTGCCACAAGTCTAAAGCCGCCTACAACTGAACAAGCAAACAGAATTAAGCCGACCATAATTCGACCAGGAGCTAGTACTCAGAAAAGCCATTCTGCATCAAACAGCAGGTCCTCGTCTCCAAGTCCTGGCTCAAAAACAAAGGCCCCCCCTCCAAGGGTAAGTTGCATTTGCTAAAATTCTGCTTTCAGACCTCCCACACTGGCATAAAATTAATACAATTTTGATCAAAATTGACAAAGAACATAAAATAGCATAAAAAAGGGAAAGAAATCATACAAAATTATAAAATTTTGTGGAAAAATTGACATCATGGACACAAATAGCCAAAATAGCCAAATCCCTGTCAAAAATGGTCATACATATGTTTATTAATGTACTCTACATGGTTCATGTTTGGGCTTCATTACCATGTAGGTACTTGCCTTGCATATTTTTGACATTGTAGAGCAGCGTGTTACATGCATATATTTTCTTATATGCATGCAGTGAAATTTATGATAGTGCAGACCAAGAAGGAAACAAATCCCTATCAAAAACTCATATTATCACTAGGGTATGCCCTGAAATGTACACTAGTTGTACCAGGAATATGTTACTTTAGCTAAAGTACTATACCCCAGGTTGTACTGTACATAGTTTGTATAGGGGCTACAGTAGTAAGTTTATACTTATGCATGATCATGAGCATTGTAGCACATTGAAGTTCTTTTCTGCCTAACAAATTTAGCGATAACTATTATATATTTATTGTTCAATTTATTATATTCCAGAGATCCATTTTCTCTATTGAAACTAAGGCAATCATTCTCACTGTTATTATCATAGATTATACTGTGCCATTTTCTCTGATTCTAAGTCTTGTCTTCGCAGTCATTCACAAGGCCAAAACTACAGTATTAAATCAACTTGTTAGTAAGAAACAAATATTTGCTGCCATATTGGTATCCCTGGAAAGGTTTGAGTACGCAAAGCTGCTGAAGAGGAAGGGGACCCCAACCCTTCCCCCTTTTCCCTTCTTTTTTGAGACTTTACCTATGTATATTGGTAAATGTGGCCATTTTGGTGCTGTGAAGCCTGATTAATTAACCTTTCCAGGTTTCCAAATGGGCCACGCCCACCATAGCAACGCGGTAACTATGTGGGGCAAACAAACCTCAAATCCACAATCGTGCATTACCAATGCGTTGACATTTAGATGTTCACAAGACCTGCCACAAGCTTTGATTCATTTATGGCACTTCTCCGGATCTTATCGAGTTTTTAGCAAATAGGATAAACAAAATTCAGTTTGCTAACTGTTCTGTGTAACAGCAATCAGATTTACAAAGCCCGCAGTGGGCCCCGTAAGCACAATTTTTGTTCACCATTTTGCCGTCACTCAGTCTGTGTGCAGAAATTTGTTTACTTAGTTATGCAGATTTTGTTGCCAGGCAAATTTGTGCGGTGATTGGTTAAAACAAACTGTCAATTATTAAACCAGGAAAGGCTTAGTATTTAGTCCTCCTCTCCCACTCCCCTCTCTCTACTTTGTTTCTTTTTCACCCATGCACCTTCTCTCTCGATCCCAGCTTTCTGACTTTTAGTTCTTGTATTTCTCTCAATCTCCCCCTGTTTTCTTTCCTTCCTACCTACCTATATAATGATCTAACCTCTCAGGCACAATTTAACCCTTGTTAAGCCCTCATCAAACAAACAAACCAGAAAGGTTAATCACCAACCAACAAGTTTTGAAGTGAGCTTATTTTAAAAATCAACATACAAACAACCAAGGTTATCTATCACAGGCATTGCCATATGAGGAGATTGACCACTCTGGCCTCACCATCATTCTCTACATGTTAAGCTAATACACAATTTTTATTATGGGATTGAATGGGAGAAGGGTGATTTTACTGGTGTTGTCATGGAACTGTTTCTTAAAGGAATATGGTTTTCAAACCAAGTTAAAATTAGTGGAAATTAAAGTTAAACAAATTGGTGAAGAATACAAAATGTTGTTATTATTTTCCTGCAAGCAGTATTCTATTTTGAAGCTCTGAGAGAGTTAAGTGTACAACGGCTGGTTACATGTTGAGAGTGACATAACATTAACATATTCCCTCAAAATTGTTATGCATTTAATTAAAATCTGTCAACTCTTTAGTAGCTCAATCAATCAGAATTCTCACTTTTTACTCTTTAAAATGTTTCACCTCTAAGTTTGAACACTGTTGGTCTTGACATTTTGGCTTATGCGAGATGTTTTTATGCATATCAAAGCTTGAATTTTTCTTGAGAGTAAATCAATGTAATTTTTGAGTTAAAATGATGCAATTTTTTTTCATATTTCTAGTGTCATCATGGAGCACTCCATGGTGTCATGTTTCGCACTCAGTAAGCATTTTCTTTCATGATCAAACTACCCACAGTGCATGAAAAGACATCAGGTAATTTCTCCCAGTTAACCAGCAGACCACCTTGATATATGATCCCTTTGCTTATTTAAAATATGCAGATAATATTTGAAAAATTCCTTAAATTCTTTATCTCAATAGATATCCTTTGCAGTAATGATACTCATTCTTGTTCCAGATGCAACTTAGTATGAAACTTTCATGTACAATGAAATATCTATATGGGCGGGTAGCTTGAGCTTTACTGGAAGAAAATTAAACGGGTAGCTTCAGCTTTACTGGAAGAAAATATGCTACAAAGCATTTAAATAGTAAAAATTTTCATCAAAATAGGTGAAAAGTTGACACCTCAACATGCTCTGGCCCAACCCTCTCATTCTACAAATCCTCAACAAACTCCACACTCTCTCCTCCTAGGAAAGAATATTATCTTTTCTGGATTCCCAGCCATGTTGGCATCCCTGGCAATGAGAGAGCCGACAGAGCCACCAACAAAGCTCTGTCAAACATTGCCTCTCTTTTTCCTATTCCACACTCAGACCTCTGTTGCTCCATCTCCAAGTACATTAAAAAAACCTGGCAAAACTCCTGGTTTCACGAAGCCAGTAACAAACTCCACACCATCAAACCCAAAGTCGGGACCAACACCCCTCTGCACAGTCGCAATGGCAGGGAAGACATTGTTCGCATCGGCCTCGGCCACTCCTCTCTTACTCACTCCCATCCCGTATCCGGCTCCCCCACCCCTCTCTGCCCCACTTGTAACACCGATCTCTCCATCAAGCCTATCTTCGTAACCTGTCCCCTATACCAGAACTCAGATCTCTTCTCTCCTCACTATCCTCAATCTCGGACCTTTTCGAAAACAATTCTTCCTCATACATCATCAACTTCCTCCACAACAGCAACCTCTTCCACCACATTTAAATTCTCCCTTTCTACACCTTACCTCCTTTTTTTTTTTTCCCTTCTTTTTTTATCTTTTTCTTTCTTTCTACTTTTCTCCCTTTACAAACCTTCCATGTCCTCACTATCCTAACTCTTACACCATGATTTATTAACACCCTCTTGGCACATTTGACTCTCTGACTGTCGCGGTGCCATTAAACATCAACAAACCAAACCAAACCTAGGCCTTGCTGTAATAAACAATGGAAAGTTTATGTAAATTTTGTGACATCACAACCATAAAACCTATCAAGCTCTTTATGTTAAGTTGTTAACTTTTGTTTTTTAAATCTCCACCAAAATTTATTTGAATGGGTCCAGCACTTGAATATGACAAAAAATGTTGTAACTTGATCTCCATCATATATCTTAGCTCCATTGAAATATATAGTGGGAGAAACTGGTCAGTTTGATGATTTTCAGTGACTGAAATTTAGGACAGAAATTTAAAGAATTGCATCAAAAAGCTCTCAACTACAAACAATCAAAATCTTCTCAATAAAAACATGTCAGATTATTTTAAAGAACTGGAGACATCAGTAACCTTCATCATGCCATCTTCCTCTTATATTGACAACAAATCACCACCACCCGGGAAAGGGAGGGGGGGGGGGAACTTCCATATGCGAAATATATATATATGTGCCGCCAGAGCAGGTGTCTTTTTTGCACCATTTTCGTAGTGCATGTGTCTTTTTTAACTATAAGAAAAAAAAAGAAAAAAAATTAACTAACACAAATATATATATATATTTTTGGTAAACAAATTGTCTTTTTTTCATCATTTTTGTAGTCAGGTAGTGCAGGTCCCAAAAAATGAGGTTTTACTGTGTTAATTTTGTAACAATATTTTCGTTGAATACTCATACTGCAGGTATTAAAATTGACTTCTTTCTTACTGTGGGTATCAAAATTATATAATTTCATACTGCAGTTACCAAAAAATCTGTCATACTGCGGGTATGTTTTTTGGTGGGTGAGCTGCACACCCCTTCCACTTTTAGTATGAAGTGCCCCCCCTTCCTTTGGTCTAGTGCAAATTGTTTTGTAAACTTGACCATATCACACAAAAGCAAGGAAAGGCAATTGGAATTAGCAGAGAAGTTGGTAACTGATAGCTCAACAAGAAATTGGGCAGTGTGTCTCTTGCTATAATACAGAAACCGTTTCAGCGATGATAGTAGAAGATAACTTTATATTACTGTAGTGATTATACCTAGCTCTCCTAGCAGTGGAAAAGATATAATGTAGCTAATTTTGTATAAACCTAAAATGCTCACCTCAGGAATGGAAAATCTTGCAATCCTTAACATTATATATGAGGGTACTTTCTTCCCCTAGTGTTTTATGAAGCCAATGTAACTTACCATACTCGACAAAAATGGAATTGCACCCACCTTTTAGGCCCAAAGTTTCTTCCTAGGCCCAAAGTTTTTCCTAATAAGCGCCAATATACATGTTCAATGGCTGGGTACAGTGTGCCATTTGAACTGCATTGTGTGAACTGGTTTTATACTAGCCCCACATAACCACCACAGAAACAACATGAGCGTCAGATGCAAAATAAGCAAATAATGTAACAAAATTATCAATTTTTTAATTTTATTGAAATTTATTGAGGTCATCTTTTTGTTATTTACATTTATGTGTACATAATTACAGAGACAATATTATGAATTAAATATAGTGAAATGCAGAAAATTATATATATATATATATATATATATATATATATATATATATATATATATATATGTATATGTATATATATATATATATATATATATAT
This sequence comes from Chiridota heheva, assembly GCA_020152595.1. Taxonomy (NCBI): domain Eukaryota; kingdom Metazoa; phylum Echinodermata; class Holothuroidea; order Apodida; family Chiridotidae; genus Chiridota; species Chiridota heheva. Next base: position 1,833,518 of record JAIGNY010001388.1, on the reverse strand, counting down.
ATGTACATATATATATTTATATATATATATATATATATATATATATATATATATATATATATATATATATATATATATATATATATATATATATATATATATCAGAACTATATGGAAAGTGAAAAATTTGAAGTCTTTAAATAAATTATGATATAAGTCAAAAAATGTTGGGTGGGCGCTTATTAGAACAGGGGCACTTTATCAATGAATACAGTATGTTGTTTGCAAGAACTCTGACAACATAGAGAACAGGTTGTTCCACGAACTCTAAATATTTGTCATTGGCTGGAGGGGACATCTTTTGCTTTTGCAATGAGCCCCTTGGATCATAATGTACTTATTTTTCCCTCTGAAATTGTAAATTTTCAAGAACCAGTTCTTCATAGTTTGCAAGATTTTCCAACCTTGGTTCATCTAATGTTTTTCCTTAAAAATTCTAAAAAAGAAAGAAGCTTTTTAAAAATTTGTATTTGCTGATTTTGAAAATCACCTCTATTTCCTGTGAAATGTATGATAAGCAGTGATCTTAAAATCATGAAGTAATGTGTTAAGTTGCTCTTTTTTCAGCCTTCCGCTGGTCCCTCATGGGGCAAGAAGGGTCCTCCTCCCACAAGACCAGGACCAGCGCCAGCGTCAAGGAACAACACAGGTCTTAAACCAAAGCGTGCTGCACCAAGGAAACCAACTGCCTTGGAAAGACACGGTTAGTTCTAGAAGGTTTCAGTCACCAACGTCCCCACTCTAATAAGCACCCCCCATGTTTTTTGTATGGTGATAATTGTAAAGTCACACATAAATTGATTAGTAATATCATAATATTCAATACACAGTGTAATTTAACACTAGGCTTCAACCAAAACTCATTTAAAAACTAAAACTGGCAGAAAAATACAGTCAAAAGAGTTAAACTTGCTATGCACACTGCAAGTACATTTGAAATTCAACCTCAAATAAACGCCCGCCTTTTTGAAAATGTAACACCCCTGTTTATTAGGAATATACGATGTATATACATATATATACATATCATATATATATATATATATATATATATGTATATATAATGTATATATATATATTATATGTATATATATATATATATGTATATATATATATATATATGTATGTATATATATATATATATATATTATATGTATATATATTATATATATATATATATATATATATATATATATATATATATATATATATATATATATATATATATATATATATATATATATATATATATATATATATATATATATATATATATATATATAATATATATGTTATGTTATTTTTAACATGCTTTTAACATGGTATCCAATCTGGTATATAGTACTTAGTAGCTACTAGGTACGATTAGGTTTTATAGTGCTAAGTAACAACTAGGTACTATTAGGTTTTATAGTACTAAGTAGCAACTGGGTACCATTAGGTTTTATAGTGCTAAGTAACAACTAGGTATGATTAGGTTTTATAGTGCTAATAACAACTAGGTACCATTAGGTTTTATAGTGCTAAGTAACTACTAGGTACCATTAGGTTTTATAGTGCTAAGTAACTACTAGATACCATTAGGTTTTATAGTGCTAAGTAACTACTAGGTACCATTAGGTTTCATAGTGCTAAGTAACTACTAGATACCATTAGGTTTTATAGTGCTAAGTGACTACTAGATACCATTAGGTTTTATAGTGCTAAGTAACTACTATGTACCATTAGGTTTTATAGTGCTAAGTAACTACTAGGTACCATTAGGTTTTATAATGCTAAGTAACTACTAGGTACCATTAGGTTTTATAGTACTAAGTAACTACTAGATACTATTAGGTTTTATAGTGCTAAGTAACTACTAGATACCATTAGGTTTTATAGTGCTAAGTAACTACTATGTACCATTAGGTTTTATAGTGCTAAGTAACTACTAGGTACCATTAGGTTTTATAGTGCTAAGTAACTACTAGGTACCATTAGGTTTTATAGTGCTAAGTAACTACTAGGTACCATTAGGTTTTATAGTGCTAAGTAACTACTAGGTACCATTAGGTTTTATAATGCTAAGTAACTACTAGGTACCATTAGGTTTTATAGTACTAAGTAACTACTAGATACTATTAGGTTTTATAGTGCTCAGTAACTACTAGATACCATTAGGTTTTATAGTGCTAAGTAACTACTATGTACCATTAGGTTTTATAGTGCTAAGTAACTACTAGGTACCATTAGGTTTTATAGTGCTAAGTAACTACTAGGTACCATTAGGTTTTATAGTGCTAAGTAACTACTAGGTACCATTAGGTTTTATAGTGCTAAGTAACAACTAAGTATGATTAGGTTTTGGAAGAAAAGGGTATAGACAGCTGCAAGTTTTCTGTTCAACCATTTACCGAAAAGAGCATCCAATTACGAGTTTAATAGTTTTTGAAAATATCATACATGTGTAGTTTTCAAGTTACGAGTAAATCAGAGTTTGAGCAATTGTGATGGACATGCATGAACAGGAAAACACCTCTAAAGGCCTTTACACACCGAACACGACGCGGCGAGCGATTTTATAAACAAAATTGAATCAAACAAAAGGACAAGAAACATTTTGTCCTTGTTTTAAAAGAAGCATCGTCATCGCTAGGCTATTCAGAAGATAACTGAAAATTGATCGAAAGGGTCTTTCTACGGCCATTAAAGCAAAATTCGCGTCGTGACTGAAAAACACACCCCACTAAAGCGAATTTCTCCACAGTTTGAACAAAAAAGCATTTCTAACAAATTTTCCAGTATCATCAGAAAGCCTCAATTGTAATCTTCATCGTGTGTAAGCAAAAAGTCAAAGCATCTTATAATATTTGTTTCCTGTATGATTATCTAAAATATCGCGTTTAGTGTGTAACGGCCTTGAATGCTTTTGTTTTCTTTATATTTCTTCCCTAAACTTGAGACCTTGAAAATGTTCCAAATGCCTTCTCCAGCTTGAAGTTGGTTGGTTGGAAGTATGATTAGGATCAAATGCCCTTCAATATTAATGATCTTCTTTTTTTAAAGAGAAATGGCATAGGGTTAAAAAAACAATGGATTTACAAAAGAAAATAAAGACTATATCTCATTCATACAACACAAAAGTAGCACCAAAATTTGTATTTTGTCCTATATTTGCACAAAACTCTTCAAGAAGCTGTAAAATGGGCAATTTTTTAACTGATTTTGATGAATTTCATTACTTTATTCATGTAAAAATCTATTTAGTTTAAAGCTTAAATCTATTTAGCTAATGTTAACTAATGTTCCCTCTTCCTGTCCATATGCCTTTATAGATTTAGAATATAGAATAAGCCAGTTCATGGTAACGATGATATGTATTGCGCAATGCAGGTCAAGAGGTCAATTGAAAATGTCTTGCCGCCATAAGCATCACTGACACACATTGAATAACACCGTTACTTCCCAATTTTTTTTTCCATTTCATATTTGAGTAGATTAGGTGCCCTTACATGTGTGTATTTGTGCTTTCGAAATGGATGTTCCTTCCATTAGGGACATCGTGTGGGATGCCATGTGGGACAACTGGGTTGGATGCCATGTGGGACAAGGTATTAGGATGCCATGTGGGACATACATTAGGTGAGATTCTATGTGGGACATAAATATGAACATAGGGTGGGGATGACATTTGAGACATGGATGGAAGCCATGTAGGATATAAGGATATGCCATGTGGGTCATAGGGAGGGATGCCATGTGGCACATAGAGAGGGATGCCATGTGTAACAAAGGGTATGATATCATGTGGGATATAGATATGGATGCCATATGGAACATCTAGGAGAACCAGATGCCATGTTAGAGATAAGAAAGAGCGAAATTTGAAACATAGGGAGGGATTACATGTGGGACATAGGGAGGGACGCTATGTGTGACATAAGGAGGGATGACATGTGGGACATAGGGTGGGATGCCACATGCATATAACAAAATTAAATTAAACTAGAATGATAAAACCGTCATGGCTCGCATACTGATTCAAATTGACACACATATCACAAGTCCAATTATAAAAACATCTCACTATCCACCCCACCCATGTCCCATCTGACATCCCACTCTATATTCCACATATTATCCCACCCCTGTCCCAAATGACATCCATCTCGATGTCCCACATGGCTTCTCATCCTAAAGATGTACCAAATGGCATCCCACTCAGATGTCACATGCCATCACAGCCTATGTACCACACTGTATCCTTCCCTGTGCCCCACATGGTATCCATCCCTATATCCCACATGACATCCATCTCTGTCCCACATGACATTCATCTCTGTCCCACATGTCATCCATCTCTGTCCCACATGGCCTCCCTACCCATGTGCCACATGTCATTCCTCCCTATGCCCTACATAGAATTCCTCCATATGCCCTACATGGAATTCCTCCATATGCCCTACATGGAATTCCTCCCTCTGTCCCTCATGGCATCCCTCTCCATGTCCCACCCTCCTATGTTCCACATGGCATCCATCTATATGTCCCACATGGCATCTCATCCTCAAGATGTACCAAATGGCATCCCATGCACTCATATATGCCATATGCCATACCACCCTATTTACCACACAGCATCCTTCCCTGTGCCCACATGGCATCCATCGCTATGTCCCACATGACATCCATCTCTATGTCCCATAAGGCATCTCTACCCATGTGCCACATGCCATTCCTCCGTATGCCCACATGGAATCCCTCCCTCCGTCCCACATGGCATCCCTCACCATGTCCCACTTTCCTATGTTCCACATGGCATCCATCCCTATGTCCCACATGGCATTCATCGCTATGTCCCACATGACATCCATCTCTATGTCCCATATGGCATCTCTACCTATGTGCCACATGCCATTCCTCCGTATGCCCACATGGAATCCCTCCCGTCCCACATGGCATCCCTCACCATGTCCCACATTCCTATCTTCCACATGACATTCATCCCTATGTCCCACATGGCATCCATCTTTATGTTCCACATGGCATCCATCTCTATGTCCCCACAAGCCATCCTGTGGTAGAATTAACACAGAAAAGCTTTGGTTTACATATGATTGGACCGTACCGCGCTGATTGTTATATCACTTGAAATGGCAATTGGCAGACGACAAGTGTATAATGCCATAATTATTACATCATGGGAAACATAATATCTCCAAGAGATATATCCCCATGTACAATACTGATCGTAGATAAATCCCCAGGTAATCTTAGCCCAGGGTCCTGGGAGCTGTTATTTTGACAGCTCTGTGGTAAGCCTGAGAAGGAAACTGTTCCCAGGTACTTGCTGAAATGCTTTTCACGTGGAACGTGTACTGACATACTTTTAGCAACCCATGTATGATCGATTGCGCTGGTAATTGCGGGGAAAAGAAAAGTTTTTCATACTCACAAAAAATATTTGTTACGAGGGATTTGACTCTAAGAACATGCTATATGAGCAGAAAACAATATATTGTAGAATGTTGATGTTTGAGAGAAAAAAACACACTTTTCCACGGAACAGTGATATTTTAAAAGTGGAATTTCGACCCCTGACATGTATGGTGTTGCATTATTTAATGTCCATAATATCTTTCATTTTATGGACAGCATTATCAGTCATATTGCTCATATATCAAAAGAGTGAAAAACTGAAAAATTGGAAAAGAATCAAATATAAAGTATATTTTGTTGGTATGAATATAGTAACCAGTAACACATACTGACACACAAGCTTTCATTATCATTCCTGTTATGATCTACTGTATTGTGTAGTATTGAAAAGCAGCTGCTGCGATGTCGTTAGTATTTTTAATAATTACCTACTGATGGGAGATTTGTTACAAATTTGATATGCTGTGCGATTGTGCTGAATAATATCACATGTGTAACATACAATCATAATCAGTCATGTTGTCAAAACATGTATATTCTGCATGTTCTTCAGCTAGTGTCATGTTCGTTCTGAATGAGTGTGCTCAGTATGTAATTTTGGTTTGCATGTTCTACAATGTATAGGCCCCATAGGTCATTTTTTATCCTAAATAAGGGTATTTTGATTAATTTTGATAATTGTAGTACTCTTGTTTGTCTGTGACTTGCAGGCTCTTGATTGGATTTATTGGTAAACAATTATTGGCTCTTGGAGGCAAAATTAAGTTGTACTTTTAAAAATATGAAATTAGATTTGCAAAAAATATCAGATTTAGTTGTAATTGACCATTTTGTAGCTTTTTGAGTTAAAATGCCAAATTTTTGAAGAAAAAAAAAAATGGGATTTTTAATCATCAGTTGAATAGCTCTCAATTCTTATGACTTTTTTCAATACTCTACCACAGTGGGTTCAAAATATGCTGCTGACTTGTGACTAAGATTTCCTTTTTAGCTGAGATTAGTACTTTGTTAAATGCCCGCTGTAGAATTCATCAATGGTTTCAATTGATATAATAACAAAGATTTTAGCCATGCATTTCACTTAAGTTTATCAACAATTTTGCATAGGTTCAAGATTTTGAGGATTATTTCAGCCATGACTAAGAAACAGATATTGTTTACACAAACATTTCCTTGATATTGTTTACAGAAACATTTCCTTCCTTCCTCTGGAATGATCTAACCTCTCAGGCACAATTTGACCCTCCCTGTTGTGGTGCCGTTAAGCCCTCATCAAACAAACAAACAAGGAAATATTTAAAGACTCAAGTCTGTCTGTTCTACTGTAAATTGTATGTTACTTGTGTTGATGTCACTAGACCCATTAAACCTTAGATATATGTTTTATCGTTAAAACATATTTTAATGATTTTCTTTTTCCATTTTCTGACAGGATTAGCATCGTTGACCATCACACCACCATCAAGTAATGAAAATCTTCCACCAAGACCTGGCCCAGGCCATCAGCTCTACAAGTACATGGTAAGAGTCAGGCTCCTACTTCAGAGTAGTGCTCCACCTTGCCCCCTTTTTAGCTCACATATTCGAAGAATAGTAGAGCTAGTCAAAGAATAGTAGAGCTATTCAAAGAATAGTAGCGCTATTCTACTACCTAGGCATCGGCATCGGCGTCCGCTTAATGTTTTGATTAAAGTTTTCATAACTTAAGTTGTAAGTGGTGAACATTCATGTGACTTGGCATAGTGGTAGAGGACATAGGTACTGTTCAGTTAGACATGATTAGGGGTTCTGTGTGCATACTTGTTAGCTTATTTGCATAACAATGAAAATTTTGTATCTATAATATCTCTTAAGATGAAGTGGGTGTGGGGATTTTGTTTACAAAAATGATCATATATGTGAAGAGCATTGTCTTCACTCAATGGTGAGGTGTAGTGTGCATATTGATGAGGTTATTTGCATGACAATAGACTTCCGTACAAAATTAAACTAAGATAATATCTTGGTTTAATGGTAGAGGGCATTGGTACTATTCAGTTGAGCATGATTGGGGGATTGTGTGTGCATACTAATTAGCTTATTTGCAAATAATTAGAATATTTCTATCTGTGGCAGCTCTTGAATTAAAGTGGTGTGGTGATTTTGTTTAAACAAATGATCATACGGTGTATGGGAAGAGCATTGTTCACACTTAATGGTGAGGTATAGTGTGCATTTTAATTAGGTTATTTGCATAAAAATAGACTGCTGCAAAATGTTTGACCCGAGATCAAAAATATATGGCAGGTGAGACTTACTTCACATTTCTAGTTTTGTTATGATATTGACATTCCTGACATGAACTTTGTTTGTAACATGTTTGTCTTGCCATGAATAAAGAAGCAAATAAAAGTTTTCTCACTTTTGAAATTTTTTAAATTAAGTGTTTGGGAAATATAAACATTGAGTGGAATGTGGGGTAGAAGATGACCTGATGATAAAGTAGCTGAAGGAATTAGGATGAGGGTGGATTTCATGTGGGACAAGGTGGGTTAGCATATGGAACAGGGTTTGCTGGCATGTGGAACAGGGTGGGTTAGCATGTGGAACAGGGTGGGCCGACATGTGGGACAGGGTGGAATGGCATGTGGTGGGGTGTCATCTGGATTTCAGTTGTGATGGCATGTGGTGGTGGAATGATACACAGTATCTGGTTTTCAGGTGTGATTGCATTTGGGACAGATTGGGATGGAATGTGGGACAGTCTGGAATATGCATTATTAGCTGTGAGGGGATTTGTATTGTTCCATTGTCTAGTTTGTCATACGTTAAGCAATATTGTTTTGCATAATTTTGCTTTCATGTTATTGTACATTTTTCATTTTGCTTGACACATATTTTTTTTAATTGGAAGTTGTTTAACAATCCAGGATGTAGTTCTGGGAATGTGTAGGGGTTGGCGGAATGGTACAGGTTGGAAAGGGAGCTTAATGACATTCTTTCATTGACATTGGCAGATTAGGACCTCTCCTTTTTTTTTTGTTCAATTGATAGAACTAAAAAAGGTGTTATAGTTATAAAGATTGGTAGCTTTTACATCTTTTCTGAGTTACTGCATGGGTGAGGTAACCTTGAGCTTTTTTTTGTTTGTCTTTTATATATCTGGGAATACTCAAAGATATTTTAAAGCTTGTAGTAAAATATTGTAAAATTAACAAAGCAAATAAAAATGTAAGTGCATCTTTTAAAGCTCAAGTAATTTGAAATCATCTGCCCCTGCTACCCTATTTCTGTACATACTTCCTTAATAAGCCCATTCTCTATATTAGCTTTAAATAGTCAAGCATACTGTCCTTCCGACAGTTCTTGTTCACATTTCTTGTATATTTTTTTAATGAAAATGCTAATTGCTGTCCCTTCTTTTAAAGCTATTAAAAGTTCCCCATATATACCAATACCATACCTACTATTTATAGATTTAAAACAGCTATGAAGATGATGCTCGAGATGGAAAGAAACTTTTATGTTAAAAAAAGAAGTTATGATTATTTTTTATTGTTTAAAGATAATTTTTTGAAAGTAACAGTAATTCATAATTTCCCTTTTTTCTCTATATTTTCTTTGAAAATGCTTGCTTTGTAAAAACCATCACTTTTTGTATATTTCTTGAGCTGTTGATTGTTATTGTTTTTGGAAGTTGAATAAATATGTTTAAAAAAAAAAACAGTTCCCCAATACAAAAGGATGCAGTATGTACACCACTACTTGATTGATTCCTTCCCAATTTATGTTATGTTTCTAGTGCCCCCAAATTCATGTTGTATGGGCCTTTCTACCTTGTTAATGCCCCTATCTGTCTCTCCCACCCTACCCCTTTAGTTCAAGCTAGGTTTGACTTCATCTCTTTGAAAACAAGGCAACAAGTTTAACTGTCTATGAACATGTAGAGATTAGAAGTTAGAAGGTCTATGAACACATGGGGTTCTTCTCTGTAGATTACTTCAAAAAACCATGTTGTGGAAAATTGACCCTGGGTATCACACTTAAATTGTGCTGAGTATATTACAAATTTGAGCAACTATAAAGATAATGGGTTTATTCATGGGTAGGGTCTGCAATTTCATACTCATGTAAATGGATTTCATCACGTGAATCTTAACTCATCTGGAAGTCATTTTGCCGGGAAAGCGTTGTTGCATGGAATAAAGTATCTTTGTTTCTTTATTTAGGGTACAATGCCGGATTTGTTCTGGGAATCAAACACAAAGTACTATTTGAATGGGTATCGACTCTCTTACCTCTGCTTCTGTGGCGCCAGGCCTAAAAGTAAACATTTTATGTTTTGCATTTAGAATTCCTAATTCTTTTTTTTTTTCCCCTGATCTTTAGCATTCACAGCCTCATGCGATTGCCCAGTATGACTATGAAGCACAGGAGAAGGGAGACCTTGCCTTTAAGGTGATATATATGTTTTGTGTTTTTATCCTTGGGGAAATTATTTTGCTCTCTTTCCACTGTTCACACAAGCAATTGAAATTTGAGTGGGGAATTACTGGAGATTAACATGTCATGTGCTAAAGCAATAGGAACTTGCTCCCCTTTGTAATATTTCTAAAGGAATATTCCATGGAATGTCTGGGTAAAAGAGATTGTTTGTTCTGAGTCATCATTATGATGTCATCAACACTTTCTGTACTATTCTTTATGTATTTCTTTAAAAACTAATTTTCCAAATGATTTGGAACATCTTTTTCTTCAAACTTAATAAGAATAGTGTAGAATTAAAATTTACATTAATATTTTTCAATCTGTTCTTGTAGCTTATTTTTTTAATTATGAAAAATTGATGATTAATTTTCAAAGAAATTCATCAAAATTAGTACAGGAAGTGCTGCGATGACATCATAAATATGACTTCGAATCAGTACAAAGGTCAAGTCCAATCACTTCTAAGAATGAGATATCAACTATTTTTTTTTTAGCAATCTGTTTCTTAAAAAATTTCTGTCAAATACATAGAAATGAAAATTGATGGGAATATTCCTTTATGGGGGAATTTGGATAAAAGAGGGGAAATCCCTGTATCCTTCTCACTGATGTGAACACTATCTTTCTTATTCAAAGAAATATTCCCATGCATTTTGATTTTTACTTACATCATGGAGGACTATTAAAGGAATAGTTCAGGGGTCAAGCAAGTCCATCTTGTATGAAAGAGGACTTCAAAAGAAACAAAATGGTGAAGAAAGCATTGCAATTTTTTTTTTCCGTTAAGGAGATATTTAAATTTAAAGCTTGGTATCATTTGTGTAGAAACGACTGAAATCTGACTAGTCATATCTCTCCCCTCTCTCCCATTCATCTCCGTCCTAACCCTAGCACCTTAAATTTTCAACACCATCTTGGCACACTTGACTCTGACCGTTGCAGTGCTATTAAACATCAACAAACCAAACCTAACTTGAATTCTCATTAATTAGATGTTAATATTATACATTGTTTTAATGGGATATTTTTGTACACTCTTTCAGGACTACATTTTCAATGGTGCCAGAAATTGTTTCTGGTCTCCTGAAAGAAGAAGAAGGAAAAGGTTGAATCAAATGGAAGGGAGGGTGAAGGGGAGGGGGCGGTGGAAAGGAGGATGGAGGGGGGAGGGGGTGGAAAGGAAAGGGAGAAAAGGTGTGAAAGACAGAACAACTTAATTTTTCCTGACAATCAATATATTAGTTTATAAATAAATGATATAAACATAGAGTTGTGTTATTGTTGTTGCAGTGACTCAAAAAAACATTTGAAGACTTTCTATGATCTCAGAAAGTAACATTTCATAAACGTTTTCTTTTTCACAATAATTGTTCCTCTGATAAGACGGATGATGTCATCATTCTTACAAAGAAAATTGATGCTGATTGGTACACCGGTCGTTGCGGCAACAATGAGGGCATGTTCCCGACTCAATTTGTTAAAATTGTAGTGGATCTTCAAGAAGGCAGTAAGGTAAGTGTAATTTAAATTGAAAATTTTTCTTGCTTTATATACTCCTCTGTTTGATTAAACTGACCAGCCCACCATTCCGATCAAACCCACCATCAACAACCTCTCTCGTATCGACAACGTTCATATTACCCATCTTAGAATAGGTCACACCCACCTCACTCACTACCACCTCACTCACTCCCACCTCCTTATTGGCTCCCCCAACCCCTCTGCAACAATTGCCATTGCACCCTCTTAATCCATCTCATTCTCCTTGCTTGCCCCCTGTACAACCTTCCCAGAGCTTCCCTCGCTCCCCACAACTTAATTGCTGAGTTCTTCCAGAAAACCCTCCGGATAAAATTATCTCCTTCCTTCATCATGCTTCCCTCTACAACCATATTTAATTCTCCTCTTTAACCCCCTCTCTCTACTTTGTTTTTGTTTCACCCATGCACCTCCTCTTTCGATCACAGCTTTCTGACTTTTTGTTCTTGAATTTTTCTCATCCTCCCCCTGTTTCCTTTCCTTCCTACCTCTAGAATAATCTGACCTCTCAAGAACAATTTGACCCTCGTTGTCGTGGTGCCGTTAAGCCCTCATCAAACAAACAAACAAACCTACATTGGTCTATCAATTTTTTTTAGTCCTCTAAACATAGCAGATTGTTATACATTGTTAGTTTTGCTGGTACACATGAAACACCCTATGTTTATGGACAAATCAAAGTTTGAATTAATGTATTAATATTCATTTTTCCTAAAATTTAAATGGTTAAAGAGGCGATATCGTCATATGTGCACAATATTTAGAATTTCTTTCAAATTTTTTGATTGGTTGAAATTTTGCTGCGTGATTCGTTGTCTCGTATTGCAAGGTATATAGTTATTTAAAATGCATTGAAGGTCACCACACGAGATAGCCCAGATGGTTGCGGCGATCGCAAGTAACGTTTTTTTCAAATCTTGTCGTGAGTTCAAGCCTCGGTAGAATCGTTTATTTTGACTTTTGCTTTCATCTTCTTCTTTTTTTTTCTCAGTGATTTTCATTTAGTGACTATCATTGTAGTATTATAATACTAAAATTTCACTTTCGCTTTCTGACAAAAAAGCATTGAAAAAAACAAGTAAGTTTCTTGCACAGTAACGTAATGCGCTGTGTATGTAATTCTGCACACACAACGTACATGCTAGTATCTGGCTGTACTGTGTGGTACAAACAGACAGAGGATCGGATCTTGCCTCCACAACCGGAAGTGACATCAAAATATAGTATCCCCCATTTTTACCGTATATTACTAAGACGAGCCTCCCTCTTTAAATGAACGGAGAAAATGTGAAACAGTATTTCAGATGATTCAGTACCCAAAATCTGTTTCAAGATTATTTTTCATTTTGTAACTTTATGATGGTGTTGACTGAATGTAATTTTGTTTTATTTTGTTTACAGGAGAGCATGTCATCTCTGAATTCTACATTTTCATCAGCAAGTGCAGGCAGTGTGAGGTATGGTTAGGTTTAATCAGGATAGTCTGTTCAGTCAGACCACTGATCTGTTCAGTCAGACCACTGGTCTGACACACAAGGCCCTGAGCAATAAAAGCTGTACAAAGTCAAAATTATAAAATGAAATATAAAACAATCAATAACAGAATAAAATATGCAAGCTAGACAAAATGCAATAATAACAATATACATTATACTAGTGCTGTCATGACATATTGATTATCGCGAATCTCTTCTCCCACGACATGAAATATGCCTCTCCTGACATATTGCGATACCAAAATCTAATACCCAACTAAGAAATTTTCGCGCATCTAGGCTAGTTTGTACGTTACAATTCTAACGTTACGGTACTAAATCTAAAAGTCAAGTTTAGGCCATTAAAAACGTGCAAAATAATCTTGAAATGTAAAAACAACTAATTAAAAATTGTGCTCCGTCACCACACACTGGCACACATCGATGTAAGTTGGCAAAGAGAATGAAAAATTGATCTAGAATGTGCCACTCAGGCTCTCACTTCGATGATTCATGGTCACGTTGGCTGAATTACCAAACACGTGCGTGATGCGTGATGAAAGTAATAGTCACGCGATCATGTCGTCTGCTAGATCTGCAATTAATTTTTTCTTGTGTTCATCATATCATAAAGTAAATTGTAACTACATGATCATGTAATGTTAATGATATTAACAATTTGTGTCTTTAGTCAGTTTTCTTGAAAAGTATCGCGATACCACGATAAATCGCGATAATTTCTCTCCATGATTTCGATATGTAAAAGAGCCATGTCATGACAGCACTATAATATACCTCTTAAATAAAAAAAATTGTTTGGGACTAATTAGGTGCTTATATAGCGCTTTCCAAGGCACAAAAGTAAACAAATAAATGAACTGTCCACACAACCATTCCAATTAAAATCTTTTGTTTTGTTTATCCAATGCCCAATTTTTGAAGGAAAGCATATTATTTTGGCAAAGAGTGTTTTGTTAATGAGCACACACCCTCATCCCCCTCAAAATAACTCATAATATCAGTGGAAGACATTTGTAATCAATGTTCATTTAAGTAGGTAATGCAACAGTGGCCAGCTTATAGACTATTAAAATGGTTGAAAAGGATTAAGTGAAAGTAAAATGGCTGAAAAGTATTTAGTGAAAGTAAAATGGCTGAAAAGGATTTAGTGAAAGTAAAATGGCTGAAAAAGATTTAGTGAAAGTAAAATGGCTGAAAAGGATTTAGTGAAAGTAAAATGGCTGAAAAGGATTTAGTGAAAGTAAAATGGCTGAAAAGGATTTAGTGAAAGTAAAATGGCTGAAAAGGATTTAGTGAAAGTAAAATGGCTGAAAAGGATTTAGTGAAAGTAAAATGGCTGAAATGGATTTAGTGAAAGTAAAATGGCTGAAAAGGATTTAGTGAAATATATGTACAGGTATTAAATACCACAAAACCAGTAAGTAGAGAGTTGTGTTACTAATGTACTTACAATTTTGATAGCTTTGAATTTCTTTATATATGTTCATATCACACTTCAACCATATACAATAATCATGAAACCACCTCAATTTGTCAAGACCTCAAAAGAGTTTGAAATTTAATGCAAATTCTAGAAATAAATCATAAATAGTTATTTTTTTGAAAAGTGTTGCATTTTTTGATATGTGCATTATTATTATTATTATATCACATTTCAACCATATGCAGGGTTCTCAAGAATCCATGAAAATCTTAAAAGTACCTGGATGAAGCAATATCTTTCCTTAGGAGAAATGGTTCGTCAATCATTCACAGTTAATGCATATTATTACCTCAGGCATTATGATACACAGCTATTTTTTTCACCAGTTTGAAAACAAACTTCTCCCACTAAGACACCAAACACGGATGAGTGATTTCAATCACAAAAGTGCCTTGATTATTCAGCCCTGGCTTTGTGTAATCTTATACACTCAAATAGCCTTGGGCTACTTGGCTGTGGGTGCATTATTGGCAAATAAACAATCATTGTTTGGAGTGGAAACACAATACACTGAAGAGGAAGTCGGGTTAGTAATTGTCATACTCAAGTTTTCAGGATTAACTCAGGTGCCGGGTGCAGTTAGGCTTAAAGAGAAACTTTTCAGCATGTGAATTTAAACATTTTTAATTTTGTGCAAATTTTTAATAAAATAATGGAATTTTTACTCTCGTGTGATATAGGTGAAATTAAATTTAAAAATATTAGGAATTTTTTGTGTGTCATGCATGATTTGTGAACGTTTCTAAAAATGAAAATGATTATGGTACTTTTGTATAAAGATCACTTATTTTCTGCATGAGAATTGAACCTTTGTTACTTGTTGTACATAAGTTTGTCAAAAACATTTAAAGATAAATTTTGTTTAAATTTGGAGGTCAAAAAATCACCTCCAGAACAAAATATTTGAAAAATTTGTTTAAAATAAACAATTTGTTCATCATTAGAAAGCATTCTGAGGTCGGACATCTGGGAAATGTTGTGGTACACGGCGACGTAACAATGCTTTTTTGACGATCTCCAACATTAGTCAAAGGGGAAAACAAACAGTCAGTTATCATTGCAGTCAATGGCAGAATAACTTATCTTTTGTCATTTCATTTCAACAAATACTGGACAGAATTTATTTTTCTTCAAATATCTTGTGTATTAGATAATAGTTTCCAACATGTATGAGTACCATTAATTTTTGCTGACTGGCTGGGGTGGTACAAGTAGTCATAAGAAATATCCCATTGACTGTAATGATAAAAGTTTCCCCTCAAACTTAGCAAAACCGTACTGAGCTCGTACACAATTTCGTCGACTCCGACCTCGAGAATGCTATCTTCGCCAGATGCAAAACTGGTTCAGATTTTAATGAATTATTTTACGTTTATTGACAGCGGCCCAAGATGTATGGCCAAACATGAATACACCAGCGACAACTGGGATGACCTGCCATTTCCAGAGGGTGCGCCGTCATCTCTCTACTGGAACGCATTGATCAGGATTGGTTGAAAGGAGAGTACAAAGGTCAGACTGGGATGTTTCCGAAGACTTTTGTAGACATAATTGAGGATCTGCCTGTGGGTGGTAGAAGGAAGGCACAGTCTTCATCATCCATGGATGGTAAGTTGTTGAAGGTTTGTGGTCATGAATAGGCAATGACAATGAAAAATCTTGAAAATAAAATTTGACATTTCACAGTTTTATAAATGTTCATGTGTCAATATGCAATCTTTTGTGTGTCAATTGTTTAGCATGATTAACCTTTCCAGGTTTCCAAATAGGCCACGCCCACCATAGCAATGCGGTAACTATGTGGGGCAAACAAACCTCAAATCTGCAATTTGCAACAATTGCTATTGCATCCTCACAGTCCATCATGTTCTCCTTGCTTGCCACCTGTACAGCCTTCCCAGAGCTTCCCACAACTCAATAGCCGAGCTCTTCCAGAAAAACCCTCCTAATAAAATTATCTCCTTCCTTCATTATACTTCCTTCTACAACCATATTTAGTCCTCCTCTCGCAACCCCTCGCTCTACTTTGTTTTTTCACCCATGCACCTCATCTCTCGATCCCAGCTTTCTGACTTTTAGTTCTCGTGTTTCTCTGAATCTCCCCCTCTTTTCTTTCCTTCCTACCTCTGAAATGATCTAACCCCTCTGGCACAATTTGACTCTCGCTGTCGTAGTGCCGTTAAGCCCTCATCAAACAAACAAATTAGGTGAATCAATATGGCACTCCAGTTGTTTACCAATACTTTTGGGGCCCTCACCTTGTTGGCCACCCAACATACCCCTGTTACCTACCAAATGCACGAATATCAATATTCAAAACCTCCCCTAAATTCCTCAGATTGTGCGTACGTTTTGTGCTTTGATTGTAAAAGGAAAATAATTTCCGTACTAATGAGTCAAACACATCATTGTAAGAGCTCAATTTGAGGCAATCCCCAACACATAGCTAAAGTCTGTGGGCTACACAACGAATGTCTATCAATTGGTCAGGACCTTTTTCCTTTCGAATTAACCCAACAAGGCTCCCATGCTCCCCTCTCATCACCTTTGCACCATCAATACCAAGTCCAATCACATGGTTCATCAAGTTCTCTCCATCTATAACTGAATGTAGTTAGTTAGTTACGCCTTTTTATTCCTTGCCGGAATATAGGCCACGGATAAAACCCATCCATTTATGTTTGTCTTGGGCCAGCATTCGCAGCTGGTGCCAGTTGTAGCCCATCTTGGTCATCTCTTTGTAGTGTCTCGCCTCCAGGTATTTTTGGGTCTGCCCTGTGTGCGTTTTCCTAGCTAAATGTTGTGCCTTCCTATATCCTTTCCCATCAGCTCTCTCCATAACTTCCATTTTCCAAACACTGTTTCTGGTCCAACACCATCCTTTGTTTCTTTGAGAAAACGAATGTGGAAGACGCAGTTTTCAATTATTGCCCGATCTGTTCAAGAGTCGCAAGGAATGCTTATGAAGTTCGAGTTAGCCACCTTTCTTGCTGTGTCCTCAGTAACAGTTTGGACAATATACCCAATGAACTCCTTACACCGCTTGTCATCACAATACAGGTCCTCTATTTTCATGCCCAGTTTTTTGGCTAGTTCAATTAAGTCCACAAACTCAGTAAAGCTTTTTTCATTTTTTGCAACGTAATATGCTAAATTCATTCATGCTGACATATGAGTGTACTTTTCTGCATGCATTTTCTTGGCTGTTTTGGCATGGAGTCTCTTCCTTGTTGGCTTTCGCTGCTAGCATCTGGGTCTGATGGGATTGTGACTTTGAGTGTATGCAAAGCGTTTCTTTCTTGAAATGATTTGTTCCAGAAACTATTTTACTAGCTAAGAATTTTGTGCCCCGACTTTTGACATTGCTCACTTTACAAACACGGCAGTACATTTTATTTTTTTCCCGATCAAACTCCAGCCAAGAAAATTCTTTAAGCCAATTTTTATTAAATCCCTGCTTTATTGTTGAAGGTTCAGTCTCAGGTTGTTTTTGTTGCTGCTTGGTGTCATCTTTTTGTGAATATGATGTGGTGGGTGCATTCCTTTCTTCTACTTTTTCTGACGACGCAGACCGACTACACTGACCACTGCGGTCATTCATAGGAAGAACTTGCATTTCAAGTGATTCCAAATTTTCCATTCCATCTTTCTTTTTGTGAAATTTTCCCATGAAAGAAAACAATTTTGTTTGGATTTTTTTTCTCCATTATCCACTAATTATTGATTCACTTGAGAGCTAACAACAGTCCAGAACAAAAATGATATCGAAATTTGAGTGCGGAACATACAGTGCAATGTGTCTTTAAATTATTAATGTTCTTTCAGATCACGTCAACACACTTTTAAATCTTAATATAGAAATACATTAAAAATTAAAACCATATGCTCAGGAGTAGTGAGATCCTCAGACACAGACACGGCATTGAAGGTCATGATAACTCTGTATGACCACTGACAGATTTTTCTTAATACAAAAACCAAAAACAAGCAAAAAACACACAAATTACATAACATTAGAGTTTTGACAGCAAGGTAACAACTTACATATGTAACCAGAAATAAAATGTGGCAAATCACAACAAATCTGATCATATTGGATGTGGCTGTTAATTTTGGAAGTGACAGAATAACACCTACTACGTCTGTGAGGAACCTTGGTGTTGTATTTGACAGTGCTATGTCCATGAAAAAGCATGTCAACCAAGTCAGTCGGTCTTGCTATGCGCACATCAGGAACATATATCAGGACGTATACGCCCATTGCTGAATACAGAAGCCACCAAATCTTTAGTGCACAGTTTGATTACTCCGCAACTTGACTACTGTAATGCGCTACTGTGTGGTGTAACAGACTCTTTAACTGGTAAATTGCAGCTTGTTCAGAACACAGCAGCCTGAGTAATCACTCGCACAAGAAGATCTGAACACATTATGCCTGTGCTGAAGGAGCTCCACTGGCTTCCCGTGGGTTACCGTATTAAGTACAAGGTCATCGTGCACACTTTCTGGGCACTATGTGGCTTATCACCTTGTTATATGACAAATATGTTTAAACTGTATACTCCAGCATGTGCACTCAGGTCATGTAGGTTTTCAAGTCTCGTGGTACCACGAACAAAAATTGTCAGTTATGGTGTCAAATCTTTTAGAACATTAGCATCAGCACTCTGGAACAACCTTCCAAGTGATGTCCGAGACTTCAGATTTGAAGACTTTTAGATCTTTATTAAAAACATATCTACTTAAGCTAGCATATGGACTATAACTTCTAATTATATTAATATATATTATATTTCATGTACAGTGCTTATGAGCATGTTTTTTATGAATTTTAGCACTATAATATTCGGTATAATAATAATAATAATAATAATATTACGGCGTCTTTCTTGGGTTAAAAAAAGACATCTCTTTCACAATAGGGTGGACACAGAAGCAGGGATTTGTCTTAAAATATTGCCAATACTTTCATACTAATTAGAATGGAAATTTAGTAATTACCAGGGACCATTTCATAATGGGAATTTCCATATACTGGCCACGCTGCACCCAGAGAAAATCTTCATACTACGTACTATCCAGAAAGTGTCTTCCCACACATGTGTAGAAATGAATAAGTTGGGAAATCCCTGAAGCTATCAGTACATTCATTGCATAAGAGAGTTCACTCATTGGTCCGCCCCCTTAAGGGCAGGGTAGCTACTGCACAGTGCATTAAACTGTTAAATGTCACTTTAAACCGTACTGCCCCATACAACACGATGCAAGGAGTAACTACACATGTTTCAATTGGATAGTGAACGGGACAAATCAACACAGGAGGCGTGGCTGATTTCCATGTGCTTTTATGCAGTGAATGTGGGGTTTGAAACATCCCATTTCTTGGAAAATATCTGGGCTTTGACATTTGTTCAACAAAAGGTTATTTACGTGTGCATTGATTTGTGTATTTGTATGAATTACATACTGTGGCCTATGTTGTGTGTGTTCAATTATGGTTTGTAACCAAGTTTGTTTACGGGGCATTTGACTTTTCTGGGAAGCCATCTCCCAGTGCAATTTTTTTACCGGTTGCCAAAATGGCTACAAGCAGTACAAATGTACTCACCAGATCGAAATTTTAAGTCGCTGTTGGCGACCTGGCGACCGTATTTGTGAAACCCTGGGTTTTGGAAAAAATGCATTGGTCAACATTGAATGACCATTAGTGGAGGGAGGTGAAGGGTTAATTTATTAAGGTAGGTTAGGGGACCGTCAAGGAGCTTATGCAAATGTCCGAAGAATAGAAAAAAACTAATTAAAAATGGAGAACCATTGAGAACAAAAGCCGGTATTAATGATGCATGTATATTGCTGGTTTTAATGATGTATGCATGTTGCCGGTATTAATGATGTGTGCATGTTGCTGGTATTAATGATGTTTGCATGTTGCTGGTATTAATGATGTATGTATGTTGCCGGTATTAATGATGTTTGCATGTTGCCGGTATTAATGATGTATGCATGTTGCTGGTATTAATGATGTATGTATGTTGCCGGTTTTAATGATGTATGCATGTTGCCGGTATTAATGATGTGTGCATGTTGCCGGTATTAATGATGTTTGCATGTTGCCGGTATTAATGATGTATGCATGTTGCCGGTATTAATGATGTTTGCATGTTGCCGGTATTAATGATGTATGCATGTTGAATAATAAGGAATAGGAAAGAACATTAAAAAAAGCAGTGCAAATTTTCATGAATTGTTCCAACAAGTTTTGTCCTAGATTGTAGGTGTCGCTTCACCTTTATCATAGATGGTGTTGTACTCATGAAGTGTCTCTTTATCTTAACAGGAATCATTGCAACCGCTGTGTATGACTTTGAGGCTGCCGATAGCTCTGAGCTTTCCTTCAAGGTAAAGTGATTAATAAACCAAGGGGGTCATTGGGAGTGTAAATATAACTGATTTAAAAAAAAATCATTTCTGCCTATTTTAAGATCTTAAACTTACTATCTTTAACTTATTTGTTCTACTTAGATTTATCCATTTGCTTTTCTTTTTGTAGAAAACTGCTTTCTAGGGTAAAAATTGACTGTCACTTCTAAACTGGTACAGCTAGGGGCTAGAGGGGAAATTATATTTGGGAAAATCTATATTAGAAAAACTATTATCGGCATCATTAAGAAACTGCTCGTTGAATTATATGGAAATGAAATTAAGATTATATTTTTTCTTTACAACTGATTATACTTCCACCACTACCATATCTCTCCATCCCAACAACTGTTTTTACACCTTTTAGTTATCTTCTTTGAAATAGCACCATTTATTCTATACAAATTTAATATAATTCAACCTCTCAGACACTATGAGTTAATATATCAATCAATCCATCAATGTTAAGATTATTCTCAGATGTTTTATGTAATAATTCATGTGTAGCCAAGGGGGACGATAGTGCCATACGACCCCCAAAAACAAAAATGTAAACAAAAAAAGTCCTGAAAATATCCTTAAATGCCCAGATTTGACAAAACTTTGAAAGACCACCAGCAATTTTTTCCCTCAGAGATTTCACCAATCACCCAATCGTAAAAGTTAGCAACACACTCTAACTTCTTTTATACAGCAATGTTTGATCCAAACATATTTAACGATGTTTCAAATTCCTTTTTTGCATAATTTCCAGGAAGGTAACAAAATCACAGTAGTGGGCAGATTTAACGATGACTGGTTGATCGGCGAGTTGAATGGCAAGCAGGGTCGATTTCCATCTAATTTTGTGGATAATGTGCCGGAAAACTTGCCGGCAGGTGGTGTAGAAGAAGAACCCAGATTGAAGGTTAGTGTGTAAAGAAGGAAAGCAGACTTGGTATTATTGTCAATAGCTCGGTCAGCTTTGCTTAATCTTCATACACGGCAATGAACCATTTTCTGAATCAGCTTCACCTGTAAACAGTTGATGCAACACTAATAATAACACTATATGAAAGAAGTGCAGTGGCTCTGTGGTTAAGAAGTTGTGCTTGTATTTGAAAGGTAATGGGTTCGGCTCCCAACGCAAGCACTACATTGTGTCCTTGAGCAAGATACTTTACTCTACTTGCTTCAGCCCACTCAGCTGAAAAATAAGTACCAACACTGAATTAACCTGGGATGAACTGGTGTCCCGTGTTTGGGGGATTCATATGCTCTCATCCATTTTGGCCATGGAAATCAGGACTTAGCACCAGTCATTTGGGCCATGGTAATCTGGAATAAGCACCAGTCATTTGGGCCATGGCAATCCGGAATAAACACCAGCCATTTGGGCCATGGGATCCCGGATTAAGCACCAGTCAATTGGGCCATGGTAATCTGGAATTAGCACCAGTCATTTGGGCCATGGGAATCCGGAATAAACACCAGCCATTTGGGCCATGGGATCCCGGATTAAGCACCAGTCATTTGGGCCATGGTAATCTGGAATTAGCACCAGCCATTTGGGCCATGGGAATCCGGATTAAGCACCAGTCATTTGGGCCATGGGAATCTGGAATAAGCACTAGCCATTTGGGCTATGGGAATCCGGAATAAGCACCAGCCTTTTGGGCCATGGGAATCCGGATTAAGCTACCAGTCATTTGGGCCATGGGGATCAGGACTTAGCACCAGCCATTTGGGCCATGGGAATCAGGACTAAGCACCAGTCATTTGGGCCATGGGAATCCGGATTAAGCACCAGTCATTTGGGCCATGGTAATCTGGAATAAGCTTCAGCCATTTGGGCCATGAGAATCCGGAATAAGCACCAGCCAATTGGGCTATGGGAATCCGGAATAAGCACCAGCCAATTGGGCAATGGGGATCAGGAATAAGCACCAGCCATTTGGGCCATGGGAATCCGGATTAAGCTACCAGTCATTTGGGCCATGGGGATCAGGACTTAGCACCAGCCATTTGGGCCATGGGAATCAGGACTAAGCACCAGTCATTTGGGCCATGGGAATCCGGATTAAGCACCAGTCATTTGGGCCATGGTAATCTGGAATAAGCTTCAGCCATTTGGGCCATAAGAATCCGGAATAAGCACCAGCCATTTGGGCCATGGGAATCCGGATTAAGCTACCAGTCATTTGGGCCATGGGAATTCGGAATAAGCACCAATTTGGGCCATGGGAATCAGGAATAAGCACCAGCCATTTGGGCCATGGGAATCCAAATTAAGCTACCAGTCATTTGGGCCATGGGAATCCGGAATAAGCACCAATTTGGGCCATGGGAATCAGGAATAAGCACCAGCCATTTGGGCGATGAGATTCCGGATTAAGCACCAGTCATTTGGGCCATGGTAACCTGGAATAAGCACCAGCCATTTGGGCCATGGGAATCCGGAATAAGCACCAGCCATTTGGGCCATGGAAATCCGGATTAAGCACCAGTCATTTGGGCCATGGGGATCAGGAATAAGCACCAGCCATTTGCGCCATGGGAATCATGAATAAGCACCAGCCATTTGGGCCTAATGGCTCGGTTGGATTTTAACTTTTTTTTTTTTTTAATGTGATACTAAAGAGTGGGAAGCTTGTCTGAAAAAAAATTGCTTCAAACATCACTAGTTAATCTGACATATACTAGTGAGGTCACCTTGGTGGCATACATTCTATTCCATCATGATTGGCTTATCAATATTTGTGGAAATATTTGCACAAATCAGAATCTTTGACACATTAAAAACATAGCCGGCCTAAAGACTATCAATTACCAAGTGGTCACGTTACAACAGAAAAAATACTGGACCTTTCCAAAATTCTAGTGGAGTGCATTTAGTATCATTTGAAAGTACAATATTAGGTCCTTCAAATTTTCATGAGGTTTAAGTGAACTTTAGTGGCCAATTGTCAATGATAATATACTATTCAGATCTCGAACGCGCCTACTTCTTTACAGTATAGTAACTTGTCTTGCAGATTGTGATCACTTCACAGATACACGATCAACACAATACAGGAGGAAAATAGAATCCTAGCTAATAGTATCATTGACAATTGACAGCCTGCATTCAAAACAACATCAAAACTTTCACGTACACTGTACAGTGTACGTACATCATGCATAGGGCCTATGTACTAGCCTAAATGTGTTTATGTACAGTACGTGTACGGGCATGTTGAATCATTTAGCCATTAGTCTCGTAGTTGTGTCATTTTTCTTTTATTTATGAGTAATTCAAAATCATTTTTGTGTGAAATAAAACTTTGAGTCCCATCAGAGAGGTAAGATGTTCATGATTTTTATTTATGAAAAACTCTGGTGTAAAATTCCACACGCTATATCTAAATCTTAAGACGCAGGTACAACCTGTGTCGTAGAAATTTCTGCCATGGCGTAATATACAACAAATTTGTCGTTAACGCGATCTCTGGCTATAGATTACAAAATGCAGAGCTATTAAATTCGTGACATCATAAGCTTCCATTTATGACTAGACCTGAACACTTTTTAACCCTTACTCTACCAGCACTCTTTTGAAAATGCGCTCGGGAGGCGGGGCCAAAGACGGGGCACCCAAAACGGCGATAATATCGCCACGTGGTAGAGTAAGGGTTAATCAAGGCGTGATTATTGAAGGGTCCTCTGTCTTCCAGGCAGAAAAGTAGGGCCCCTTCCGCTTTCGGGACCCGCTGGGCCACCCACCGGGATCATGCTGCCTATATTTTCGGGTTGGCGCATATGTCGCAGGTTGATTAACCCTTACTCTACCAGCACTCTTTTGAAAATGCGTTCGGGAGGCGGGGCCAAAGACGGGGCACCCAAAACGGCGATAATATCGCCGCGTGGTAGAGTAAGGGTTTATCAAGGCGTGATTATTGAAGGGTCCTCTGTCTTCCAGGCAGAAAAGTAGGGCCCCTTCCGCTTGCGGGACCCGCTGGGCCGCCCACCGGGATCATGCTGCCTATATTTTCGGGTTGGCGCATATGTCGCGGGTTGATTAACCCCCACTCTACCAGCACTCTTTTAAAAATGCGCTCGGGAGGCGGGGCCAAAGACGGGGCACCCAAAACGGCGATAATATTGCCGCGTGGTAGAGTAAGGGTTAATTCTCATGTTTAAATATGTAAATAATGTATGAGTTGATGTGTGTCTGCGTATTTTTATTGATCGAGTGTTGTAACACAAATCTTTGAAAGATAAAAGTCGATGCTGGTATAACTTTTTGGAATTTAATCATACCACGAAACGGACATCCAGCAGAAAAAATAATTCTCGATATTTCCAATGACTGAAATTTAAGGGAGAAATTTGAAGAAACAGATAATTAGCTGTTTCGCACAGTGCAACTTTTTTTTTGTATATATAAAAAAAATCCTCTGTTGATCAGCCACAACTCAAAAACTGTTTACCCATATACCATGTTCCTTGTATTAAGCATGAAACTCTTGGCGAAAGGGCCTTTGCTTAAAAAGGTCCTTGGTTGTGGAATTCACTCCCAACTGAACTCAAATGTATTGATAATGTATCCCTGACCTCCTTCAAAACTAAGCTTAAAACTTTTTTGTTTAAAAGACATTAATCTAATGTGCAGCTTGATCCATTGTATTTCTATTTATGTTGTCATTTCTGTATTCTTATTTTTGTTTTTGTATTTAATTTCCTTGTATGTAAAGCGCTTTTGAATGTTTTTAGCGTTATATAAATTTATGTATTATTATTATTATTATTATTATTATTAAATTATTATTATTATTATTATTATTATTATTATTATTATTATTATTATTATTATTATTATTATTATTATTATTATTATTATTATTATTATTATTATTATTATTATTATTATTATTATTATTATTATTATTATTATTATTTTATTATTATTATTATTATTATTATTAAATTATTATTGTTATTATTATTATTATTCTTATTATTGTTATTATTATTATTATTATTATGTAATTATTATTATTATTATTATTGTTGTTATTATTATTATTATTACTATTATTATACCATTATTAATATTATAAATTATTTTATTATTCTTATTATTCTTATTATTCTTATTCTTATTCTTATTCTTATTCTTATTCTTATTATTATTATTAAATTATTATTAAATTATTACTATTACTATTATTATTATTATTATTATTATTATTATTATTATTATTATTATATTATTATTATTATGTAATAAACACCCAGGGTGCTTACCTAAATAAAGTTGTACCACTATTTACTGCCTACATTTCTTCCTACAAACCGCCCATGTCGGGAGTTGTGTATATAACTGTTTGAACTGCACTAGCACTGAAAATATAGGCAGGAACTGGTTCTAGCCATACAATAACCACTGCAAAATCATCGTGAGCATCAGACCCAAAATAAGCAAAGAATGTAACAAACCTAGCATACCAAAAAAAACATGAAACATATCAAAGACAAGGAAGTGACACGTACTATGTATTGGTGGTGTGATATGTTATCCGTCAAGTACGATGTTGGGTGAGCGCAGATTTTGTCAAATACGGTGCAAAGACTGTTCTATACACTTGGTTGGTGCCACGTCACATCCGGTAGATGACATCATTTGCTGGAGTGAATTCAAGTCTTTGCGCGATTCACGTGGGGCAAGTCTGTATGCGTTTACTGCGTGCGGTACGTATGGCATGTAAACAAACACAGCTGATTGCTTTATTTTCACTCCAATGCGGGGTGAATGTGTGCGGTTGCTATGCGGTCTGATGACCTCAGGTCACATTTTCAACCAAGTGAATTTATAATATATGTATGTCCAAACATTTATATTGTAGCTTTTTCCTAAAAGTTGCAAAGCGCTTGAGGAAGTTGCAAAAACAAAAGATAGAAATAATGTCAATTTGAAGGAAACAAGTAAAACAAACAAGTCTCTTCAATTCTCCAATTGACTTAGCATGATGCATGTCCGAAGGGAAGGAATTTCAATCATTTGGAGCCACTGCAGAAAAGGAATTCTAAACAATTGGAGCCACTGCAGAAAAGAAATTCCAATCAATTGGAGCCACTGCAGAAAAGGAATTATAAACAATTGGAGCCACTGCAGAAAAGGAATTATAAACAATTGGAGCCACTGCAGAAAAGGAATTCTAAACAATTGGAGCCACTGCAGAAAAGGAATTCTAACCAATTGGAGCCACTGCAGAAAAGGAATTCCAACTAATTGGAGCCACTGCAGAAAAGGAATTCTAAACAATTGGAGCCACTGCAGAAAAGGAATTTTAAACAATTGGAGCCACTGCAGAAAAGGAATTCCAACCAATTGGAGCCACTGCAGAAAAGGAATTCTAAACAATTGGAGCCACTGCAGAAAAGGAATTCCAACCAATTGGAGCCACTGCAGAAAAGGAATTCCATCCAATTGGAGCCACTGCAGAAAAGGAATTCTAAACAATTGGAGCCACTGCAGAAAAGGAATTTCAAGCAATTGGAGCCACTGCAGAAAAGAAATTCCAACTAATTGGAGCCACTGCAGAAAAGGAATTCTAAACAATTGGAGCCAGTGCAGAATAGGAATTCTAAACAATTGGAGCCACTGCAGAAAAGGAATTCCAACCAATTGGAGCCACTGCACAAAAGGAATTCCAACCAATTGGAGCCACTGCAGAAAAGGAATTCCAACCATTTGGAGCCACTGCAGAAAAGGAATTCTAAACAATTGGAGCCACTGCAGGAAAGGAATTCTAAACAATTGGAGCCACTGCAGAAAAGGAATTCTAAACAATTGGAACCACTGCAGAAAAGGAATTATAAACAATTGGAGCCACTGCAGAAAAGGAATTTCAACCAATTGGAGCCACTGCAGAAAAGAAATTCCAACTAATTGGAGCCACTGCAGAAAAGGAATTCTAAACAATTGGAGCCACTGCAGAAAAGGAATTCTAAACAATTGGAGCCACTGCAGAAAAGGAATTCCAACCAATTGGAGCCACTGCAGAAAAGGAATTCCATCCAATTGGAGCCACTGCAGAAAAGGAATTCTAAACAATTGGAGCCACTGCAGAAAAGGAATTTCAAGCAATTGGAGCCACTGCAGAAAAGAAATTCCAACTAATTGGAGCCACTGCAGAAAAGGAATTCTAAACAATTGGAGCCAGTGCAGAAAAGGAATTCTAAACAATTGGAGCCACTGCAGAAAAGGAATTCCAACCAATTGGAGCCACTGCAGAAAAGGAATTCCAACCAATTGGAGCCACTGCAGAAAAGGAATTCCAACCATTTGGAGCCACTGCAGAAAAGGAATTCTAAACAATTGGAGCCACTGCAGAAAAGGAATTCTAAACAATTGGAGCCACTGCAGAAAAGGAATTCTAAACAATTGGAACCACTGCAGAAAAGGAATTCTTAACAATTGGAGCCACTGCAGAAAAGGAATTTCAACCAATTGGAGCCACTGCAGAAAAGAAATTCCAACTAATTGGAGCCACTGCAGAAAAGGAATTCTAAACAATTGGAGCCACTGCAGAAAAGGAATTCTAAACAATTGGAGCCACTGCAGAAAAGGAATTCCAAACAATTGGAGCCACTGCAGAAAAGGAATTCCAACCAATTGCAGCCACTGCAGAAAAGGAATTCCAACCAATTGCAGCCACTGCAGAAAAGGAATTCCAACCAATTGCAGCCACTGCACAAAAGGCACAGGAACCAGCTTTAATGCAGGTTCACCATTCAAATAAGAATTAAATATTGTTCTCAGTAAATTCACCATTCAACTGATAATTAGATATATATTCTTCTCAATAAATTTTTGAATAGAAAGAATTTTGTTGCTGTCCATAAACCTGTAAGATTAAAACCAATTCAACACTCTAAATCAAACTTTAATTTCAGAGCGTGGAGCCTCATGCCTTTGTACAGTACAATTTTGATGCTGATGGAAATGGGGAGCTCTCGCTGAAGGCAGGAGAAACGGTGGTCTTACTTGAAAAGGTCGGGGATGACTGGTACAAAGGCCGGTGCAACGGGAAGGAGGGCATGTTCCCTACAAACTTTGTGGAGGTTATTGAGGATCTCCCTACGGGGGGTACCACCAATAATGTCAAGAAGGACAAGAAAAAGCTGGGGCTTGGCCGAGCCAATTATGAATTTGTAGGAGAAACAGATGATGAATTATCATTTAAGGTAAGAATGTATTTTTGAATTCTCTATCATTAGAATGAACACCCCCAGATGACTGACAAAACGTTTGGGTCAAGTTTCCATATAAATATCAGATTAAGGCCCAGTAAATTAGCACAGCTCCTTAGAAATTTTGCGGATTATGAAAACAAGATATTTATGTACAAATTTTGAATTTTATAGTTGAAATTTTTTTTATAAAAACTTTACTAGATTATATATATATATATATATATATATATATCTATATATATATATATATATATATATAGACACATTCACACACACAATGTTTTTCGTAGCACTGGCGAATGTGCTACATTATATTTAAGACAACATTTGGTGTGCAATTTTGATCCTTGATGTTGTGAAAGTTGACTGAGAGAATTTGGCCACAAATCTTTTCCAAGTGGTCATTTTTGACCAAATCCTCCTTGCCTGCCCCCTGTTCAACTTTCCCAGAGATTCCTTCACCCCTCACAACTCCATAGCTAGGCTCTTCCAGAAAAACCCTCCGGATAGAATTATCTTCTTCCTTCATCATGCCTTCCTCTATAACCATATTTAGTTCTCCTCTTCCACCCCCCCCCTCTCTCTTCCTACTTTTGCATTTTTTAGGACCTCTGCACTTCCTCTCTCGATCACAGCTTCCTGGCTATCAGTCCCTGTACTTCTCTCAGACTCCTCCTATTTTATTTTCTTCGTACCTCTGGAATGGTCTAACCTCTCAGGCACAATTTGACCCTCGCTGTCATGGTGCCGTTAAGCCTTCATCAAACAAACAAGCAAACAAACAACCGCATGTCTATTTTGTTTTATATTTGGGATAATTGTGATGTTAGCTGGTGTAAATATGACATGTTCATGATACAAAAATGTTGAATTTCATTCAAATGTGTAGTGGGCCGGGCTTCACATGATTTTGTTGAAAGAGCTTGTAAACACAGTATCTCAAGAACTGTGAATGGGATTTAATTAATATGTAGTACACAGATAGCCCATGATCTGTGGATGTACCATATTCTTTTTGGTGGTGACATCATGCATATTAATGAGTAGGCGGGGTTTAATGTAAAAATCTTGAAATGTTAATGTTTTAACAACTGCATGTCTGTTTTGTTTCATATTTGGGATAATTATGATGTTAGCTGGTGTGTACATGTTCATGATGTAAAACTGTTGAATTTCATTAATATGCATAGTGGGCGGGGCTTAATATGGTTTTGCTGAAAATAGCTTGAAAACACAGTATCTCAAGAACTGTAATATTTGGTACACAGATAGCCCATGATCTGTTGGCAGGGTTTGAAATTAATGCTATTTTGCTATTCCGAAAAAGTAAAATCTCGAATGGAATACCAAATCATTTTTTTCAGTATTCCGCACCATGATGTGAAACAGTAAACAATCTTAACAGTGAAACTAACAATAACATAATCTTAAGCTTGGATCTAAGACCCATTTTACAAGCAGGAAAATTGACCAAGAAGTACACGGTCAAACTACTTAAATCTTGGCAATCCGTACATTTACATGTAAATATCACCCGATGAGTCAAATAAATTTTGCAAGAAAGAAAAAATATTGCAAAATAAACAAAACACAAAATAATTTTTTAACAGAGCTGAAATTCTGCATGCTGCGCAAACATCGCAGCCATTTTTTCAAGAGAACTGATATGAACAATATTTCCGGGTGGTGGCGTAGTTTTTAATTTTTTGACGGTAAGGTATCACAGTATGCAAGAATTTTACTGAAAACCTTCAGAGAGTACGGCAAAAAAGATACACATGTTAAGATTAAATGACACTGAAGGGAACTTTTCTGCTCTTTCTAAACAAAAATTCCATGCACATTTTCCATAAAAATGATGATTTATATTGTAGAAATAAACTTTTCAAGGTTTTGAAAGCAAAATCCCAGCATCTATTTGGGCAATGGAGTCAGTACTTTTGCTATACTGGTTGCACAATTTTTTGACTTGGCATCGTAAATTGGAGCAACTTTGGTGTAACTTCCGATAATTACGGTATTAAACGTGTGTAAACGCTAAACGCTCACATTTATTTGTGTGTACATGTTTAGTAAAATCAGTAAACGTTCACAGCTCTTAAAACAAATATGCTGCAAATAAAGTTATATCCGTAAATATTGCAGCTGCCAGATCTTTAGAGATGGTTAACAGCCAAAATGTTAAACTAAAATATTAGACTCAATATCTGTGTTATTGTTGTTTTTCTGATTAAAAAAAAAAAAAAATAGTGAAATATGAGACGGAATAGTAGATTTTAATTGCTACTGGAATAGTAGCAAAATTGTATAACTTCGACCCCTGATCGATAAGCCCTAATGTTTTTGGTGGTGATATCATGCATATTAATTAAAGTGATAATATTGAAAAAGTGATAAATGAGAAACTGTATATCCGTTTTGCATCATATTGGGCATGATAATTGTGTTGGTTATTGTGTACATGCTTATGTTGTCAGCAGATGTCATTAATATGCATGGTGGGCGTGGCTTAATGTGAAATTACTAAATGATGTAAACACCATACTGTATCTCATGAACGATATATCAGATTTATGCTATATGATGTACAGAGATGGGTGATGGTCTGTACATATGTTCCTATGTTGTTTTAGTAATGTCATTGAAATTAATGTGTAGGCGGGGCTTACCGACAAATTCTTGAAATAGGATAAAAGAGCAACCTTTTATGCATTATACTTGCTATGACAATGTTGTTAATTATTATGCAAATGCTAATGTTGTCAACATTTGTATTGATCTGCATGGTGGGTGTGGCTTATGAATAAATGTCATGGAACAAATATTTCATGATATGCAATGACATGATAGTTAATACAAATTTTTCAAATCAATCAGCTTGTGAAAAAAAGCATCGGAACCACAAAACCTTTTGATTTTGGTTGCTGATTATTGTCTCAAAATTAATGAAATTTTCATCTTTAGAAGTGAAATTTTCATTTTTAGAAGTGAAATTTTCATTTTTAGAAGTGAAATTTTCATTTTTAGAAGTGAAATTTTCATTTTTAGAGGTGAAATTTTCATTTTTTTTTTTTTCTTTTTTTTTTCACAGTAGTTTCAGAAATATCTCTGTAGTAAATGGAACTACCCATTTCAAGCCTTCCTATATTGACAACAGATTGGGTATTTATTTAAAACTGAATAAATTTGATATCATTGATAAATATAAAACAAATCAGTTAAAGTATGATTAAGATCTTTTGGTCTCTGTGCTTATCACTTGATACCTCCATTTTGAATGTGTGAGGGTTTATTTAGTTTGTCAGGAGGCAGATCTATGAATGTTAGTGACACTCAACACGTTTGTGACTATGTTTAGTTATTGACTTTTTTGACTAAGTTCATTTAACTTGAATGACATCGTTATTAAGAATATTAAAAGATTAGTTCAGTGGTCAAGCAAGTTATCTTCTATGAAAGAGGACTTCAAAAGAAACAAAATGGTGAAGAAAGCATTGAAAATTTTTATTCCGTTAAGGAGATGATATTCAAGTTTAAAGTTTGGTATTATTTGTGTAGAAACGACTGAAATCAGACTAGTTGTAACATCATAGCCTCAGATTCCTGAAAATTCTTTATGTATTTTAAAGAAAGTGTATTGATTTTCTCACTTTTCAAATTATTTATCCTCAAACTTTCTTCAGGTGGTATAGTATAAATACCCTTCCTAGATTCAGTTCTACTACCTCTTTGACATATCCCATGGTTTTTAAACCACAGAATAGCTGGACAAAATATGAAAGAATACAT
Organism: Chiridota heheva; assembly: GCA_020152595.1. Classification (NCBI taxonomy): domain Eukaryota; kingdom Metazoa; phylum Echinodermata; class Holothuroidea; order Apodida; family Chiridotidae; genus Chiridota; species Chiridota heheva. The sequence goes on along the minus strand of JAIGNY010001388.1, from coordinate 1,800,689 downwards.
AAAGACTTTGAGGAATCTGAGGCTATGACACCACAACTAGTCTGATTTCAGTCGTTTCTACACAAATGATACCAAACTTTAAACTTAGATATCTCCTTAATGGAATGATATTTTTCAATGCTTTCTTTACCATTTTGTTGCTTTTGAAGTCCTCTTTCATATAAGACTTGCTTAACGACTGAACTAATCCTTTAAGGTAAAAATATGACTTGTATACTGTATCATATTTCCCTTTTCATTTTATTTAACTCTTTAAGTTAAGGAATATTACCATTAATTTTCATTTTCATATATATTATAGATGACTATTAAAGAAGCTAATTGGTGTAAAAACCATGTTTGTATCTTATTCCATTTAAAGATTTCAACAGTGGGACATCTCCGTGTAATATATGATGTCATAGAGGCAGATCCAAGACAATTCTTCTGGTATTTCTATAAAACAAAGAAGGTTATTTTTTTACTTTGAGTGTAAGATTCATTACCATATAGGTAAAGCATATTCTCATAAAGTGCATGTAAAAACCCCATCTCAATACATAAACAAAAAATTGTTTCTAGTAATTTAGAAAGAGGCAATGAATTTTCAAAGAAATACACAACAATTGTCTTGGGATTTGCCTTTATGATATTACATTGTACACTGTGAAGTCACTTTCAACACACTCGTGCAATCTTTGAAATGCAGTAACTCTAGGTACAGAATAAATTCCGTTACACACCGAACACGATGCGGCGAGCGATTTTTTAAACAAAATTGAATCAAATAAAAGAAAAGAAACATTTTGACCTCTTGTTTTCAGAGAAGCATCATCATTGCATGGCTATTCAAATGATAACTGAAAATTGATTGAAAGGGCCTTTCTACGCCCAATAAAACAAAATTCCCATTGCGACAGAAAATCGTGCCCCACTAAAGCTAATTTCTCCACAGTTTGAACAAAAAATATTTCTAGTAAATTTTTAAATATCAGAAAGTCTCAATTGTAAACTTCATTGTGTGTAAGCAAAAGTCAAAGCATCTTATAATATTAGTTTCCTGTAAGATTTTATCTAAAAAAATCACTCGCCGCATCGCGTTTAGTGTGTAACGGCCTTAAAACATTATGCTTTTTACACCAAAATGTTTCTTTAACAGCCCTCCAGCATATATTTGAAAACGAAAATTCATGGGGATATTAATTTTATATAGATTTTGGGAATTTGGAAGTACATGTACCAGATAAGAGAGTTATTTTCAAAAATTGTGGTGCATGTAAAGTTCACTTGCATGTCCAGATCAAATACAACTCACTTTATGAGCAAGTTTTCTGCATTTACAGCTTTTGTTTATTGGGTAAATGCATGACCCAGCTTCAGTATTTGCAAAAGCAAAGTTTTGCCAAAATGTTGCAAAGTTTGCACTAGGTGTTTGACAGAATGTTAAAAGCTTTATGGTTGTGGTAGGGCTGTGGCTTTATAAAGGTAAGCTTGTGTGAACATACTCTGGTATGCTTCTTGCCACAAGTCATGATTAGTTTCTGTTTTTAGTTTCTTCCTGTTTTCATTTTAAGAGATTGTTTTCTTATTCTGTACACTTTTCCTCATTACCATTTTCATGATGATCATCATTAACACTATCATGATCATTGTCTCATAATCAAAATATTCATCTTCATAATCATCATTTCCATTACCATAATGATCACCATCCATTACCGTGATCATCCATGATCATAATATTCATAATCATAATCATTTTGCCATCACCATAATGAATCACCATCCATTACCGTGATTATTTCATGATCATAATATTCATCTTCATAGTCATCATTGCCATCACCATAATGATCACCATCCATTACCTTGATCATCTTATAATCTTCATAATCATTGCTATCACCATAATGATCATCTTTAATAATCATCTTTCATTACCATAATGATCACCATCCATTACGCGTGATCATCTCATGCATAATATTCATCATAATCATCATTGCCATCACCATAATGATCACCATCTATTACCATGATCATCTCATGATCATATTCATCTTCATAATCATCATTGCCATCACCATAATGATCACCATCCATTACCGTGATCATCTCATGATTATAATATACATCATTAGTGTCATCTTCATCACTATCATTATCATAATACTCATCTCAAGATCATTATTGTTACTATCATAATTGTCACTGATGTCATCCTTTTCATCATCACCATTATTGTGATCATTTCAAGATCAATGATATTCATCATTATTGTCATGTTAATAACCATTATCCTCATCCGTTTTAAACTTACATTTGTTGGGATCATCAAAGCTGCCTGGCGTAGAGTATAAATTCTAGAGGTCTATGGCATATAAGGTAGTAATAAATTTGAATCCTGCTATTATGATGTAAATCGAGATGTAAATGTCAAAAACTTGTTTAGTTTGTTAGATTTGTTTCAAAGTTTTTCTTTGCCAAGAATATGCAATTTTGTTCTTGAATTCTCCAATTTAAGTTAGTTGTTATTTGATCAATCATTTTAATTGCTTGCATTTTGTATCACCCCCTCCTCTGTATGCCCTACATTCTCCGCTTCTTTATTTCTTGTAGTATCCATGGGAAATTTAAGGTGGGTTGTGGTGTACATAAGCTCTTTTGTGTCCTAGCCTTTAGTTCACTATTGAAAAGTTGTGCTTATTATATGCTCCTTAGTTATGCTAAAATTTTGCTTCACAGATAGAGCTGTTCACCTTTTAGAATCAATTTCCCACTTTTGAAAGTGATGCTCCACTTTTAAAATAGATGTTCCGTATTTGAAAGAAATGTTTAACATTTAAAATGATGTTACACTTTTGAAAATAGACGAGCTGCTTTTGAAGTAGATGTGCTGCCTTTGAAATAGATGTTCTGCTTTTAAAATTGATGTTCCACTTTTGAAATAAATGTTGATGTTCCGCTTTCGAAATAGATGTTTTGTTTTTGATATTGATGTGCCACTTTTGAAATAGATGTTCTGCTTTTTGGTTCTCATGCGAAGCATTGTGCGAACCTATGTAATGGCAATTACAGCCGTCCGGCAGTCTGTCCGGCCGTCCACAGATTTGTCCTGAAAATTTCCTCAGAAATGTTAAAGTTTTTTGAGAATTCCTCAGAAAATGTTAAAATTTCTTCAGAGTTCCTCAGAAAAAATTAAAGTTTCTTTAGATATCCTTATGGAAGGTTAGATTTTCCTTATAAAATGTTAAAGTTTTTCAGAGATACTTAAGACAGGATTGAAGACTAGTTTCCTTAAAAAGTCTACAAAACATTTGATATTTTAGAAGAAGATAACTGTAAAATGATATAATATTCCAATATTCTTCAGAGATCCTCAAGTCTCTCTTGTAGCACGTGAGATTTAATTTTTTAAAATTCTCAAAATATTTGGGCACCAACAGTTGTATCAGGCATGATTATTAAACTCCACCTTTATTATTGTGGTCATTTGCACAAAGTTGCTACAGTATATGACCTGACCAGACTTTTTTTATTTAGTATGCTTAGTCAGGGAGTGTGACAGGATGTGATTGCATATGGACATAGGGAGGGATGCCATGTGGGACATGGATGGGGGCCATGAGGGACATATGATATACTGTAATATTTACCATGTTGTATACACTAAAGCTATATCAGGCATAATTATTTGACTCCACCTTTTTTTCTTATTCAACAACTCATTTGCATATAAGTTATTATATGAACTGACACTTTCATACATAGTATGCTCAAGCAGGGACTGTGATAGCTAGGATGAGACTTCTTATGGAGCCTATGGGACATCATGTGAGACAGGGTGGGATGCCATGTGGGATGCCATGTGGGATGCCATATGGGACATATAGTGAAATGCCATGTGAGACACTGTATGGTGGAATGCCATGTTGGAGATATGGTGGAATGCCACATGGGACAAGGCATGGGATGTCATGTGGGACATGAGGTGGGATGCCATTTGGGACATGTGGAACAGGGTAGAATGCAATGTGGGACATGGTAGGATGCCACGAGTAACACCGTGTGTGACATAGGTTGGGATGCTATGTGTGACATAAGGTAGGATGCCATGTGTGACATAGGGTAGGAGGCTATGTGGGACATAGGGTAGGAGGCTATGGAAACATGGGATGTCATGCCATGTGGGACATAAAGTAGGATGTCATTGGGACATTGGGAGGGATACCATGTGGAACATATGGTGGGGTGCCATGTGGAACATCAGGTGGGAAGCCACTGATGTGGGACACAGGGAGGGATGCCATGTGGGACATAGGGAGGGATGTCATGTGGGACATACATGTAGGATGGGATCCATGTGGGTCATAAGGTGAGATGCCATGTGGGACATATGGTGGAATGCCATGTGGGACATATAGTGGAATGCCATGTGGGACAACACATGGGATATCATTTGGGACATGAGGTGGGATGTCATTTGGGATGTGATCCATGTGGGACATAGGGTTGAATGTCATGTAGGTCATAGGATGGGATGCCCTGTGGGTCATATGATGGAATGCCACGTGGGATATGGAATGTCATGTGGGACATGGGGTGGGATGCCATGTGGAAGATATGGTGGAATGCCATGTGGGACATGGGATGTCATGTGGGACATGGGGTGGGATGCCATGTGGGACATGTGGTGGGATGCCATGTGGGACATGGGGTGGGATGCCATGGGGTGGGATGCCATGTGGTACGTGGGATGCAATGTGGTACATGGGATGCCATGTGGTACTTGGGATGCCATGTGGGACTTAGTGTGAGATGCCATTTTTATAATTGGCCGGGTCATATGATATGAGTGTCAATTTGCATGGGCATGCGAACCATGACTGTATTTACCGTTCTAGTTATATTTATGTCCCGCCTTTGAAATAGATGTTTGATATTGATGTCCTGTTTTGGAATAGATGTCCCGCTTTTAAAATAGATGTCCCGCTTTTGAAATAGATGTCCCGCTTTTGAAATAGATGTCTTGCTTTCGAAATAGATGTTCTGCTTTTTATATTTATGTCCTGCCTTTGAAATAGATGTTTGATATTGATGTCCTGTTTTGAAATAGATGAAAATAGATGTCCTGATGTCCCGCTTTTGAAATAGATGTCCTGTTTTGAAATAGATGTCCCGCTTTTGAAATAGATGTCCCGCTTTTAAAATAGATGTCCCGCTTTTTATATTTATGTCCCGCCTTTGAAATAGATGTTTGATATTGATGTCCTGTTTTGAAATAGATGTCCTGCTTTTTAAAATAGATGTTCCACTTTTGATATTGATGTCCCACTTTTAAAATCAATGTTCTGCTTTTGAAATTGATGTTCTGCTTTTGAAATAGATGTTCTGCTTTTTATCTCGACGTTCTGCATTTTCAGTAGATTTTGCGTGTTTTAAATTGATGTTTCGCTATTGAAATTAATGTTCCACTTTGGAAACAATAATATTTCTTACTTCCTTACTCAGACTTGGATGTACTTTTGGTGTATTACCTTGTTGAAATTCTAACCAATGAATACAGCTTACACAGTGGCAAATGTCAAAGAATTGGTTTTGGAGCAATCCCTAGCAATAGAGCTGAAGATAAAAGCAGTCACTGCAAAGAATTTGTGATTTATCAAATACAGTATTTTACAGAGCGCTTACGAAAATGGAATTGCACCAC
>JAIGNY010001388.1:1775000-1790000 GCA_020152595.1 Chiridota heheva | reverse complement strand
TGTACGCTTGGACTTACGTTCTTCTCTTAAGAAATTTATTTTTCAGCAAAACATTTTTCTGTTTAGGAGAGTTTTGGTGTTCTGTTTAGACTGCTAGGCCTCGTCTCTCTTTAGCGTGTCCGTAAGATCATACTTACTTTGCCGTATTTGTGTATGTACGCATGGATATATGTTCTTCTCTTTTCAGATATATAAAAGAGATTCACTGAGAAGGTTACGCTCTTAGAGGCGTTGCGCCTAGAGCGTAACGTAAGAGAGAGATATCCTCTTAGGGCGTTAACGCGTCGCCTAAGTTGTAAACACGGTTCCATTGGACGGTTCCGTAAGGTAAGTGAGAGAGAGAGAGAGAAACCTCTTAGGGGCGTTAACGAACGTCGCCTAAGTTGTAAACACGGTTCCAAACGGTTCCTTTGGACAGTCCTGTCGACTCCACGACCCTTGTAACGCCGCGCAGTCCGCCGGTTGTTGTGAGTTCGGGACAGTTCCATAAGGTTCGGAGTCCATAAGGTTCCGCGGCCGCTGTTGTTACGGGTGAACGGTTCCATTGGGCGGTTCCGTGAGTCCATAAGGTTCCGGCCCCCGTTGTTACGCTGAACGGTTCCATTGGACGGTTCCATACGGTTCCAGCGGCCCGTTATTCTGGGCGGCGAACGGTTCCATACGGTTCCGCGGCCCGTTGTTACGGCGAGCGGTTCCATTGGGCGGTTCCATACGGTTCCGCGGCCCGTTATTCACGGGCGAACGGTTCCATTGGGCGGTTCCATACGGTTCCCGCGGCCCGTTACGGGCTTAACGGTTCCATTGGGCGGTTCCATACGGTTCCAGCGGCCCACGTTATTACGGGGCGAACGTTCCATTGGGCCGGTTCCGCGGCCCGTTGTTACGGGCGAACGGTTCCATTGGACGGTTCCATGCGGTTCCGCGGCCCGTTGTTCTGGGCGGGCGGTTCCATTCGGTTCAGCGGCCCGTTATTCTGGCGAACGGTTCCATTGGGCGGTTCCATACGGTTCCAGCGGCCCGTTATTCTGACGGGGCTTAAGGGTTCCATTGGGCCCGGTTCCATACGTTCCAGCGGCCCGTTATTACGCAGGCGACGGTTCCATTGGGCCCGGTTCCATACGGTTCCAGCGCCCGTTATTACGGGCGGACGGTTCCATTGGGCGGTTCCATACGGTTCCGCCGCCCGTTATTCGGGCGGACGGTTCCATTGGGCGGTTCCATACGGTTCCGCGGCCCGTTATTCGGGCGGACGGTTCCATTGGCCGGTCCCAGGTCCACGGTTCCGCGGCCCGTTATTACGGGCGGCGGTTCCATACGGTTCCGTTGGACCATCCCTGGACGGTTCCGCAGCCCTATGCGGGCATTGTGCGGTTCGGGGGCGGATCCATACGGTTCCGGGACCCATACGGTTCCGCTGCCCGTTATTACGGGCGGGCGGTTCCGTGGTCCATACGTTCCGCGGCCCGTTGACTGCGGGCGGGCGGTTCCGTGATCCATACGTTCCGCGGCCTGTTGTTACGGGGCGGACGGTTCCAGCCCCGTTATTCACGGGCGGACGGTTCCATACGTTCCGCGCCCGTTATTCGGGGCGGACGGTTCCATTCGACGGTTCAGCGGCCCGTGTTTGCACGGGTCCGTATTTAACGGGTTCACGACATCGTGCACGGTTTAATCGATTATACGCCCACTAGCTACGTGGTCAGGTGACAGGTGACATTCTTGACAAGAAGTATAGCATTGACAGTTATTTTTCTTCTTGGTCCTGTAGCCATTAGCTCGCAGTTCCACGGCTCGTGTGAACGCAAATTAAGACTGTCTACGTTGAACGTTACAAGTTCCGTATTTATTTTTACCAGTATCATGGACATGAAGGACAGGTCCCGAGTGTCGATGTTTTTACACACCCAGGATGTCTCGTGATGCGTGGCGTGCAAACGCTTTAATTACGCTCGGTGACATCCATCGCCGTGTTACGCTGCGTGCAGATTATGCTCGCGAGTCAAATCCCGTACTCTTTGCAGCGATTGGGATCTAGCGGCGTGGTCGGAGCACAGACTCCACCGCGACCGGTACTTTCAAGAGCGGCGGAGAAAGTGGAGAAGCGGCGGTCTGAGAGGCCCTCTTCGTCTCCCCCACCGCCACCCAGGTCCAAAGCCAGGGAGGCGGGGCGCCCGCCCACTCCCCTGCGGGCGCCTATTGAAAAGAGCGTACACGTGCGGTTCATCCGAAGTATAGCATTGAGACAGCTATTTTTCTTATTGGTCCCGTAGCCAACGGCTACGGCAGTTATACGGTTCCACGGCCCATGTTTACGGGTCCGTGCGGTTCCACGTCCGTGTTTACGGGTCCGTGTCGGTTCCATTGACGGTTCCGCGGCCCGTGTTCTGGTCCGTGCGTTCCATACGAGTCCACGGTCCGCGTTTACGGGTCCTTTAAGCTTCCATTGGATGGCTCCAGTGAGCGGAACTTATCTCTAACGGGTTAACGACACTGCGGTTCACTCGGTTATCGCCACTAGCTACTCGTTACGTGGTCAGGTGACAGATGACTTTCTTTACAAGAAGTATAGCATCAGGACAGCTATTTTCTTCTTGGTTCCGTAGCCATTAGCTACGCAGTTCCACTTCGTGTGAACGCAATTAAGATTGTCTGGCGTTGAACATTACCGTTCCGTAATTATTTTCACCAGTATCATGGACATGGAGGACACGTCCTCGGCGTTGATGCTCTACACCCTTGATGACCCGGCGCATAGCGTGATAACGCTTCTTTGCTTTACGCCGGTCACATCCATCTCACGCGTACGGCGTGCAGATTATGCTGCGAGTCCATTCGTGGTACTCTTTGCAGCGATTGTTCCAGCGGCGTGGTCGGAGCACAGACTCCACCGCGACCGGTATTTTTCAAGGTGCGACCGAGCGCGCGTGGCTCGGTGTTCGGATGCGTCGGCTCCGTAGTTTTGTAACGGGATATCGTGCACGTCACGATTTACCCGGATATGCACCCGCTAGCTCACGAGCTATGTGGCCAGGTGACAAGTGATAATCTTCACAAGTAGTATAGCGCCCGTGAGAGCTATTCTATTCATGGTTCGTGGCCATTAGCTACGCAGTTCCACGATCATGTGAACACCATTTATACGATTATCCGCGTTGAACGTTACATTTCGCAATTACTTTCACCAGTATCGTGAGGCACGGAGGACAGGCCTCGTGCGTCGGGCACGATACGCACCTCAGAGGTCCCGCTTTGCATAGCGTGCAAACGCTTCTCTGACCGTGCGGGCCTGTGCGACCGGAGTTTTTGCAGCGGGATAACGTACGCATGCGATGAACCCCGAAGTTGAGTTCGCTAGCTAGGAAGCTGCTTGGTCATAGCTACGCTGTCCCACGGCCGTGTGAACTGCCTCTGTAGGATTTTCGCGTTGAGCGTCACAGTTCGCGATGTTTTGCGCCTATATCGATGCGACGCGACGGGCAGGTCCCTAGTGTCGGTGCGTTACGGCGCCTTGACTGTCCTGCGGTGCGTCGCAGGTAAACGCTCTTAGGTTGCGCTTTGGTGTTATCGACTTGTTCAAACCCGTGTACACCGCTGTGGTCTCGGTTCAGCGTTGGGACCGTCGGCCAACTAGAGGCGGCGCCCTCACGGGTCTTCACGTGAGTTAGTCCCTTTTTACGGCTAGTTGTAGAGCCATTGGATTCCTTAAGCACGGGTCCATTAGGGGTCCGTGCGGCTCCGAATCGGTTCCATACGCCCCCACGGCTTGTTTTACGGCCCGTGCGGGTCCGTAACACAACAGCGGCTCCGTCCGGGGCATGAGATGACGTTTGGGTCTGTAGTGCTGCTTTAGTTCTTACAGCAAGGTAACGCATACGTCACGTCACACCCGTTAGTTTCGGAGATCCCCACGTCCGTGTGAGCTGACTTGGTGAGATTTTCGCGTTGAACGTCACGGTTCCGCATAGTTTTTCACCAGTTCATGGACACGGCGAGTCCCGTTTGTCGGTGCGTCACGCTCCCAGGATGCGTCGGCGTGTTAGCGCTTATCGGGTTTGAGGCCTAGCGCCGGGTGATAAGATTTCTTCTTTACGGAGGCATACCCTGAATGTGATTCTTGCGTCGACGACCCCTCGGCTCACATTCTACAGATATTAACGCTTTTATAAATGTATAAACCGGAGGTATCGGAACCGGGATATTGTTTAGCATGTTTTGCAGTGTTCGCGATCGCCGTTTTCTTGCTGGGGCGTTTTTTAGCGTTCGACGGCAGTCCCCACGCGTAGCCGCCCGGCCAGCGGCTCGTGGTGATTTTATACAAACGGAGTTAACGGCCTGAGCGGCGCGGCGGTGTGGTAGAGGACCAGTAGCCATGAACTACTGCGTTCGCGGCCGTTTCTCTTACCGGGACTTATTGCGTTGAGTACGACGGTGCGTCCCCTCTTCCCACGCAGCTACCGGTTTCAGAGTCCGTGATGGAACAAACTCAGTTTCGATCTGATAGCTTGCGTGGGCACGTGAACTCCTCCGTATTTCTTACGGCCTCAGTTTATATATATTTTACCTATTCTCAACGGAACGCGTACTGTGTACTTCTTCCCTACGCCGTCGCCACTTGCACTCGGTGGCCCGTGGTGAATAGAGGTATAATGAGATAACGACTCACGTTACAGGTGTAAATGCGTTCACGCTGCTCGTGGACCTAGACGGTCCTTTGGTACTGATAGCTACTCGCCGTTGGGACACGTACCAGTACCAGTTGTCCCCCTCAGAAGCCACCGCAGCTTTTTTGCTCCGTGGTACAGCGACATCGTTGGCGGTGGACTCGTGGTTTTTACTTGTCATGCTGGCGCCTTTGTAGACCCATAACGGATCTATTATATTTAACGGGGTTGCGTGCTTTGTACGCGAAGTCCCCAGTAGCCAGCGTTCCAGCGGTTTTCAAGGTTGTTACTATCGTGATACGTTAACACTTTCTCCAGTCAACTTCTTAGACAAGTTTCGCTGTTGATAGGCGTGGCCTGGAGCTACGCGGTCCCGCTAGCTGCTACGGTTTTCACCGTCCAGATATCACCCGTCGGTGCCGGCGGGGCTTCTCGATCAAGGTCGGGGCACTTTTCTTGTGACCCTTCTGTCGAAACGTGGGCCGGGTTGACCCTTTTTTTCGTCTCGGCGCGGGGCGAACTTTGGCTGCTCGAGACCTTGCAGGCTGTTTCCGAGCTGATCACCAGGGTTTTTCGATCTACGGTCTTTGACTTGCGACCACTGATTTACATGTACAAAAGTGGGGTTCTAAGAAATAATGTAACACAGTGCCTGCTCTCTTCAATTGTCCCACCTGAATGAACTATCTATATCTAGTTCTTTACCTAGAGAATTTCACCCCAAGTTCTTAGCCTTAGTCTGTAAAGGCATTTCCCTCCATTCAACCATTAGTAGTGTTACACCTATTCATTACATACAGTGGTGTAGTTATAGGGAAAGGAGAGTTGGGCGGACTCCAACATTTTCAGAAAAATTGTTATCAAGGTCCTTGGATGTTGAATTGAGGTTCAACCCTCACCGTACCCCCACCCCCTCCCCTCCCTCTCCTGACACACACAGACATATACAATTTATTCATACTTACGATATCACTAATTACAAACCTTAACACATATGTCCTTTTCCTTTCATTCGCCTGCAACAGCGTGCACATGGAGAGATGAACACCAGGGACACCCCTCCTCTCCCTCTCCTGACATGTTAATCAACAGTTTGTCTTAGAAATAAGTTAATGGATAAAATTGACAATTGATATGATTAAGTCTACTTTGTTTGATGGTTGATGGTAGTGGAAAACTACTTTAAACGTTATAAGTGAGTTTTAGTATCGAAACATGTGTTATAAACATAAAACGTTGGTGGCCCCCAGTGAAGCATGTGTTAGGCTTGGTTTATGGAGGCAAAGATGAATTGTCTTGTTCTTTTCGGATTGTTGGATAAAAAGAACAATAAATTGAAAATTCATTTTAATATGGAAAAAATATCTATTGCTGTTTATGATAATTAAAAATCTGCGGAAAAAACAGAGCAGACTAAAATGTTCCTGCGAAATGGCTTAAGAGGATATTGCGCAATGGATGTTGTGCAATGGATGTTGCGCAATGGATGTTGTGCAATGGATGTTGCGCAATAGATGTGATTGCAGTTCACTGATCTGCGTTCACACACCTTTGTGAAGAATCTCAGAAAGGAGTATTCATACCCCAGAAGGTCAAAATCTACACAACTTTTTTTTTTTTTGAGTGTCACCCTCGATGCCCGTATAAGTTACGTTGCATCGTTTATTTCACTGTTTGGTACTGTTGTGTATTAAAGATTGAATACGTGTTCATCATTACAAAAAACAGTGCAATGGTTTTTATGAGCTTGTATTTGAATGCTTTCATTATTTGTCCAGAAAATTTCAGATACCGTTTTGAGTATTTAATGGAAATATACTTCATTAGACTCGTCGATTTGAAGTGTAGGATTTGTATGGTATCTGCTATATTTTTATCGGTTGTGTTTAAAATGTGTCACATAACTCTTGTTGATTTGTGTTAAGTACCGATTGTGCATTGACAGATAACAGAGTAAAACAAAAGAATGTAATTGCTTCGTTATTTCTGCATGCTGTAAGGGACATAGAGGTGTGGAGGCATATTACCTTAGAGATATTGAACTTTGGTCAAACTTTATAGCTAGTCCAACAGGGCAGCATCATGACTTTTAGTTGCTTCCTTAGATATATATGTGAGGGTCGTGTATGCACTAAGATTTGATGCACAGCACATGCCTTCCACACTTAGAGTTTCATCGATATTCTTGCCTACTTTGAAGAAGACAACTGTTTAGTTACAGTCCTATCCAGAGGTGATATTTCTCAAAACCAGGCATGCGGCCAAAAAATTAAAAACAATATAACAAGTTAATAAAGATTAATAGAGTGTTACAAACATGACATGTAAATTCAGCTCTTTCACCAACAGTGAAATAAAGTAGGTAGTTTAAAAAACAAATTAACTCAACAAACTTACTTGGATTTTTAAACATTAATTTCAGGCCTTCCGGCAGGAACAAGTAGACCCCTATGGCAGAAACAAGTAGGTCCCTATGGCAGAAAGTTTACACTCAATGCCTGTCGCGCCTCAGGCCTGTATATATATATATACACATACTGTGTGCATATCTGCACTGTATGCAGTACATACTGGTTCAATATCAGCGGCAGCTCAGTGAATTTGTGTCCATTTCTGGATTAGTTTGAAAAGTACAGTATTCTATGCATTAGGAGAGCTCCGAAGCTCCGCCCACTTAAAGAAACAAGATAGAGATTGCGAGTCTATTTCCATCGAGCAAAGACATAGCTCTCCTAGGGATATAGCGCTCCCACACATATTGACACTAACGCATTTCTTGCAAGCTATGTTAGCCAATCAAGATTTATCTGTGTAGCTGGGTCACGCAGTAACTTGCTGAAAACACTGAGATATTGCACAATTTCCCCAGATACTTCCGTTGCCTTCTTACCATGCCGTTCACTGGATGTAAACAGTGTATATGGCTACACACAATAGGTGGTATTTTGGGCAATTAAAGTTGACGGCTATCGGCCAAATATTGATTTATGTTTTGGATTTTAATGGAAATATCACTTGTTTCTGTCTGTGTGGAGGCAATTTTTAGTAGAGAAAAAACACAAGACAGTATCAGTATTGTAAGTGTGTTACGCGAATAAAACAATATATCAAAGCAAGATTTTCACTTGCCATGGCTTTATTAAGTGTGGCGAGTAACACAGTATATTATGATATTTTTACTCACTACATTTTTTTTTACTTGCCCATGGTGGGTAGGCGAGTGATTTTTCCAAGCCTGGTTGAAAGTAATAAGACATATTTCAGAGAAAAAGTTAACAAGGCATTAACTTACAGCGAGTAAAATAATGGATGGTTGGGGGATCTTCAGAAAGCGAAGGAGGATCCCCTGATTTATGAAAATAAAGGACAACAAAATAACATTTATTTAGCAGATTAGAAAAATTAGTATGAAGAAGAAAAGTATAGCGGTGGTATTTGATATATTTGTTAGTTTGCACTAAGATCATGTGTTTAATAGCCAGACCAGATATTGTGTTAACGTGGACAGAAATATACAGTAAGCCCTCATCAAACAAACAATACAATTGGTGGTCTAATTATTTGCTCATATACTGACAAGCCAATCAGTAACTAAACTAGAAATCACCATGATGTTACTAGTATGTATCATAATTACCGGCATGCAAAGCAATTTTCTAGAGACAAGATTCCCTCTTTAAATTATGCAGATAGCTGTAAAAATTTGTTGACATGGCTTTTTAAAATCTGAAGATTTTGTAAGACACATGTATTGTATGCGATAATATGCACAACATATTATTTTTTATTATTCTTCCAACTCAGCAATTAACCTCTTTAAGTATGGATATAGGCCACACCCACCATAGCGACACAGCACTAGGTGGGGCAAACAAACCTCAAATCTGCAATCATGCATGACCAATGCATTGATATGTGGATCTTCATGTGGCCTGCCTCAAGCTTTGATCAATTTATGGCACTTCTAAGGATTTTTAGAGATTTTAGCAAAAGGAATAAACAATATTTGTTTGCTAACCATTCTGTGTAATGGGAATCAGATTTACAAAGCCCGTAGCGGTCCCGCAGGCCCAATTTTTGTTCACTATCTTGTCGTCACTCAGTTTGTGTGTGCAGAAATTTGTTTTGTGCAGTATATTGTATTGACTGCATGAGTGCATCGCTAGCTACCTGTACTGTACCAGTACTGCATAGGATTTTTGTCTCACTTAGGTAAGCTGATTTTGTTGTTGCTAGGCAAATTCATGTGGTAATTGGTTGAAAAAGCTGTCAATCAACTAACTCAGAGAGGTTAATTGATTGATATACCAGTGACTGACAAGCAAATCATTAAAAACATAAGCATACAGGGGTAGGTAGGAGAGGTTTGCAACAAATTCCCAAATTGGATGCATTTGGACTAAAAGAAACGGATGTAAAAAAGGTCCCTTTGAAGTAGCTTGCCAGATAGTTTCCGATTTTTTTGTAATAATATTTCATTGAAAGATCAGCCAAACTTGCATAAAAATAGAAGAATTTTTTTTGTTAGATCACAATACCTCACCCTCCATCCATTCCTGTAAGATGTACAAATATTAGTTGTATCTTAACCATCTGCAATTTGGTGTACAAGGATGGATTTGTTATGTTCTGAATCCACAACCTACAGCACTGAGAGCTTGAAAGGGAAACTTGCTGCTGCTTATCCTCATTTGACATCTAATACTCTCTAAACGATCATGGGGACATGGCAGACACCGTAATCAGCTTGATCATGCCAATTGCACTTGTGGGTGCTCTGGCAGTTTTGTCTCACAACCACTACCAATCCCCCTCCCAAAACTGAAAGGTGTGCTATATAAAGTTGAGTGATATATGCCTGAATAAAATTTCTCATTTTTGCAAAAAAATCCCAATTTTGATTTGAGTTTTGAAACCCACCAGCAAGTTTTTGCTTGATGCACATTTTTCACTACCTTTTCTCACAGGCATTTATCTGATTTGCCCCAAACTTCCTTTTTTCTGCATTTTGGGGATTTGTTACGCTTATGCTTCCTTTATCTAAAAAACCAGCAAAAAACATGTTAATTTTCTCTCAGTTTATTGGTCATCATGGAGGATATGAAATATGAACTTTTGTAATTAAAATGCATCAGGAGATCTATTCAAGGTATCTAATTTATTTGTATATACCAGAAAAATGTACAGAACAAAATTAAGTATTAGCCACAAAGTTCAATTATTTTGGAATATTTTTTCCTAGTTCGGAGAGCTTGTCTTCTATTTTATGTACTTAACAAGGTGGTTATTTGAAAGAATGACAAATTTTGCTGAATTAGAGGGAGGAGTAGCAATGTTAAAATGATATTATTCTTTTGAAGCTTTTGAGTCTGTGAAATTTTCAAAAGAATTTGTATCATAATTCTCATGTCTATGCTAATTAAGGTCCGTTATTATCTGATTGTACGTACATTATAACAAAGGATTTTAACATTTTGTGATGTAGAAATGAAATGATAAGTGAGCTGCAGTATCTGCTGAAAACAAGACTTGTTTATTTTATTATTTTTATTCTTGCTTAGGAAGGAGAACAATAACCCAAAATGAGGGTAAATTCTTTGCTTCCCATTGGTCAAAAGCCCATATAAGATAACACTAAACATTTACAATTGATTGTGATAGGGGGTCTTTTGCAGGGCTGTAATTACTGAGGGACAGGGGACCTTGTCCCCCACTTTCAAGCAGAATTTCAAGAGGTATATACATATTTTAAGTTAAAAAAAAAAATAACATTGTCCCATGTCCTATGCCAGCTCAGTGGCTATTAGTTTGCTCAAACTGAATGTCATTTATCACCACCCTCCTTCCTGTGTTGTTACTCTAGCAGGCCTTTACTTGGTCATTCTCGAACATTGGCTCCAACTATAAACTCTCCCGCCCCCAAAAATATGTTAAATTAATAAACAGAATTAAACATAATAAAAGTGTATGAATGAATATATAAAAGTCATAAAACTCATTAAACAAGCACAATTTCCTATGCCGATTCTTGGCTGTTTGGCTCAAACTGGATTTGCCATTTATCACCGCACTTCCTCTTATGTGGTCACTGTGTGCTCCACCCAAATTGATTTACATAATTTGTGATGAGCCAAATCCCCTTATGTGGTCACTCCGTGTGACTCACCCAAATTGATTTACATAATTGTGTTAATTTGTGATGAGCCAAATTCAGAATTTGAAAAACTTGACTCGGTTTGATAAAAACAACACTGCATGGTAAAGCATCAAATCCTAGACCAATGACAAGAGAACGTTTACTCAGGAATTGGCAAGTGATGCAGAACCGGCAGCAGCAAGAGGTGAGCAGTACAAGCAGTGGCGTAAGTTATATGCGCTCTCAGGTGCCGGGCCACCTGCTGTCCCAAAGGGAATCCAGGTTTTTCAAGGTGCGTCCACTGGCAGGGTGGACTGGCGCCACCACTGGGAGCCTCCCCTGTGACACTGTTATTGCGGATGGATTCAGTTTCAAAGCAAAATAAATAACCACCACCACAATAGCTACACTACTAAGCAAGCATTGTCCTGTTAACAATTTCGGCCCTCGTAACTCACTCTGTTTATGCTCCCGTAGTCATTACCCATGTGTAATCATTAATTTTAGATGAACATGCACAGTAGCTGAGAGTGGCTGTGAATTGCACTAATTCATTTCTGTTTTTAAAGTCAGGGAGCAGTCATAACCCCATGTAAACCTGTTCACTTCTGTCATAAAAGATTTAGTTTATGATGTTGCCTATGACTAATCTTTGTTTACAAGCAAAATAAACAGGTTGCTTTTGGCTTTCAGATATTATGAAAACCGTCTGGACAATGTGTTCTTTGACATTTGATTCTCGTTTACCCACAAACTATCAGTATAACGGATACAAATCAGGATTAGTAGATCGTCCACAAGTTTTTTTGCAGCCATATAATTTTTTTGCAGCCAAACAACAACAAAAAAGCCAAATTATCAGTCTAAACCAAATATACATATATATATATATGTATGTATGTATGTATGTATGTATGTATGTATGTATATATTTATATATATATATATGTGTATGTATGTATGTATGTATGTATGTATGTATGTATATATATATATATATATATATGTATATATATATATATGTATGTGTATATATATATATATGTATGTGTGTATATATATATATATATATGTGTGAATATATATATATATCTATATATATATATCTATATATATATCTATATATATATCTATATATATATATATATATATATATATATATATATATATATATATATATATATATATATATATATATATATATATATATATATATATATATATATATATATATATATATATATATATATATATATATATATATATATATATATGTGCATAGGTACAAACACACACACACACACACATATATATATATATATATATATATATATATATATATATATATATATATATATATATATATATATATATATATATATATATATATATATATATATATATATATATATATATATATATATATATATATATATATATATATATATATATATATATATATATATATATATATATATATATATATATATATATATATATATATATATATATATATATATATATATATATATAATTTCCTCTCTCAAAAAGTTAACTTATCAGGTCAAGCTAAATAACATGTTTTGTTATTGCCAAATTTTTCAAGTGGATTTGATTGGGAAGAGTCCATGTATCCAAAAAATGAAGAAAGGCAAATACGTGGGGGCCCAATTTTCTGAGGAAAGATAGATTTGTCCAAACACATTCTGCTTTAATTTAAACCCCTGTTGGGAGCAGGGGCGTAACTAGATTTCGACCACGGGGTGGGAGGGTGTGAGGTGTAAGACAAATTCTCCAACGAAAATTTGCACTTCCCTGACTTAATCTATAAATGGTATGCATGTGTTTACAATCGCAAAATATAGAACAATTGGGAAAATTTGCACTTACCTGACTTGTCTATAAATGCTATACATGTGTTTACGATCACACAATATAGAACAATTGGGAACAGACGCCCCCTCCCCTCCCTCCCCCTCAACCATTAGCATTGCCAGACAGTTTGGCTTGGGAAAACAGTACTCAAGTACCAAACATGAAATTGCAAAACAGGATTTACCTGTTTAAGGGCCCCTGTCGGCGTCCAGTTGCAAACCTTTGGGAAGGTTCAGAGGGCAATGTCCCCAGAAGCTCTGGAAATTTCTTGATTTTGTTGTCCCAGAATGACCGAAAATCAACACAAACTGACATAATTTAAGTGATGAAAACCAGACAAATTTTCATGCTAATATCCATAGGTTAGCATTTCTAGCTAAACAGACAGAAGAGAAATTCCCCCTGAAATTGAAAAAATTTCCGGCTAAATTGTGCAGGCGTTCATGGTTAAAGCCTTGGTCTGAAGATTTCTTGTTTTTGATGCCCCAAAATGGCTCTAAATCAACACACAAGTTCAAAATGTAAATGAAAAATCATCGGGTCCTGAGGTGAAGCAAGGGTATGATCCCTTGGATGGCAGCTCTGAAGATTTCTTGTTTTTGATGCCTCAAAATGTCTGAAAATCAACAATTCTAGTGATAATAACAAGACTTATTTTAATTTAAATGGTCAAATTTACTCAGATAAAAATTATAGGGGCTACCACTTTTAAACAGGCAGAGGAGAAATTCCTGCTGAATATTGAGAAAATGCAGGCAAACTTGTGCAGGTACTCATGGATGAAGCCTTGGTCTTGAGGATTTCTTGTTTTTGATGCCCCAAAATGGCTTAAAGTCAGCACATAAAGTTTCAAAATGTCAATGAAAAATCGTCGTGTCCTGGGGCGAAACAAGGGTAGGGATCCAGGGAAGAAGTTCTGCTTAATGGTCCATTGGAAGGGTCCATGGGGTGAAGTCCCCCCGGAAGCTCTGAAGATTTCTTTTCTTTGATGCTTCAATATCTGAAAATTAACACAAAGTGACAAAAAACGGAAAATAGTAAGTGATGATAAGAGTACAATCAGTAAGGACTATTTGAATTATAATGCTCAAATATACTCAGATAAGCATTATAGGGATACCATTTCTAAACAGGCAGAGGAGAAATTACTCCTAAAATTGAGAAAATGCAGGCAAGATTATGTAGGCGATCATGCATGAAACCTTGGTTTGAAGATTTCTTGTTTTTGATGCCCCAAAATGGCTTAAAATTAACACACAAGTTCCAAAACTGTCGGGTCCTGAGGCAAAGCAAGGTATGGATTCATGAGGGGCCCTTGGACGGAGTCCCGGAAGCTCTGAAAATTTCATTTTTAGCATTATAGCATGGGCGGATCCAGAGGGTGACTAGGGTGGCCCTTTTCCGGTCAAAAAAACAAAACTTAGGCAATAGTTCCATACGCTTCCTCGCATATTATATTTCCTGAGCTATAATAATTTTGTAATTATATCTTTTAGTGTGAATTGATCAAAATCATGTTAGGCGAACTGGTAAAGTGAACACCAATGGTTAAAATTACGTTTATACATAGACTTAGAATAGATATGCTATTACTTTAGTGCTTCTTTTTACCCAATTGCAAGTATGCGCGCGTGTCATTAAGTACGTACATACGGCTTGTTAATCACAGCAGATCACAGAGCTATCTGAACGTAACATAAGCTAAGTATAACAGATAGACCGAACTTGGTTTTATATTAAATCATAGACGATCCTCCCAGAAAAAAAGAGGTGTTCTAAATAACAAACTTTGGATATATTTTTTTTTTTTTTTTTTTGGGGAATCAGAAGGATGTCTGGATGTAGGACATCCTCACCTTTCACGCAGGGACTTACATGGATTCCACGGTAGATATGAGCTTAGTCTTTCAATAATTATTAAAAAAACCACACCTCGGCCACCATAAGCGTAGATCAAGGGGGGAAGAGATAAGGTGGGGGGGGGGGGAGGGGGGGGGTTCTGATATCTTGATGATTCGGGAATTGTTGAGATGTATCTCTGGTTTAAACAGTACATCCAACATTTTACATCTCTGCCCGACTAAGTGGCCAATTATGATGTTATCCGCATCATGCCGAGTCGGTGGTTGGGAGGATGTTTCTGAAGGCATGACTGAGATATACTCTGATACAAGTACATCCGACATTATATACAGTCCGGCCAACTGGGGCACAAAACAACTATGGCATTATGCATTTTCAAAAGTATTTTGTTTTTTACGAAGAAATAAAATCATGAACGTATAACCATATTAATTTTCCCACATTTTTTTTTTTTATTTTCATACT
>JAIGNY010001388.1:1627500-1770000 GCA_020152595.1 Chiridota heheva | reverse complement strand
ATTTGCCTACCGAAAGTGTGGGGAAAGTCAAAAGTGACAAGCAAAAACTGTCAAATGACAAAAATGTCCCTTTTTAAAATGAAAAGTGCCCCTCAGTTACTGTCAAAAAGTATGAACTTAATCTTCTGCTCTCTCCGCTTTCCCCGAGTTCCTTCCAACACCTCTGGTGCCTTAGGTCCCATAACAAAGATATTGCCGTGTCATTGTTCAGGGCTAGATCCAAATCGATTTTGCCCAGGGCCTGTAAGGTTTACCCAGGCATCCCCAACCTTTCGTTGCGCCACTGCTAATCAAACTTGTATTCTTTTATAACAACCTAAGCCTACCCAATGTAACTCCCTCAAACAAAACGAGTCTTATACCCACCCATCAAACATATATTGAGCTATGTTGTAGCATCACAACGATATTAAAGCTCCCTGAATCTGAATAGGTTGAGTTTGCCAAAATCCCTCTAAAGGACATAAACGCCAACCGAGCGTAGCAAAAGTTTGAGGAAAAAATGAAGTTTAGCTTTGAAACAGTTTAGACTTGGTGCATGTATAATATCTGGTGGTAAAGCATTCCAATCTTTTTCTTCTTGCATTTCCCCCCAAAATAAACATCAAACATGTATTTCTTTCATAACAACCACAGCTTTCTCGAATTAACAACCCACCAACAAAAAACAGGCTTGTAACCACCTCCAAAAATATGTTGAGCTACTACATCATTGATGTTCTAGTATAGACCGTATGGGTGTGTCCACTTGTCGTCGTCCGTTGACGACAGCAAAGGTTTGTAACTTGGTATATTGGCCTTTTAGATTTTTCAATTTTTTTTGTTTAGACTTCTTTAGCCGCAAAAATAGGTTTTTAGCTCTTTCTGAAATTGGCTTTTTTGATACTCGTTTTATCCACAAAAAATATTATATGGCTTTATTGATATTGAATTTGATAAGTTGGCTTTTTTGTTGTGGAGACTAGTTTGGCGGTAAAATATATTTTACTCAGCTTAATACTAATTTCTCGAAGGTTTTGATGGAGAATAAAAACTAGAATTTAGAAAGTAAAAAATAATTTTCTGACGACGTTCAGCTAGACAACCGATCAGTCGCCGATTATTTTCGAAATTTGGAATGTTCTTGACCAGATTACAGTTTTGCCTTTTTAGCTTAGTTTGGCACTTTTTCCAAATGATTTAGCTTTATGCACTCAGGCTCGATCTACCAACCCTGATAATTTGCATCCTCGTTTTCAGCTGTCCATGCAAGGTCTCTCAAGCTTGGTCAGTATGATTGAATATGACCTACACACAAAAGAGCGATGAAATGGCCACTGGCCAAACATCTGATTGGTGGTGATGATGATATGATGATGATGATGAATATTCGGCTTAGCAAACCAGGTAAGTAATTTCCTTCATCTTAACAACCCTGTCACTAGTGCAATAGATACCACAATAAAGGCCACATGCACTAAACTGTGAGATTCGTCTGGCAGTGTGTAATTGTTGTCACTTAGTTGTTGCTTTTCACAATTTTACCTTGAACACAATTCATTCTAATAAGGCTCGTAAAATTAAAAATGCTGCAAAGTGGTAAATTCTTTTGATGTTTCGTGGTTTATAGCATATTTTCTTCCATTTCAGCTTAAGTTGTAGCTGATTGTTTTTATAGGTACAGATGTTACCAGAAATCTTCACTTCATTTAATGGGTGGTACAGCAATACGAGTCAGAGAGAAATAATTTGATTTCCCTCAAAATGGTTTTAGTCCATTTGATTTCACTCAAAATAGATTTAATCCTTAAAAATCCCTAACTGGAATGAAATTGTGGGATTTCAGAACCAGCTTTGAAACCAAACTATCAAAAAACAGTGGATACCATGGTGAGCACTAGTAATACTGCAGGATTGCAATGTTTGCGTATTAACCAGGGACCATGGTCAGTGCGGTCTTTCCGCCCTTTTGGGAGAAAAATCATTATCTCCCCAATGGGCGAATCTCTATGTTAATTATATCTTCTTGCGCATCCCTGTGGCTCATTACATCAATGTGTTGGAAATAAGTCAGCCGCTTTATTAGTTTTCTACATATACAAAATGGTGTGGTACCATTTTAGGTACTTAAGTGACTGACATTTTTTGTGAAATGACTTACCCCAAATCAAGAACCTACCCCAAATCAAGAACCTACCCCAAATCAATAACCCCTGTACAAAGTCAATGGGTCTGAAGTACATTGACCCACCCCAGAGTGACTCTGGTGACTGACAATTTGGTGCAATGAAGCACATGTGAGTCACTTTCATATGTCAATGACTCACCTTTGACTGCATGACATTGCTGGGGGTAGTAGGGGTAAGTCATACAACTGACAAGTGCATTATACACCGCGGGCCAGTGAATTATACACTGCTGGCGAGTGAATTACACCACGGGCCAGTGAATTATACACCGTGGGCCAGTGAACTATACATTGCGGGTCAGTGAATTATACACTGCGGGCCAGTGATTTATACAACGCGGGCCAGTAAATACACTGCGGACAGTCTCGGCTTCCATACGGAACCGATCAATGCACTTGCATGCTGTATTGTTTACATAAAAAGCCAGTCATTAAACATAAAATTTTATCGCGAATCTGTCAACCATCCCTCCCCATTT
The DNA here is from genome assembly GCA_020152595.1 of Chiridota heheva. Classification (NCBI taxonomy): domain Eukaryota; kingdom Metazoa; phylum Echinodermata; class Holothuroidea; order Apodida; family Chiridotidae; genus Chiridota; species Chiridota heheva. The sequence goes on along the minus strand of JAIGNY010001388.1, from coordinate 1,767,354 downwards.
TCTTATGATTATACAAAGAGCGTGCTGCTTTATGGATTCTAAGCGAGTCAATCGCATCCAAAAATATTACAGGCTTTTCACAAAATGAAGAAAAATAGGTAGAATTCAATTCTTTTTGAACAGTACTCCTTTTGATTTTATTAACTAATGTAGAATGAGGCAAACGACAAGGCTCCTTTGAAAATGATAAAGAAAAACTACTCAAATATTACATTACATGCTTTTAGTACCCGTCATACAATGCTGAAACATTGCATATTGCTAAACGATGACTAACAGACTAAATGACGGTATTGCGCAGGTCAAATCTTTTTCACTGTTTTACGAAGAAACAGGACTGGCAAATTATAGATCTAATCATAATCTGTATGAATATTCAACAATCAACCTTTCCCGCTCATTATCAAGAATTCAGAGGCTCTTTTATGAATGAGTTGTATTACGAGTACAGGGCATACACAGAGGGCTTGTGGGTAATGTTGCATCATGGGAGACTGATTTACATTAAAGTTTGCCCATTTTGGAGAAGATTTCGTTCTCCCAAAAAGGAGATGAAACCGGATTGATGGTGAGCACTAATACTGGATTGCAATGTTTATCATGGACCATGGTGAGCACTAATATTGAATTGCAATATTTGCATATTAACCAGGGACCATGGTGAGCACTAATATTGAATTGCAATCTTTCCAGGGACCATGGTGAGCACTAATATTGAATTGCAATATTTGCATATTAACCAGGGACCATGGTGAGCACTAATATTGAATTGCAATCTTTCCAGGGACCATGGTGAGCACTAATATTGAATTGCAATATTTGCATATTAACCAGGGACCATGGTGAGCACTAATATTGAATTGCAATCTTTCCAGGGACCATGGTGAGCACTAATATTGAATTGCAATATTTGCTCATTAACCAGGGACCATGGTGAGTACTAATATTGAATTGCAATATTTGCATATTAAGCAGGAACCATGGTGAGCACTAATATTGAATTGCAATAATTGCATATTAACCAGGGACCATGGTGAGTAGTAATATTGAATTGCAATATTTGCATATTAACCAGGAACCATGAGGAGCTTTAATATTGGATTGCAATGTTTCCAGGGACCATGGTAAGCACTAATATTGATTGCGATGTTTCCAGGGACCATGGTGAGCACTAATATTGAATTGCAGTATTTACATAATAACCAGGGACCATGCTGAGCATTAATATTGAATTGCAATGTTTCCAGGGACCATGGTGAGCACTAATATTGAATTGCAATATTTGCATATTAACCAAGGACCATGGTGAGCACTAATACTGAATTGCAATATTTGCATATTAACCAGGGACCATGGTGAGCACTAATATTAAATTGCAATATTTGCATATTAACCAGGGACCATGGTTAGCACTAATATTGAATTGCAATATTTGCATATTAACCAGGGACCATGGTGAGCACTAATATTGAATTGCAATATTTGCATATTAACCAGGGACCATGGTGAGCACTAATATTGAATTGCAATGTTTGCATATTAACCAGGGACCATGGTGAGCATTAATATTGAATTGCAATATTTGCATATTAACCAGGGACCATGGTGAGCACTAATATTGAATTACAATATTTGCATATTAACCAGGGACCATGGTGAGCACTAATATTGAATTTCAATATTTGCACATTAACCAGGGACCATGGTGAGCACTAATACTGAATTGCAATATTTGCATATTAACCAGGGACCATGGTGAGCACTAATATTGAATTGCAATGTTTGCATATTAACCAGGGACCATGGTGAGCACTAATATTGAATTGCAATATTTGCATATTAACCAGGGACCATGGTGAGCACTAATATTGGATTGCATTGTTTCCAGGGACCCATGGTGAGCACTAATATTGAATTGCAATATTTGCATATTAACCAGGGACCATGGTGAGCACTAATATTGAATTGCAATGTTTGCATATTAACCAGGGACCATGGTGAGCACTAATATTGAATTGCAATATTTGCATATTAACCAGGGACCATGGTGAGCACTAATATTGAATTGCAATATTTGCATATTAACCAGGGACCATGGTGAGCACTAATATTGAATTGCAATGTTTGCATATTAACCAGGGACCATGGTGAGCACTAATATTGAATTGCAATATTTGCATATTAACCAGTAGTGAGATAACATCTCCCTCTGTATACCTTACATGCTACGCACTACATGCAATACAGTAAGACTCCGTCCTGTCTGTTTTAACGTGGAAATCGCCTTAGTTCTAGAATCGCGACTACATTGTCTATTTATGTCACCTGTTACACTATAACTACTGTACTTACGGCACATAGAAATATATAGTTAAGTTCTCCTGTTATTTCTGCTAATCTTGTAAGTAATTAAAACATGCTGGTAATCATAAAATGATCATAAAAAATGGGTAAAAATTGTAAGCCAATATTGTTCACTCCTTTCAGTTGAACCGTATGCTCTTGGAACCTTTTTTTTTTTTTTTAACAGGGTACACAACACCGATACGCATACTAATAAATATAACGCCATTACGCTACACTAGCATGGCTGATGTTCGATAGAATTTGAAATAATTAGGTATATTTACTTTGGCGCACACGATTGTGAGAAGGTAGCAACCGAGGTAGGTGAAAGTTTCTTCTTTTTACGGGTTTTAGTTCGTAGGTATTGAATGTATTTTTATGTGTCCAAGCTTTTAAGATTAAGAGTTACATACTAGAAGCTTTTTTAGTTATGTAGCTTAACTTTTGCAGGTTGAAATGAATGAGGTAAAAAAGTACAAATTTCTTGGAAAATGTTCGCAAAACAGGAGTGCGCCGCAAATATTTTGCGACGCGACTATGATGAGTCAATGTAGCGGTTTCCACCGTTTTATGCATTGGCTGATGTCTGACCCAGTATTTGCAGTCATGTAATGGCTATAGCGTATACTACGGTCAGATGTTTATATGACTAGTTAACCAGGAACCATGGTGAGCACTAATATTGAATTGCAATGTTTGCATATTAACCAGGGACCATGGTGAGCACTAATATTGAATTGCAATATTTGCATATTAACCATGGACCATAGTGAGCACTAATGTTTGCATATTAACCAGGGAATGGTAAGCATCAATATTGAATTACAATATTTGCATATTAACCAGGAATCATGGTGAGCACTAATATTGAATTACAAAGGTTGCATATTAACTGTAGGGAATATCTGTGCCTTTCTGAATTCAAACTTGTTCTGCCACCCCTAATAAACTAACAGAAATAAGGATAAGATGCTGTATTTGGTTCTTCCGAATGGGCTCTATTTCTGACTTTTCCTTTCCCCCCTCCCCCTCATTTTCTTGGTTACCCTAATTACACTGCAACAATTTCAGAAAGGTGCACACACAGGTGCACATGTACACATACAGCATGTTACATCTGTGTACACAATCCAGCATGAATAAACGTTTGGATTATCATTTTCATCATGTATGCATAACCTTACTTCAGACTTATAACGTCAGACAGAATCACATGAAAACATTGAATCTCAGGGTGGCATGACATGCTCTTGTTAGTGGAGAAGGCACAGATGGGGGAAAACACTTGTGTGGCACTTGGATAAATAAATGATTCTGCATACATCGGAGGATGCAAATAAGATATAGGGGCCTATGCCTTCTTTAAAAATGTTGTACGCTTTTGAGTATATACAAGTAACAAGCAAGTTTATAATGTGGGGTGGGAGAGGGGGTGGAGAGATGGAGTTGTCCTCATCTCCCAATCACTGAAAAATAAAACATTTGGGGAAATTATAGATGCAATTCTGATCAAAGAAATCAGTATAATCTTTGAAAATGCCCAAGTACAATTTATAGAAAGAAGAAAATAAAGTACCAATATCATGATGTAATTAGCCCAAATATTCCAAGACTTGTGAGATAATTAAATGTTTTATTTCAACAAAACTGATAATGTGCAGCTAACTAATTCCAACCAAGCCATTAGCTCATAAGGCTCATAGAGCCGGTGCTTATGCCCAGTTTCAATAGCACAAGATAAGAGTACATGAGTCCCCCTGGACAGGACGCCAGTCCATCGCAGGTTAACTCCCCAGCAGTGCTGGTACTCATTTTACAACTAAGTGGACTGAAGCAATTAAAGTGTCTCGCTCAAGGACACAATGCAGCGCTCGCGACGGGAATCAAACCTGGTACCTTTCGAATATGAAAACAACTCCCGAACCACTAAGCTACTGCACCTCTTATCATGTGCAACATGTACTTGATTTCATATCATTTGAGTATTGGAATTATCCTTTGAGTTTCAAAGCCCCATGTCAACTCACCCCTTCCTCTGTCACCATTTCACAACCCTGGCTTTTTTATTTTTATAATATTTCATACATCTAGTGTCATAATTGTGGGATGAGAATTTCTTTCTGGCCAGAAATTTTGCGACCATATCAGGAAAAAAGTTGAAAAATGGTAGGCCTATACTCCATGATTGTCAAAATATGTAAAAATGGTATCTTTAGAAAATTTGGACAAACATGGATCATGATTGGAATTGTTTTTTAAATATCATTTTTTGAAAAAATTGTATTCAATCCCCTACTCCCCCCCCCCCTTCCCCCTTCCAATTCCTGGAGAAAAATGTATCAATGTCACTACATGTTTTACATTTTTTTCATTATAATTTTTGAAAAGCAGTTACCAACTTGTATGTATGCATAACCTTACTTCAGACTTATAACGTCAGACAGAATCATGAAAACACTTGGGGGATTAAGATACACTGGCAAAGATACAAATAAACTAGAAACATATAAGCATAACAATATCCAAGGCAAACATCTGATCAACTTTAGTGTCCTTAAACAAAATAATTCACTCCTATACAAAACAGAAAAATGTCACAGGGTCCAACTCCAGTAAATATTTAAAAGAAAAACTCCTAAAGCACAACAAGTTGAGTAAGCTCACAAGTGTTTAAAATATCATTCCAATTTGGGTGCTCCAGGCAAAGTGAAAAAGTATGCCACTAATACTATAGTCATGAAGTCTTTTGATCAAATCATTAAAAAAAAATATTTACCAGTTCTACTTCATTTTTTCTTTAATCTGGCGATAACTTATCAAAGTCTTACTAGCTTGTTTTACCTCACTGTAATATCAATTTGATCTAAGTAAAGGAACAACTTGTAAAAACAATAATCAATCCTACATAATTATTTTTCACACTTCAGCTTTTGATACGTTCTTTTCAACAAAATGCGTAAAATTTAAAAAAAATATATCTGTTCATTCCTTGAATATGCATGACAAAATGATCAGTTTATGATTGAGAATGAGCAACTACAAAATGATCAGTTTATGATTGAATGAGCAACTACAAAATGATCAGTTTATGATTGTGAATGAGCAACTACAAAATGATCAGTTTATGATTGTGAATGAGTAACTACAAAATGATCAGTTTATGATTGAGAATGAGCAACTACAAAATGATCAGTTTATGATTGTAAAATGAGCAACTACAAAATGATCAGTTTATGATTGTGAATGAGCAACTACAAAATGATCAGTTCATGATTGTGAATGAGCAACTACAAAATGATCAGTTTATGATTGTGAATGAGCAACTACAAAATGATCAGCTTATGATTGTGAATGAGCAACTACAAAATGATCAGTTTATGATTGTGAATGAGCAACTACAAAATGATCAGTTTATGATTGTGAATGAGCAACTACAAAATGATCAGTTTATGATTGTGAATGAGCAACTACAAAAAACAGGCAATCCATATGAACCAACTCATCATCGATACCCCTCCTCCACTTCTTTCTACTTCGTCAACAGTCCAAGCGAAATACCTTAATGAAGATTATAAATCTTTAAGATGACAAGCTCATCTTGTCTCGAGTTTTTGATGAAGTAAAGGCAAACTCATTAATTCAGTCACTTGCATATAACGTGTGTGTTTGTATGTGTGTGCTCGTTCAGTCCGAGCAAAAAAAAAAAAAATTAAGGCGAGTGTTGCTAATACACAGGTGCCAAATTGATGCACAGCTTGTAGTATATCTATCATTATCTCCTGCGGTGTGTTTGGAAGCAGAAGAATAATATTTTCCTTTTTTACATTTTTTTCTCAAGCATCTTGGATATTGAAACTGGAATATATTCTGTGTGCAGTGTTTATTAATTACGACCTGTGAATCTGGGAGGTGATGGTTATACTATCGTCAATTGTTGAAAACAGCTGTTTGGTGAGTACAGTGTAACTTTGATCAAACTTTGTGTAATATTCATACATTAGTATAAGGTGTGTTGTTTTGAATACCGTACCTTGTATCTTTCGTAACTTAAAAATTTGGACTCAGACCTGGTCGAAGTAAATGTATCAGTTCAAATTTAAAGAGAACATATTTTTGTTGTTGATTTGGAAAGGTTTATTAAGGTTTTGCAAGTATAATATCATGAAATTGTAAGCCGAGCTCTGGAAGTTATTGTTAGGTTTTAGATGTACTGTATTGTGATTTGTTCATGGTACAAAAAAAAGGTGTGAATCTATGAAAAATAAGACATGTGATTGAACACGGATTGAATGTAGCTTTTGAAATGTCCCCAGAATCCACATTAGAGGTAAAAGCCTAAATTCCAGAATTGGAATTATGTCAGTGATTACACAGGAATTCATTCACAATTTGTATGGTGGGAGGGGGTGAGTGAGGGATGGGAGTGAGGGCCAAGCAGGGTTGTAAAATCCACCCGCCTGCTTGCCATGGGTTGGTGCGGGAGGGGTGGGGTGTGGGAGGGATAGGGTGTGGGAGGGATAAGGTGTGTTAGGGATAGGGTGTGGTAGGGGTGGGGTGTGGAAGTGGTTTGGTGTGGGAGTGGTTTGGTGTGGGAGTGGTTTGGTGTGGGAGTGGTTGGGTGTGGGAGTGGTTGGGTGTGGGAGCGCTTGGGTGTGGGAGCGGGTGGGTGTGGGAGCGGGTGGGTGTGGGAGCGGTTGGGTGTGGGAGCAGTTGGGTGTGGGAGCAGTTGGGTTTTGGAGCAGCTGGGTTTTGGAGCAGCTGGGTGTTGGAGCGGTTGGGTGTGGGAGCGGTTGGGTGTGGGAGCGGTTGGGTGTGGGAGCGGTTGGGTGTGGGAGCGGTTGGGTGTGGGAGCGGTTGGGTGTGGGAGCGGTTGGGTGTGGGAGCGGTTGGGTGTGGGAGCGGTGGGGTGTGGGAGCGGTGGGGTGTGGGAGGGGTGGGGTGTGAGACGGGTGGGGTGTGGGAGGGTAAACTAGTTACAGTCAAATGAGGAAAAATCATGTGCTTATTTCTAAAACATGTAGCCATTGTTCTGGGGTCAAGAACATTAATGGAACTGATTAAATAACGTTTTATCTTATCAGGGTTACCGAGAACCAATTTGGTCCAGGGGTATCTTGAACATACAAGTCCCAGAATAATAATCCAAAGTTAATCAAACAAACTGTGGCTATCTTTTTAACACGAATCCCTTTTCAAAATTTTTACGGGCCCCTTATAACCAAAAGGTATACGTACCAAATTAATTTGAAACATGTCATCTTCAGAATGCATGTTTTTCATCTTTTGTAAAAAAATAAATTCATGGGCGAGATGAACTAGCCTTTAGCTCATTTGATTAGTAGAGCTGTTACGACATTGCTCTATTAGGTATTGATTATTGGGAGAAAAATATTGCTATATATCGTAGTATTGCGATACCTTTTACTGACTCAGGACACAAATTGTTAATATCACTAACGTTATATAATCATGGAGTTACAATTTACTCCATGATTTGATGAACAACGGAAAAAATGAGTTGCAGATCTAGCAGACGACATGATCGCGTGACTATTACGTTCATCATGCATCACGCACGTGTTTGGTAATTTAGCCAACGTGACCATGAATCATCGAAGTGAGAGCCTGAGTGGCACATTCTGGACCAACTTTTCATTCTTTTTGCGGTGACGGAACACGATTTTTAGATAGTTGTTCCTATGTTTCACGATTATTTTGCACGTTTTTATGGCCTAAACTTGACTTTTAGAACGTAAGAATTGTAACATACGAAGTAGTCTAGTCTAGTTGCGTGAAAATTTCTTTGTTGAGTATTAGTTTTTGGTATCGTGTTATGTCGCGAGAGGTATATTTTATGTCGTGGGAAAAGTGTTATCGCGATAGTGATATCAGGGGAAATCACGCTAAGATGCAAAAAATTACCATACAAAAGATACAAACACGGAAAAAAGGTTGGGGAATGCCCCCTTTACCCCCATTCAAATCCCACCTATGACCTGTATTCTTTTTGGTTAACTGTTGTCAACATTAAAAACTCAAGAGTTTATAACAAAAATATTTTTGGTCCATCACTGTGACTGCATGCGAGATGGCGATTTGATCGTCTTGTAGTCAGTCAGATGCGTTAGTTTCTTACAAACCATAAATAGTATCTTAATTTTTCAATTCACATTTATATCAACCTTTCTTCGGGGACAGATTGAGTGACTTTATGAAATTAAGTTACCCTAAATGGTGCGTTTTGTATTTCATGGCAGCGTGTGGTAAACTTACAAGACTGTTCTCTTCTAAAAGAAGTATGTAATCAAAGTGTAAAGGTCAGTCCGGGAGATACCCTATAAATTGGGCCATATAAAGATCCAATAAATTGAACTATGATATTGATCTGTTCATGCGCAATGCCCTCGATTGCTACATCAGCTATTTTGGTTAGTCTTTGTACAGGTTGTTCTTTATAAATGTGAACACAAAAACACATAAGAAGACAATGAAAAACTTTATGGTAAAATAATATCAACACAAACCCTTGAAAGAAAGAATATTGTTTTAGTCGAGAAAATCGTGCATTATATTGCAGTACAGCATACAGTAACTGTGTGTATTATATGTACGTACAGTGTATGGTGTGAAAGTAATAACTTTGGCGAAGGCTCGTTGGATTATGCAATGTGCACTGTGCAATTGTCTTACTGTTGTTCGTGTTATCACTGTCTGTTTACTATTATTGTTCGGACATTCGGATGTCAGCTCAAACAGAGGGCTTATTTTAATTTCCGCAAGTTTATCAGAAGCTGATGAAAAAGATGGATAATTAAGCTGCTGTACAGACGTCATTATAGTGCAAAAGAGTGGACAATTGTGACCTACCATATCATCCATTTCTCATGATACAGCACACTGGTGAAAATTTTTTACGTTAGGCTTATTTCCCTTAAGATTATCTCCTAAAACACAGATAATATTAAACAATCCTTTCTTTCTTAGAAACCCACATTTACTCTAAAAAAGAAATAATATAGGCTAAACGCTAATCAAAATATTTTCCAAGAATGTTCTCGACGAAACACAAACAGTGCTAGTGATATATCATCCCCCCCCCCCTTCCACTTTTCAGCAGAATTTGACAAATTCAGTACATTTGGGGGGTAAATTTACCTCTTGTCCCCCACTTTTATATTCCCCCACTTTCTGGATAAGAACTACCGCCCTGTCGCTATATGCACAGGCAGATATAGACTAGAAAGTTAGATAACACTATAAACGTACGCATTGTACAAGCCGTGGTGATGGGTGATGACACCAGACATGTGTATGCAGAAGCCAATATGCAAATCTCGCGTATATCAAACAGCTGTTTTGCACACTAGTTAAAATATTCTTTTGTGTTTTCTGAGAAAATATCACAATATAATTTTTTTGACACGGTGAAAAGTTTTGAATATTTATATTCTACATGCAAGTGGAAGTTTCATGCCAGTCATCGATTTAGCACAAGGGTTATGGACAATTAAAGGAAATCTCTATACCTTCACTGTTAGTGCAAATTACATCATTTAATTGCGGGGCCACGGATTATAAATAAGAAGGTCTTATTTATAGTGTGTTTTGAGAGACCCAATTTATAGGGTAGCTCTCGAACAGGTAGACATTACGCCCAATCCTCGCTACAAATTTTCAGTCTTTTCACCCGCAAGAACCTCCATTTCGGCAGGTATAACTTTTAGACTGCTAGAAACAATTAAGAAACCCACCACAGATAGTTCAGTGATTTTACGCATCAGTAATTACACTCCCAATCGTCTATATGCACACAATGGAACTTATTGTGAAGAGCCAGGTATTATGGATTGGGTTACTGCAGGGCCAAGTCATGCGTGTAATGTGGGGCTGAGGATTATTAATTTGGACTTTTAAAATGATGTTTTCATCAGTGAGTTTGGATGCATTGGACTGAAAATTTGTAGCTAGAGTTTTTCATCATGTGAGGTTACCTTGAAAATTGTAAGTTTCGTTAAATGAGCAGAAAAGGTTGTTGCCATCGTGGTTTAGATTTGAGCCAAATTTGTTTGACAGCATTCCAGTTATCGAATATCATGGCTAGGGTCAAAAAGAGGTAAGTCAAGCATGACTTTGCTTTTGCACTCAGAATTTGCTTGTAGATGCATGGAAAAAGATGTTGGGGGATACGAGAAAATGCAGAGAAACAAAAAAAACACTGAGATACATGATACTTAGTTCTTCAAAAGTTTTTCACTATCTCATATAGCATAGCAAGGTTTAACATCTGGAAAGCATCCAGTGCTGGACATTATATCAAGACGGCCACAGCCTTTGATAATTAGTTGTAAACTCACTGGTTGCAGACCCACAGGGATTCGAACCAGGGATGTGCAGGTGAGAGGACAAAGCACTAACCACTTCACCACGGAGGTCTGTGCATTGTTGGTGATGAAAGCACATTTTTCTTTTTGCTACATTACTGCCAAAAAGTGTTGAACAGTGGAGGCAATTGATGCAAAAATTTAGGTGCCGAACATGAAATTTAGAAGGTGCTGAACATGAAATTCAGAAGGTGCTGAACATGAAATTTAGAAGGTGCTGAACATGAAATTTAGAAGGCGCTGAACATGAAATTTAGAAGGCGCTGAACATGAAATTTAGAAGGTGCTGAACATGAAATTTAGAAGGCGCTGAACATGAAATTTAGAAGGTGCTGAACATGAAATTTAGAAGGTGCTGAACATGAAATTTAGAAGGCGCTGAACATGAAATTTAGAAGGTGCTGAACATGAAATTTAGAAGGTGCTGAACATGAAATTTAGAAGGTGCTGAACTTGCAATTCAGAAGGTGCTGAACATGAAATTTAGAAGGTGCTGAACATGAAATTCAGAAGGTGCTGAACATGAAATTTAGAAGGTGCTGAACATGAAATTTAGAAGGTGCTGAACATGAAATTCAGAAGGTGCTGAACATGAAATTTAGAAGGTGCTGAACATGCAATTCAGAAGGTGCTGAACATGAAATTCAGAAGGTGCTGAATATGAAATTTAGAAGGTGCTGAACATGAAATTTAGAAGGTGCTGAACATGAAATTCAGAAGGTGCTGAACATGATATTTAGAAGGTGCTGAACATGAAATTTAGAAGGTGCTGAACATGAAATTCAGAAGGTGTTGAACATGAAATTCAGAAGGTGCTGAACATGAAATTGGAAATTTTGCTGAATATATGTGTAATATTTGTAAAATGGGTGATCCCCTCTTTACCATTGATACAATGGGGGTGCTAGAATGTTGCTGGGCATTTGAAATGGGGCACCAACTTTGCCATATATGGGGGAGTTTTAAGTCAATATTCAAGACAAATTTTGTTCATGCAACATTTCATGGGGGCAAGTGTGTTGGAAATATTGCCTCATGCCCCAATTTGAAACAAAACTCTGATCACTAACAGGTCCTCATTAATAGGGCCTTAGCCATGTCTGCAATTGACCATCCTGGACAAGAAAGCAATCAATGTCTTTGTATCTCTCTTTTCATCAAAATCAGAAAGAAAAAGGATACATTTCACAAAAATGTGCAGTTCACACTTTTTTGTTACATTCAATTATCTTCAGAGGTGCCTCTTATCCGGCACTTGAGTGGTTGTTGGTTGTGCAAGTTAGATGTGATTCTATGTCGCTTTTTGCCTAAACAGGAAATAAACGTATTCTATGAGCAGAGGCCAGCAGATACTTCTTTGCTTTCCTCAAAGTAATGTTACATGTGCTTAAAGTAGCCTTTAAATCATTTGATTTGCTTTTAGCATTTTTGTATCAAACTAACAAAAGTAACTTTTCTTTCAATATTGATGTTTCATGGCTTTATACTCTTACATCAGGGGCGTGGGCAGGGGTGTGGGGTGCAGACGCACTCCCCACAGCAGCCCGAGTTCCACACGATATATTCGTACAACAACTTCTAATACTTTTTTTGTCAGAAAATAACCTACTGCAAAAACAGTGCAAATGCCAATAGGATTCCATATCAGTTATCAGGCCGACTTATGAAGGTTGGGCCTGTGACTTTGAAGTGTTGTGTTTTAATGAAGGACTTTTTGTTGAAAAGAACACTTGTTGTAGGTCGATTACAGTATCATTAATCACCGTATGTACCAACTGCATGAATATTATATATATATATATATATATATACATATTTTTATATATATATATTTATATATATATATATATATATATATATATATTATATATATATATATATATATATATATATATATATGTATATATATATATATATATATATATATATATATATATATATATATATATATATATATATATATATATATATATATATATATATATATATATATATATATATATATGTATATTAATACATATATCAATATATATGTATATATATATATATATATTTTTTATATATATATATATATATATATTTATATATATATATATATTTATATATATATATATATATATATATATATATATATATATATATATATATATATATATATATATATATATATATATATATATATATATATATATTTATATACATATATATATATATATTGTCCACCTTATGCCGAAAAATTGAGTTCCACTTTCCTGAAAATTGCACCTCCCTCCTCCCCCTCTCCTGCTCAGACCAGCCTTCGCCCCTGTTCATGTACATGTGCTTTTAAAGTAAACAAACCAGATCAATTTGGTGAAGTCATTTCTAAATCTGTCAGTCAAGTGAACTGCATGATGATTGTCAAAATTTATGCTACTTTTTTTTCAATCAAGTTGATTTGGGTGTAGTTAAAATTGTATCTCTAGCTTGTACACATAAATATAGGCTTTTCAAAATTGATCACGATTTAGCCCCCACCTACCTCCACTCCAACACTCTTTTAGAGTTGTTAGTGTATCGGGCAGAACCAGTAAACCAGATCTAGAAATATCTCGGGGGAATGGGGGCTAAATTTGTATGACTTAGAGGGAAAACTTAAAATAAGGGTGATGTTTTATACAGTGGACTTCTGTCATTCCTTTTAAAAAATATAACTTCATTTCATCAAATTGTAATTTAAATTTGAGATTCTGATATTGTTACAAACAGTAGAAGACATAGCATTTGTTGTTCTAATTTAATACAAGATAAATTTTGTTGTCCTCCGTCTTATGCTAGTGACATCATCCAAAGGAGAAACACTCGCAGTATACATAAGAGCCATACCGTTATAGTATACCTTGCTCCCCAGCTATAAATCATTAAAAACCCAGCCCGTTGTCTGGATAATTTTAGAAGTCGTTTATTTCGTGATTGAGTGCTTTGTTATGGGTTCATTACATGCCTTAGGCTCATCATACTATACATGTGTTTGCTATAACACTGTTGTTGTTCTCTAATGGGTTATTAACTACAAAATAAATATTAACCTGGGTATATTCAGCGGTATATTTTTCTTCATGTTGCTTCCAGGAGGTTGAGAGAGAATGGTAAGGGCTTTTTGCAAGATTGTTACCCGCATGTCGTAAATGATGGATGAGAGCGATCAGTATAATTCTGTAATTATGATGGCACGTCTCCGATTATATGACATTCTGTTGTGAAATCAATACTTGATGTTCTCTCAGGATTAAGTTTCATTAAAAGCTCTTCATGATTTGTAATGCATGCAAGATCTGTGTCCTTGTTTAAGCTTCTCAATTGTGAAGGACTCGTTTTCATCATGAAATGAAAATTGATATATCTGTGCAGAATCGAGTCATGTTGAACATAGCTTACATAGTAGGTGTCTCTCTGTAAAGCATATGACAGAAATAGAAAGAAAACATGTTCATTGCCTTATGATATAGCTTCAAATATAAAAATCTTTTGATAATACTTAGGATTGGCCGAGATTCGCCGGAGATTTACCAGTATTCACCACTGATTTTTAGGTACCGGAAGAGGGCATAGTCCTAGATTAAATATTACTGTTAGTTTGTAGTGAACAATTGTAGTGAACTGCACTGTGTTAAATATCTAGGACAATACCATAGCTATGTGTGGTGTATATGTGGCAATACCCCCACCTGCACTTCCCCCCCCCCCTTTAAAAGAAAAGAAAACTACTATTCATTCATTCGTTATTCACCATGTTAATGAAGAAACGTAATAGTAACCCAAAATGCAGTTATCAAAGAAGGGTCACCTCAGCAGGAGGTGTGGGGGTGGGGTGGGAGAGGGGGACAAATGGACAAAATTGCCCTGGTTCTATTGGAGGTTGTTGCTATATAGTTGGGAATTCCTCTTCAGTTTTCTGGACCTTTTTTTTCTCCAATTTCCGGAAAAAAATTCCTTCATTTTTCAACTTTTTGACAGAAAATAAATAATTAATTAATTAATTTGATTGATTAATTTATTCTTTTATTATTGATTGATTATTCATTCATTTATTCATTCATTCATTCAATTATTATTATTATTATCAGTAGTAGTAGTAGTAGTAGTAGTAAGTATTATCATTATTATTTTTCTTTTTTTTGAGGGGGGGAAGAAGTGGCCAGGGGAGGATGGAGTGGCCAGGGGGGAGTGGCCAGGGGTGGGGAGGGGGGGGGGGAGAATTTTGCCTGTCTTCAGGGAACTTTGGCCTTTTCTGGAAATTTCATCATTAGCTTTTGTTAAGCCTGCGACGAGAATATTTGGTTCCTTGCCTAAAAGCTTTGCCCAATTTTGGGGAAAATATTTTGCCATTCTTCATGAAACTTTTGCTTTTCCTTAAACTTTTAGTCAGCTTTTGGCTAATTTGCAAAGAATTTTACCAAAATAGGCCTATTCAATAATGTTACAATATTTTTCAATTTTATGTTTTAACTTCTCAATTTCACCTCCCAACTGGAAAGAATGTAATGGGAAGGTCACAGAAATTCCAGAGGGAATTTGCCCCTCTACCCTGCTTCTGTTTCTAATCTGATGATCCAACTCTTTTGGAGAAAATGAAGAGCAAAATAAAATATGTGCGATATGATCATGTAGGCCTACATCAGTATGTACCGTTTCTTCCCAGAACAAATGATTATTGTCCTACTGGTGTAAGAGATATTTTCCCCCTCACGACCCATCTTTATTTTTTCTCTTTATGTTACTTTAACCATACAGTTATTTACCAGCTTATATCCTAGCAGCATTAATATTCAGTGATTACTCCTCCTAGTGATATACTTATTCATTCATGCAAATTATCTCCTCATTCACCTATTTTATTCCTTATATGGATCATAATGATACCTCTTACAATGTACGTACTTACTCACTGTTCGAAGAAACATACTTGTGGTTGACCCAACCTTCACTGACCAGCCAATTCCTCACTTTCTCCCTTTGTTAATGTTTTTCACTTGGTTTTATAATACAGTTTTGTTCACTTGGTTTTATAATTCTGTTAAGTAAAGTTGCATCTGCTTGTGATTTGGAGATTTTGAGTTAAAACATGATTTAAAGTGTTGAAATTAATTTGTGTTTGCTGTTTTTGTTATTAAGTGAAATATTCCATGTAGCTCCCCACCCTAGCCTCCATCCTGACAATGTGGAGTTAGAGGGGCTACACTGGAATCATCCAACACTTGCTTGCCTCCAAAAAGATTTTGTACCCAGTAACTATCCCTGTAGTTAGCCCAATTAGAATTAAAATAATACTGATTTTCGAGATAATAAACAACATTTTCAGACTATTGATCTAAAATAAGATAAATTGAATCAAGTTTCTCCAAAATTTTCCCAACGATTTTTGTAAATTAACCGGATTTTTTGCAAATTTGTTGCAAGTGTGATTATTATAACTTAGTAAATTTTCTCAAGTTTTAGAAAAAATCTGGCCCTGGGACAAGTGTCCACGAACCTTCCAGTGAATACGCCACTTGTTGCTCTCTCCAACTCACATATTAAAAGTACAAGTTTTTCAACTAGGAAATATTTACGGTAGGCCTATAACAAATTGGTTGAAAGTCCGTGTTTTTGAAGATGTCATTTTCAATGCACGAAAGCAAATTCAACCACTGCTTCTCCATTGTGCTGCAAAGGTGATTCTTCGTCAGTTTCAATCAATTTTGAAAGTGAATTCTTCTCTGTACGTGTGCACTTACCATCATACACACAAGGCCTAGTGCAATTTTAACATTTGGAAAGACAGACTGAAGAAGGAAAATACTTTCATTTATTTGCATGTTATGAAATAAAAATAAGAATATGCATTTTGATACGCGCTGGAAATAATATTATGTGTATGCGTTTTGTAGTGCTCGAGCGCCGTTGTGTCTGGTCATGAACAACAAGGGCTCCCAATGGGGCCTCGGTCCAAAGATCAAAAACCAGATCCAATGTTTATTTTGCTCACAAGGGGGCCCCAATTCCACATTTACGTTATTACTTCTTATGTTTTATTACTCATTCATTTAAACGTTAGTTTTTCAAATTAATAAAATATTTAGGGGCCTCTAAAGTCAAGGGGGCTCCTGGGCAACTGTCCAGTGGGCCCATGCGATAAGACGGCCCTGCCTATAAACCTCGCTAAGGACCCGTAAGCAGGCACACAGTGTTATGCAGTACCATGTTTGGCACTTCAGTACTGTGCCCCAAGCCAAAATCTCTGGCGATGCTGTGGGGGAGATGGGGGAGAGGGAGTATCTGTTTCCAACTGTTCTATATTGTGTGATTGTATAGACACATGCAATATATTGTTTTTTAATAAGTCTGGCAAATGCAAAATTTTGTCAGGAAAATTTGACTTACACCCCCCTGAGCTCAAAGTCAAAGTTATGCCCCTGCTCACTATCATGTTGTAATGTAGTCTGTGCAAATAACTATCCAACTCGTTGAGCAAACTGAAATTCTTCAAAAACGGGCGGTTCATTCGATTTTTTCCTTCACTCTTTGCTTCACTAAACACACTGAATATCTTTGATGTTAACAAAATGCAAATTGCAGCTTTTGTTTTTCAACACAACAATGGAACCCTAATCCTATATATATAGATATATAGATATATAGATAGATAGATAGATAGAGAGAGATAGAGAGAGAGAGAGAGAGAGATAGAGAGAGAGAGATAGATAGATAGATATTTATATATATATATATATATATATATATATATATATATATATATATATATATATATATATATATATATATATATATATATATATATATATATATATATATATATATATATATATATATATATATATATATATATATATATATATATATATATATATATATATATATATATATATATATATATATATATATATATATATATATATATATATATATATATATATATATATATACAGTTGTATGCCAAGCATGAAAAACATAATTGACGCCCATAACAAATCAATAATTACCACCCAAGTGAAACCCTCACCTAAAGAATGCAACTGTAGGAAAAAAGAGCAATGCCGAGTGAATGGTAGATGCAAGGAAGAATGCTTAGTCTACCAGGCAGTCGTCACAACAAAGAATAGCGGCGAAACAGACCTATGTCGGACTTTGTGCAACAGATTTTAAAACTAGATATGCTAATCATAGAAGTTTTTTTGTCCACCAACACAAAAGAAAAGATGCAAAACCCAGCAAATATATCTGGTCACTCAAGGATAACAACAAGGAATTTGATATAAAATGCAAAGTTTTAAAGCGTGCTAGACCATATAGTAATGCAACTAAAAGTTGCAATTTATGTTTAATTGAAAAACTTTACTCAATATACAAACCCTGTGAATCTTTGCTTAATACGAGATCTGAATTAATGTCATTAGTTGTCATACTCCTTAAAATTTCCAACAGTCAGACCTGACCTGCTATATAAGCAGGTCGGGTCAGACTTTTCCTCATTGTTTTCTTTATTCTGAAAACCACAAGTAATTAGGATCAAATTTCCCTTATCAATGGCTCCATTGTACTAGTTCTCCATTTGGTCCTGGGTTGTTGTGGAAGTTGGTGTTGAGTATCAAATTAGCAATGGATGAAGTCCTTATTGCATGGTCATTTCAATTAGTATATAAATTGGTCGCATTATTTGCTACATTAAGCGTGTGGCTATGATTTGCTGGAACAAATTTTTAAGAAGAAGGACAAGTCATGGTCCACTTGTAGACACTACCAAATTCTTATTCACTTCCAAAAAACAAACACAAAGACAAGCTGATACTAAGGCACGCCTCATTGACCTACATAGCTATTGCAACCTGTATCCTATAATCCTTGTCTTCAGTCGATCACATACACCCGATGAGTGAGGTACTATTGTACTCTTACGAAAGAAATTTGTTGTGTGAAAATTATGTAGCAGAAGCTTAGTTCGACCCAATTCGTTAGTATATATGTATATATATGTATATATATATATATATATATGTATATATATATATTTATATATATATATATATATATATATATATATATATATATATATATATATATATATATATATATATATATATATATATATATATATATATATATATATATATATATATATATATATATATATATATATATATATATATATATATATATATATATATATATATATATATATATATATATATATAAAAAGTAATTGAAATCTGGCTTCACTGCCCCGTTAGTAGTATATATATATATATATATATATATATATATATATATATATATATATATATATATATATATATATATATATATATATATATAGATATATATATATATTGATATATAGATATATATATATATATATATATATAGATACATATATATATATAAGTATATATGTATATATATATATATATATATATATATATATATATATATATATATATATATATATATATATATATATATATATATATATATTGATATATAGATATATATATATATATATATATATATATATAGATACATATATATATATATATGTATATATGTATATATATATATATATATATATATATATATATATATATATATATATATATATATATATATATATATATAGATATATGTATATATAGATATATATATAGATACATATATATATATATATAGATATATATATATGTAGATATGTATGTGTGTATGTATGTATGTATGCATGTATATATGTATGTATGTATGCATGTATGTATGTATGTTTATGTATGTGTGTATGTATATATGTACACAGCCAAGCTGCAACTCCTAATAAGGTCATGGAGATACCGTACTTACTTGTTTTACATTCTACATGTACGTAGAAGGTTACGAATCATTGAGTGGGCCATGCAATAATCGAGGGGAATCCCACGTTAAATCTGAACTGCATATGTCTTAGCACGAGGTATTGCAGACTTGCTGTGTGCGTGAACAGGGATCCCAAATAGCTAATCCCTGGTGTGAACATGTGCAATATATCTGCTTAACTCAGTTGAGTGCTTGGATTATTATCAAGATTATTTAAGATAAAATTTTGTTTTAAGTTATTTTGCAGGATTGCTTATGTTATGTTCCTTACATATTTTCTTCAATGAAAAATTGGCATAAATTCATGAAACCATCTAACCAACCTTCTCGTGTCAATCTTTACCCACTAAGTTATTGCCTTCACATTTCACCCGGGGTCTAAATCTCCCAACCACTGACCGGCCCACATGCAACTCCTAATAAAATCATGGGGATACCATACTAACTTGTTTTACATTCCACGTGTACGTAGACATTAAGAATCATTGAGTACAGGATTGCTTATGGTATGTTCCGTATATATTTTCTTCAATGAAAAATGTGCATAAATTCACGGAACTATCTAACCAACCTTTTCGTGTCAATCTTTACCCACTAAATTCATTGCCTTCACATTTCACCTGGGGTCCATATCTCCCAACCACTGACCGGCCCACATGCAACTCCTAATAAGGTCATGGGGATACCATACTAACTTGTTTTACATTCCACATGTACGTAGAAGGTTACGAATCATTGAGTGGGCCATGCAATAATCGAGGGGAATCCCACGTTAAATCCGAACTGCGTATGTCTTAGCACGAGGTATTGCAGACTTGCTGTGTGCGTGAACAGGGATCCCAAATAACTAATCCCTGGTGTAAACATGTGCAGTATATCTGCTTAACTTTGTTGACAGTGCTTGGATTATTATCGGGATTATTTGAAATTATATTTTGTTTTAAATCATTTTGCAGGATTGCTTATGGTATGTTTCTTACATATTTTCTTCAATGAAAGACTTGGTTTGTTACTGTGCAGTATTGTGAATTTTGTGGTTGTTTTCATTCTTTTGAAGTCATTACATGATGTGTAATGAAAATGATTGAACCTGGTGGTGTGCGTCTTTTTCTATTAGTACCATTTATTTTCCATGAATTTTCGTCTTGCATTTAATCTGTTAGGATAAAATTTACCACTATCGTTTCCACTCGTTGGGTGGAAGCTCTTTGGTCGGACTGGTGCCAGCCATGTTAGTATGGCTGCCGTCAGTGGTGGCTGGCCGTCCGAGGGTACAACAAAAAGCTATACTCTGCTGTACTGTTTTAAGCATCAGTAATTGAGCGCTAGCGAGACATGATGGCACCATGCATTGAATGTTACATAGCTTTTGTTAGAAGCATAATTTGTCAGACATTGTTATGAAGTGAACCTCATTGATTGTACCCACCACAAAACTGAGAACCAATCTGGCAGTCATTCACAACTAACCTCATCTGGCATATATGACCTGACTGTTAAGGCACCATTAAATCCAAACAAACAAATAAACTGAATACAACTGGTACAGGAAAGTTGAAACTCTTGGATTTTTAAACATGATGAATAATAGTCCTAAAATGGAACAGACATCAAATAAAACTTAGAAAACATCATGATATGACAAAAATAAAATCAATAAAATTAATCAATTGTTCTTGTATTGTTATGGGTTGAGCTATAACATCATTGATGTCTAGTTTAAAATCCGCAAAAATTGACATTCAGCTGCGGCTCCAACACCTCCCCCCTGGCTACATGCCTGCTGCAATGTCCATCACATTTAGATGATCATCTGACATCAAACTTCACCCAACAGCCCAAGAAATCAACATTGTTTAGTACCTTTTTGCTTTTTCTTCAGATTTTGTCATGAAATGTCATTGAATCTCCTGCCGCACACTTGTAGGATCTATATTTTGATTGTTGAACAGGCTTATATGAGTGAACACTGGACTCAAGTTTTGCTGCTTGTAATTTTGCTTCTGTAGTAGATTTCTTATTTTAATTAAAACCTTTATTCTAAGCTTCTTAATATGATATTAGGAATTTATGATACATGGAATTTACATGGCACATTTTCTAGTTTAATGAACTATTCAAATGTGCTCTACTACTAACAGACTAGTTCTTCGGCTGCATATGGCAGCACATGAACTTAGTACATGAAAAGAAAGTGAATGAACACCCCGTTTTCATGCTTCTGTTCTCAAAAAGTGTTCAGAGAACCAGGCAGGGGTGACTCTCCTGCCATCGTGACCGACAGCTTAACGTCCCCTCTGAAGGACTGTGTGTGCCATTCAACCATTGTCACTTTTCTCAACAGCTGAATGAGGAGTAGAAGCTGCAGAAGAAATGCTTCTGCTTTGATGTTTGGCATATCTGTCTGCATAGCTGTGGAAAAATCAAGCTAGACCTGGCCAAGGCTTGAACCGGGACCTCTAGCATCTCAGCCGTGCGCTCTCTACAAATAAAAGCCAAAGTATTGTTTACAGACTATATGTAAAACTTTGTATAAAATGTTTACCTATCATGCATCATTTGGTTCCAAATATGTCTTTTAAAGTTTAAGATTCCCAATGGATATGACTTGTTTTTGCCAACTATAGTAATTTAACCTTGCGGTATTGAAAGTAAACTTCAATGCTCCCAGTGCAATATGTTTTCCATCTACAAATTGAGTTATGTTCGTTCTTCTGTGGCTATGCCTCAATGCCCGTCACATGTAGATGATCATCTGACATACTCACCCAAGATATTAAGATATTTAGTGCTTTTCTGCTTTTTATTTTAAATACACTTTTTTGCTTAAATTTCACCTTGCAATGACCTTGTTAGTTTCCTGTTTTCTGGGTTTTATTTTTCTCCAGCCAGGATGAAGGAAATGTCAAGGGTCAGTCCAAGGTCCTTGGTCAGACCAAGGTCCTTGGCCAGTCCAAGGTCCTTGGTCAGACCAAGGTCCTTGGTCAGACCAAGGTCCTTGGTCAGACCAAGGTCCTTGGTCAGATTAAGGTCCTTAGTCAAACCAAGGTCCTTGGTCTAACCAAGGTCCTTGATCTGACAGGAAATAAGGAGTGTTTGTTGGCGTGATAGAAGTTAAACTTTCTCATAAATGATAAGTGTGTAAGATGTCTGTTGTTGCATGAATTGCTTTGTTGAAGATAGGGATGGCAGAAAACAAGAATCCCAGTTTTTTACAGAGGGGGCATGGGGAGGGGGGTTCCAGTATACCCCCATATTCCTGCATCCTGCATTATACCTCCAATTTGTCCATTAAAAAAACCCTACATTCATGGGTGGCTTGCCACTGGGACAAGGGGTGGTAAATCCCCCCTGTTTTGCTAATCATTGTTTTTTGTAATAAAGGATAGGGCCTACAGATATGCCTGAATTGTATGCATTACCCGCTCCCCTTAGCCCAACCATGTTTTGCCCCTCCAACTAAACTTTCTTACAGTTGCCTATGCCTACATTTCATTGATTGTTTACCCCTCCCCGATCCTCGCCGCCACATTCGGTAAGCCGTGGTGATCTTTGTTGATGCACCATCTAAGCAAGTTTGAATTAGATATATTTAATAATAAATAAAATTGAATTGATTTTCAATAAAATACATAATTAGCAAGTAGTGAGGATGTGACATCATTTTTGACATTTTATACAGTGGTGGAGAAAATACCTTCCACAAAATCACCCCTTCCCACTTGCCCCTATACAATTTTGTAAGGTCACATATTTTGTCCAATTTATAAACCTTTGCCCCCTACGAGATAAAGCTGCCCCTCTCTCCCCCCCCCCTTCCAGCATCAAAATCCTGCCATCAAACAATTTTGTGACATATTCAAATTTTGATATCTGTTGAACAGAACAAAATATATATTCTTCACAGTTCTGTCTTGTCTTGGCACACAACATGACATGTCAGACAACATGACATGTCAGACAACATGACATGTCAGACAACATGACATGTCTGACAACATGACATGTCAGACAACATGACATGTCAGACAACATGTCAGACAACATGACATGTCTGACAACATGACATGTCAGACAACATGACATGTCAGACAACATGACATGTCAGAAACAACATTATTAACATCTTTGTGATAAATGTGTTGTATCAACAATATGCATGATATTTATTATAGAAAAGTAGTTTAAATGCATAAATTTATTCGTGATTTTGTGAAGTATGTTTCATAATGTACGCAATACCCCCATGGTACAGTCAACATGTAAAGGTCACCATTGTATAAGATGTCAGCCATGTACTCATGGTACATGTACATCCTGACATGGATTTGAGGAGGCCAGCCATCAGTAAATATCACCAAGATCCAGGCTGCAAATTTAAGCTCAAGGAAAAGCCAACCATTTCAAAAATAAACATACAGAGAGAATGATTTGTATATGTTATGATTTAAATGGATCATGCTTATCCAAATTGGGTATAGGGGATCCAGGATTGAGGGTAGGGAAGGAGGTGTTGGACCTGGTGTATTTTTCAAACAATTAATGCTGATGACCTGGTTTGGTTTGATATTCAGACATTAAATCCACCAAATATGTTCTCAAACTTGGTTCTGTCCTATTAATCAATTGAAAGAATTTCTTCAAACCATCACAAGAAACCAAAACATAAAAAGGACCCAAACAACATTCTTTGGTTAATTGTGTTTCACTTATAACTGTATAAACATCTCAAATTTTGCAAATGTTTAAAAATCTTGCAAATGTTTAAAATCTTGCAACTTTGTTTAAGCCTTAAATGAAACTTTGTAAGCATTTTACAAATGTTTTATTCAAAATACATAAAGCCATTTCTAATACGCTCTTAAATATTTTGAAATATCACATCTATCTTTTAATGAAATGAAAATGATGATGAATGTTTTCAGTGTTTACATCTTTAAATGGTAAAAACATACGCAGCATCCAAGTGCACTTTAAAATACTTATCCTATAAATGATCGCGAGTCAAAATTTGTTCATTTCTCTTAGGGGTTTACAGCTTCCTGTTCCAACCTGCTCTAAATTCTCGTTTAGATAAAAATTAATGTGAATTTTTTATTTTTTATTTCTTCAACAGTCTTTATTTAACGTCTTTTATATGTATCATTCATAAAATAAAAAAAAAGACATTCGTGCAGCTTGTTTTGATAAAATTGTGCACATTGTTTTTATTTTTGTGTTTAAATCTTTGAAGCATGTTTGTTGCTTTATTTTTGTGTACCCTTTTCATAAATGTTAAAAGAAGATAACAAAATTGGCTTCTTGCCTGCATAGTTAATATAAGATTCTCTGCAATCTATTGTATATAGAATTTGGCACAATATCAAAATGATCAATATCTATAGGAATTGTTATCCAAAGAGAAAGTATGAGATGAATACTTAAATTGTATTGGAAGAAAAGTTGTTTATCAGATGTTTGGTCAAATGTTTTAAGTTTTGAGGTAAATACTTGACTTTGTTTTTTTTATATTTTTTTTTTATCGTATTGCAACATATGGCATATATGGCGATAAGGATTTTAAAAAAATGACCAGCAGTTGCTAAAACTTAAAAACATTTAAAAAATCTTGATAAATATAATAAAAAATAATGCAAGGACCTCAATCACCCCATCATCCCTCTCTACATTGTTCATTGGATTTGAAAAAACTGAAATTTGATCTTGGAAAGAAGTGGGGGGCTAATATTGAGTCATCCATGCCCCTAGTCCATGCCTCTAGTCCTCACCCCTAGTCCCCTCCCCCCTCCCCTCCCTGCCCATGGCAATGCTGCTGCGGGTAGCAAAACATCTTTGTTCAATAATGTTTTAGAGGAAAGACAATCAATTCTATATCAAGTTTGATTGTGGGGAAGTTGATTGTTTTTATGCTTTTTCAGTAATCATGTGAGATCCACATTTACATACTGCGTCATTGGCCCAAGGAAATGTTTTAAAGATTTTCTTTTCAAGGAAATTATCATAGGAAAACAATACCACCTCTGGGAGAAAGAGATATGTGTTCCTTTCTCTGCAAACAAGAGTTTGAGTAAAATAGATAAGTATGTGTGCTCCTTTAAAAAAAAAAATCTTTACAATATGGTTGGAAATTTGGGTGTAAACGCAGGCTCAAATTGGTTTAAAAATAGAACGACATGCTTATGTGCTTACCTTGCTGCAGCCAGCCATCAGTCTGAAAGTCTTTCTTGACCAATCCCCTCACCCGCCCCTCCCCTCCCCTCCCCCTCCACCAACAAAAACCACACCCTTGGCCCCTGGGTTTTGATACATCCTCTGAGCCCTAAATGCACCCCAGAGAGTGGTACGTACACTTTATCTATAAAATGGTTACTTTCATTATTGTTTAGTTAAGTGGGACTCCACCCCTGGTTCCTATACTGTCATGCTTTATATACATAATCTTATGGAATATAATTGTTTTGGGAGCTAGAGTCCAATGCTTTCCCAGTCATGATTTGGCTCCCATGTCAAAAGCATCACAAAAATCTGAATCCAGTAATGCCTAGATAAAACATCATATTACACTATCCACTTATATTCACAAGTCTTTTTAGAACCAATGCATAATATTTTGTCATTCAGGAAACAATTCTCATTTTGTTCACTCTCGGATGAACGACTCTCTCTGACTCTTATCATGATAATAAGGTGCTTTGAACTTTGTATAGCGATTAATGCAAACTGGATAGCATTTTAAGCCTGTTTTGTTATTTCTTTCAATAAATGCTGGTTACTTACATTGAGATGATTCGTGATCATCCATTGCCAGGTGGGAATTGCGAAGCTCTGAGATGGATTATAGAGCAGACCCAAATGAGTCATTCCAGTGTGCCTTTTGTCTCGACTATTTCTGGAGGTTGTATTAACGGGATGAAAGATGCGAGGGATGTTGCTACAAATCTAGAGCAGCTGATCGTACTTTTGAAAATGAACGGAAATGATACGGAAGACATTTTATCGTTTTGAACATTGTCAGAAAATATAAGATGAGGATGCAAATAAACGATTAGATGGATAGTGTTTGCTAAAAAATGTGATGCAGGTTTTCTGAAAAGGAATATATTTTGTAGTATATTCTTTTCTGCTTCAATGTTGTTCTCGATCTTCCTCCTCATTACAGGGGTGCAACCTTTGGATTGGGGGAGAGGGGGGAGGGGGTGTAATGAAAAAAGCTGATGGAGTAAACTGTTACCCCAAATTGTGTCCGGATAGCAGTCTTTACACTGTTCGGAGGCTAAATTTTAGGCCTATACTGGAGAGCATAATTTTAATTTGGCATTGCCTCAAAAATCTGGACCTTTTAGAAAATTGTTTGGACCTTTTGGGAGCCATTGAAGACCTGGTTGACCTAGCTACGCCCATGTGTTCAACCGTCTTGATTTTTAATATCAAATTTATTGATGAAGCCGGGCCGGGTCAAGAAATTATCTTGAGGCGACTATGCTACTTGGAATCTCAAATATAACTTTTGACCTTCGAAATTTGTCACGTAAGGGGTATTTTCCGAGTTATTCCCTCTGTAGGTCTTAAAAGGGGCGTATGGCTCTTATAACCACCAATGCAACCATTAGACACAAACATTCATTATGGTCACACCTGCCAGAATGGGTTTATTCTGGTTACAATTTTTGTCTTTCATTAAAATTGTTCTATTAAAACATGCAAAGCATGATAATGTATGTCATGTAATTACACATGTGATGGTGCATTTTGGGACTAGAAGACGATCCAATTAGTCATGTATGTATGCATGCATGACACCAAATATATGTCATTTGGAGATGTCAATGAACTTCAGATTTAAAAAAGTTCAATAGCAATCATAATTTTAATGAAGTCATATGTTTAATTTCATATTGTCCATCATGCCACCACCCACCCACCACTTTCAATTAAGGCAAATCCCACCCATTGGGGAATAGAAATGTGATAGTGGTAAGGGAGGGGTGGTGGGAATACTTTAATCCTGCAAAATTCTCAGACGTTTGTCAGCCTTAACCCAAAAGTCAAAGATACTATTTTTGAAATTCAAAATGAGAACATTTTGGTAAAATTAATTGATATAAAACAACGTGAATTTGCTAATTCCATTTTATTAATGGAAAATCTTGTCAGGTTATAAACTGTTGGGTTTATAGATAGTTGCCTTTAGAATCCTTTTGAGTAAAATGTTTTTGATGTTTTAGAGAATCAAGAATACTAATGAAACTTATGTCTCTAATTCTAAACAATCAAGAATACTAATAAAACTTATGTCTCTAATTCTGGTTGAATCTGTCCAGATCCCAAAATGCAGCAGATGGTTGTCACAAAATCACCATGGCAACTATTGAAACAGGAATAACAACAAATGGGCTGCTCCTTACTGTTTACTAATAGTTTAATTTACTTTAGTTTAAATTAATTTTAAACACAGAGACTGCACTTGCACCCAACGCAATTATCAGGAGAACAGCGGTTTATGTTGTCAGGCTGACTAATTTAGTAAACGAGAATTATTTAGTCTGGTTTTATGTTTAGCCCTCACGACCCATTTTTACCTTTCTATGTCCCTTTACTAAGTTTTTATAAGTAAATCGTTCAGGAATTATTTAGTTTATGCTCTTTATTCACCTATTTTATTCAATAAGTTTATATATACCAGCACTGCCACCTAACTGACTAGCCAATTTACAACTTTTTCAAGGTTTTATGATACAGTAATTTAATCAATTCTGTTAAGTCCATTTGCTTGTGAAGATTTTGTAAAACATGATTTAAAGTGTTGAAATTAATTTGTGTTTGCTGTTTTGTTATTAAAGTGAAATATTCCATGTTACTAGCCTCCATCCTGAATGATACAACAAGATATCAAAATCACCAGGACTTAATAAAGTCCACTTGAATATAGCTTGACCACTAATGATACAACAAGATTGAAAATCAAATAAACTAACATAAGTTGAACAAATAAACTAAGGGTGCTTGCTGCTTGTCACACAAACCAACAATCAAGACATTGTTGATAAAATACAGGCTTAAGAATTTAAAGTTTAGAAAATTACTTTAAAACAGAGCCGAAGCTGGCATTAAACATGCCTAAGGTTACACTATGGCAGACCTATACTATGGTAAAGCAGTAATGGTACGTTAATGCCCAAGGGCAAATGATGTTTCAAGATCCTAACAACCTATGTAAAGTTGCTACTAAATGAGTTAAACCACTCCAGAGAGTGTGCTTGGATATTAAATTAATTTGAGCCATATTGTTGTTTAGTTTAAGTTAAGATTGACATTTAAATAATATTGCTTAGAAACTATGTCGTATCTGAGCAAGCTCCAAAAGGCGAGAGAGAGTGCAACACCCAAATTTGTCTTGCTTACATTATCAAAACAGGCTCGTCTGAGGACATGGTAAAATATGTACAAAATACCAACATCAACATAACAATGGGACACAACGGTGTCTGGGAGGCTCTCTGTTTTGTTGAAAGACAAAAAGCCTCAATTAAGTTTTATCCAGCAAATGAATTTTTCAGGTATTACTTCACTTGACTAAATTTATTAATCTTTTTACTTGTTTATCCTCTTGTTTTATAAACACAAGAAAGCTCAGGAGAATACAATTGATATTATCAGCATTTATGTAGGAAACTTTTTCAAGTCAGTGGTGAGTGGCAATGTCCCATGCCTTACTTCATCTGTACTGAATGGTTAATGAGCAGATTCTTAATTAACAGTTACAGATTTATATTGAGATGGAGTATTTATATGCATATTTAATGCACGGGACAAAGGACTTTGAACCGTGCACTAAATACGCATATAAACGTAATGCCAAAACATGAAACTTTTCATAACATTTCTATCTTAATTGTTTAAAATGCATAAAAAACAACAAAAAAGAATGAAAAACGTGAAAAGTTTACATAACAGCTTCTTTTTTCAAAATGGATTTCTATTGTCAAAATGGAATGGAATAAAGCCTTCACATTGCCATTATACTTCTTTTTTTGGTAGTTAAAAAACTCTGTACCAAAATAGCTAACAAATTTTTGTTTGCTATTCTGGTACATAGTGTATCAAGTACCAAAAATAAGAGTATAATGGTATTGTGAAGGCTTTATTCCAGTCCATTTTGACAAAAGAAATCCATTTTGAAAATAGAAGCTGTTACATACCCTTTTTTGCTTTGTTAAAAAATTCACCTGTTGTAAAAATGGGTTGAACCAAACACTCATACTTGTGCATTTGGAATATAATAAACGGGCCATAACAATGCAAGTACTCCGAAAAAATTGATAATTTTTATTGATATCCGTCACGAAATTTAGCAAAACAACACATTTCAAGTCTTAGCTCATAAATGTTATGACCTGGTTTTTTTTTTTTTTATCATTATGGCAGATCGGATAGATTTGCATGGATGCAATCCATGGTCAGGTTTGTCCAATATGCCACAAATAATTGCAAGATTTAATCCATTTTTCTGATATTTTATTAAATGTCTATGAATATGCAGCAATTGCTGTACAATAGTTTAAAATGGTATTCAAATTTGAACAGATAATCAGTTGTTGAATGTTGAAAATAACCAATTTGAAAACAGCAGACAGCTCAAAATCTTCATTGTTGAATCTCAGTCACTGAAAGTGATGGGAAAGTCTAGTTTTGTTAAAACTTACTTAGGGATATACATGTATGGTAAAGCCTCAAAAAGTGTTGGTCAGAATTTTCTGCACCACTTCAAAGAATTATCATAGACAAAATGAAAGAAATTTCAAACGAAAAGACCAGGCCATTCCGCCTGTAATTTGTAACAGATTTGAAAACAAAATTGAAAAGTGATGCCTGAGATTTCAAACTGCTGTAAAATGGTCATTTTTAACCGATTATGATTGACCAAGTTGCTACTTTCATGGTATAAATATTCCATATTCTGTTAAAAACAATGATGGCAATATGCCAAATGGTGGTGGGGGCAGGCAGGCCTGGGTGGGAATGGCATACAAACTATATTTCTGTATTCTAAAAATTGTAGCTGCATCAAATTAATGAACAATTTGTCATATTTGGACGTCGTGATTCGGACTTCGATTCAATTGTTCCTGAGAAAATTGCATTCTACTCCTGGATTGGCTTATTCTTATTCAAAGGCCAGTTATCTTGTTAAAGTGCACAGGGATATACAATACAATTCAATGTTTTTGATTGGTCTAATTATTTGCACTGACAAATAGTCCTACTGACAACCTTTACAGAAATTTTTGCAAGCTTGCAGCAATTCCCTTACAGAAATTTTAGCTTGCAGCATGCTTGCAACAAGCTAACATTTGTTGCTTGCGCAAGCATGCTGCAAGCTTGCACAAGTATGCTGCAAGCTTGCACAAGTATGCTGCAAGCTTGCAGCAAGCATGCTGCAAGCTAGTATTTGGAACAAATACTAGCTTGCTAGCTTGTCCAAGCTAGCATAAAATATTTATTAGCTTGCGCAAGCTTGCAGAAAGTTTTGCTAGCTTGCGCAAGCTTCTAGATAGTTTTTGCTGGCTTGTGCAAGCTAATTTGTTCCAAATACTAGCTTTCAGCACGCTTGCAGCTTAAATCCACGCTTGCACAAGCTTAAAATGCTAGCTTGTCCAAGCTAGCATAAAATATTTATTAGCTTATAAGCTTGCAGAAAGTTTTGCTAGCTTGCGCAAGCTTCTAGATAGTTTTTGCTCACTTGTGCAAGCTAATTTGTTCCAAATACTAGCTTTTAGCACGCTTGCGCAAGCTTGCATCACGCTTGCACAAGCTTAAAATGTTAGCTTGTTGCAAGCGTGCTGCAAGCTTGCTGCAAGCTATTATTTCTCTAAGGGTTAAGCTAGTATTTGGAACAAATACTAGCCTGCAAGCTTGCACAAGCTAACATTAGTTTGCGCAAACTAGCATGAATATTTGTTAGCTTGTACAAGCTTGATGGGTTATATTAAGTTAAGGTTGTTGGAAATTCTTTTATATTTTACATCCTACGAATCAAAATTGAAGATGTCAGCGGGTACGTCACCTGTTTACGTCTTTAATTTTCCTGTAATTTCATTTGCTTTTCTAACATTTAACAGGAAGATCTCCCTGCATCTAGCTGTTTTGTTTCTTCTCAATGAAGAATTAAAATCTTCCCCAAGGTTTCTTTTTCTCATATAATCCCTCTGCAGTTACCTAAACTCGTTCCCACAACTCAATAGCCAAGCTCTTCCAGAAAAACCCTCCTTCCTTCATCATGCTTCCTCTACAACCATATTTGGTCTTCCTCTCCCACCCTCTTCTCTCTACTTTGTTTTTTCTTCACCCATTCACTTCCTCTCTCTCCCAGCTTTCTGGCTTTTAGTTCCCATGTTTCTCTGTCTCCCCCTATTTTCCTTTCTTCCTACCTCTGGAATGATCTAACCTCTCAGGCACAATTTGACCCTCGCTGTTGTGGTACCGTTAAGCCCTCATCAATCAAACAAACAAACTTAATTGTAGAAAGGAAAATACCATGTGGGTTGAAGTGTGGGAGGGGGAGGGGAGGTTTTTTAATTTTTCATTGATTGATTATAAACCATTTTTAACAGAAATTTTGACATTGTACATGCTAGTCTCCCTCAGCTCACACCCTCAGGCATATGCATTATAGGAACATGTTCTTCATTGGTGGCACAAAGATATGCTACAACACTACTTCAATGGTATAAAATTGTCTTAGTAGGGAAATTATGTAGGTCACTGCAACATTGGGGGGGGGCACGTTCCCCCTGTGCCCCCTGTTCCTACGCCTATGCCCTCAGGTACATTTCTGCACTCTGATTAGATACATCACACACAGTGCATAAATTTACCTTTAATTAAATTTGATTCCAAAATTTTCAACCTTTAAAGGGGACATAAAGTCTGACAATCCTTATCTTATATGATAGAATTAAAATAATACATTTTTCTGACCAAGTTCCATACCCCCCAAAGCAATTTCAACGATTTTAATAATTAATTAAAGCTTTAATGCTACTACTAAATAGTACTATGGGAGCTGCCATTTTGATTTCAAAACATGCAGATTATGATGTCATCAGTTGGAATGCTTTGTATATCTTTGTAATCTACTTCACGTTTTCTTTGTAAGGGTAAAGGACATTTTTGTGTACACATGAAATTATCAAAACATGCTGTTAAAACTTTGTGGGCACATCATTTTGGAATAAAAACTTTAACCACATTTATAAAGAAATACATTAAATTCCTTATGTCCCTATAGATGGATTTCATCATGTGACTCTAACTCAACTGGACTCCATTTTGCAGGGCAGCGACGTTGTTGCGTTTTACGCGTCTTCACACAGCTCAGTCACATCACACATACAACAAACATACTACATGCTATCCTACCAGTACTAGTTCAGGGAATTTTCTGATTGCAGTTTTTTTGCTCGCTTGCGATTATTCTTCATATTTTTCTTAAGTAAGTTATATTTTCACTGGGTATACGAAGAGTAACTTTAACGTTAACGCCATCTGATTGTTCGCTATACTCAGACAAAGCCTACATACCTGATATAAAGTGCTCGCCGCAAATCCTAGTGTGAACTGTAGGTTGAAAGCCATTGTATCGTACAGCAGAAACTGACTTCGAACATCGATCAGGATCAGATGGGAATCAAGAAAATTTTCATTTTATTCCCCTGCACACATCTATTAGTGCAACCAACGGTACAGCAAGATTCCAGCATTATCTTCCAAAAATAATGTTATATAACAACATGCAAACGTATGTAAGTCTAATTAAGTGTACAGCAGACAACAGTGGTTTTGACTGAAAAAATGGTGATGACATAAACAAAGTCAAGTGACCTGGTGATGTCAGCTGAAATACCCTTATTGGGGAAATTATGTCATCATGCACAATATTTCAATACAGAATTTAACAAAATGGCAGCCTTCATGTGTCGACTTCAAACATGTATAACCTGAGATAGAAATAAGATTTTGACTTTCTGTTTTTGCTAGGTGGTTAAGGATTTTATGCTTTACATTATGAAATAATGATTGCATCAGACTTTATGTCTCCTTTAAGATAATGAGAATGCCTCTTCCTGCCTGCGAGGTTTTAAATGAAGGTACAGTATCTTTTTGAACATTTAACTTTCCTTGTCAGACGGAATTTTTTCCTTCAATTCTGGACTATGCTCATTCATATATCATTAAAAATTCCCATACAAATGTGCATATAATGGACATGCATAAACTTCAGTTGATTTTTATTGGAATTCTAAAACCACTCTGCTCATATGTTTGTTGCCTATATATGTCACATGTTATCTGTAATTAGAAAAAAGGGGCTCCTAGCAGGCTTTCTATAGCATATGAGTCTTTATTTTGAAGAGGAGGGGTATATATGAAGAATGAATATATCCTATTTTCACCAACCCATCTTTTCATTATTTAAGATGTACTTCCAGCTTACAATATGTCTTTTTTTTTTTTATCATAGAAGGACTGGAACTGGTGGGGGTGGGAGGAAAAGCCATAAAATAAAACTAAAGTACAATAAACATCACCATTCAAAATATATGTAAATATGAAAAGAGCAGACAAAACCTGCATATGTTTGTTATTTTGAATAATCCATGTTACTTAATTTTTTACATGAGACAATATAAGGAAATGTGTAGAACAGGTGTTTGTTATGACTAAACATAACTATACAATCCTTTCAGTTTCTAATCTTCGTTCTCGCATCATTTCATCCTTATTTCACTTAGAATCAGAATGTTTATGTTTTGTTCGCGTTCGAGATGTGCACTTTGTCAAAGTCACAGCTCTTGCAATTTAGAATACGTATTTTCAGTAGAAACTCCTTGATATTTTGTTGTCTGTTGAGGCCTTTCACTGAGGTATGTGACAGGATTAAGTCCTACTCTCAGAAATATTTACAATTTCTACATATGTTCATTATCTATAAATAGAAACTTGATATATAGCAAGGAGCAAACAGTTGTGTATCATGGGAGTTGATACTTACAGCAAGCACAACTTCATTGGTCTTTGGTTGGACAAATATATTCAATAATACAGGTAAGCACTTACATATTTGGTATTCATAATACTTGGAGAAATTGATTGATTGGTTAATATGCTCATGTTTGAATGCAGTTGATAGACATGGTCAGGGAATTTTTGCGCGTTATTTCTACACATTTTGAGATTTCGGATACATTTGCTGTTGTTGAATGAATAGTATAGAGACTTTGACACCCATTCCTTAATCTAAAGATTAATGTTGAGGCAGAGTACACACAGTTATTGCACTAAAGGCAAAGGACTTTGGCGCAAATGCAAACAGTGGCATAGGTAGGGCCCTATGGGCCAGATGAGAGTGGGGCCCTGTGGTATATAGGTGCAATGTTATATTTTTTTTCACAGGCCCCCTTATAGGGCCCAGGTCAGGCCCTTTTTGAGGGGTGTCCTTTGAACAGTGTGGTGTCCAAAATCATATAGAGCATTTAATCGTTTTAATTTTTTTTTGCTATTATTAAAGGAACGGTTTGTGCATACTTTCTTTTCCATTGTTGCTTTTGCTGTTCAATATCAGATGCAAAATATTGAATTGACAAAACGAAAGGTCATCAGTTATTAAACCCTTACCCTACCAGCATTTTTTTGAAAATGCACTATCAAAACAGCGAAATATCGGTTTTGAAGGGTCCTCTGTCTTCCAGGCAGCAGAGTCCGGCCCCTTCCGCTTTCTTTTGCCATTGTTTCATTTGTCGCTGGTTGATTATCAGATGCAAAATATTGAATTGCAAAACGAAAAGTCATCAGTTATTTAAAGGTAGCCCATTTGGACGTGTAGGCTACATCAGCTAAATTGATTTGAAATCTATTAAAAACCATCATAGTAGCCAAAAATGTCATCAAAATCAGTTAAACATTGACCATTTTACAGCGTTGTTAAATTTCAAGGATCAATTTGCATAAGTTTATGCAAATTTTGTGATGTATTACAGGGAGACAAGTTGATATTTTATTTTGTAAATCCTCTGTTTTTTTAAATGTCTGCCATAATTTTTTGAAGTGGTGTAGCAAATTGTGACCAAACGTTTTTGCTATGTCCCCAATAAAATTCTAGCAGAAAGAGAACTTCCGATTAATTTTATTGCCTAGGATGTAGGAAGGAAATTTAAATAATTACATAAATATTTTGGGCTGTCTGGATGGTTGTCATACATCACAAATTTTGCAAGAATTAAAAACTGATGAAACTTCGATCAACCATAACTCAAAAGTTGAAAATGCTATTTTGAAAATTCAAAAACGATCTGCTCAGATTTTAATACTCTTTCAAGCAATTATTTTGCACAAAAAAAATTGAATTTTGTTTGAATAATTGATCAATTTTACCTCCCAACCAGTGCAAAAGCATATGCAACCAGTAAGGTGAAATCCTCTCAGGGGAATTTTCCCCTTCCTGCCTCTGAAAGTGAGTCAAGGTATATTAAATGAAGACTACAAACTCCCCCTTCCTGCCTCTGAAAGTGAGTCAAGGTATATTGAACTAAGACTACAAACTTGAACTACATCTATTCCGACAAGTTAAAATATGATGTACCATAATTTTTGGGTCACTAAAACAACAGATAGTTAAGTAACATTCCTTACTGCTATAGATTAATGCCAGAAGGTGTATTTATGGGGAGACTTTAGAAATCATAGAAGCACACGCACACACGTTGTTAATCTTCAAAAGCCTGGCTGTCAATCATGCTGAACCTAATTGTGGGGAGTGCAGCTAACAGCTTGAACTGAAGGTGAACTTGAGCTACAGAAGACAAACTCGTTGAGGAACACTTTGTAATTTCATAAAGGAGCTCTCGATCAAAAATGTGAGTGCGTCTTTTTGGCCAAGTCATGGTGATAAAAGTGTTTGATACTTGTGTCATTGAAAACTTACTAAATTAGAACATCAATGATGTAGTAGCTCAACATATATTTTGGGGTGGTAAACAAGCCTATTTTTCATTGGTTGGTTGTTTCTTCGAGTACGCTAGGGTTGGTGGGAAAGAAATCACCCGACTTGCATAGCAGGAATAGTAAATACTGGCAATGGTTATGGACTGTGCAACAGTAAAGACTGGCTTGTGTTATAACATGGTAACATGTGTTACGACCAGTTAAAACTGAGCATATGTGACGTAAAGCTGACTGCTGGCTGAAGAGATTCCTTTAGTTGCGGTTAAAGTTATGGAAAGATCATTTGTTTTTGCATTCACTTCTGGGCATATGCCAGGGAAAGCACACAAAAGTCACAATGACTTGTTTTCATGCAGTGTGTATCCGATGAATTTACTAGGATTGGAAAGTGGACGAACACCGGGTTAACAAACTGCTCTTTTCAAAAGTGTTCAGACAACCAGCCAGGAGGTGAAATTTACCATTAAGACCGATGGCTTTACGTCCCCTCCGAAGAACGGTGAGCGGCACCCAACCATTGACCACTTTTCACAAAGGTCGAGTGGGGAGAAAGGTGTGATGCAGAAAACAAACCTCTGTGCTTGATGTCTGCATATATCGTTCTGCATATCTGTGGAAAAATTGCTGCTTAAATCGCCATTGGACTCGAACCTGGGACCTCCAGCATCTCAGTCGTACGCTCAGCCGACTGAGCTACCTGCCCCATTTGAAGGGGGTACAGAACTAAACGGTGTACCAAGACGATCACCAGGACAGGATTAAATCTTCTTAATGTTAATTAAGGCCGGTCAGCTAAACAGGATAGCAATAATTGAGGTCAATCAGACAAGGGAAAATTTGTGCCAGTGCTATCCTGTTTGGGGAAAATGTGGCCGGGCATGCCTCGGGCAGAAAAGATGTAGGGCCAGTCTTAGAAGCAATCTGCCTGTCTGCAGTACCATCAAAAGGTGTTTGATATTGGTGGCTGAATTGAGTGATCAATATTTGATCAATTGTTATAACATTGTAACATGTGTTACAAACATTGTCAGTTTAGACTGAGCACATGGCATGATCCACTGGCATGTTCCCCTGGCCCCGGATGTTGACCGGCCGTCCAAAAATGAAGAAGCTGTTTTTTGCTTGATTTGTTTCACTTAACGGCCTAAGTTAAAATTATTTTTGCTCAGCTTCGTCATTTCTTTTGCCATGCATATTGGACAAAAAACATTCTTTACTCAAGAACTTGGCTTTTTGGATATTGGGAGGGGAAGGGGAGGGGAGGTTAGGAGGAGAAGAGGATGAGGATTTATCCCAGATCCAAAAATTGGGGTTCCCAGTTTTTCAGTATTCAGAATGGACAGGAAAATGTGAAAAAACAATCATGAACTAATCCTGCCCGAGCCAGTTTAGTGCATGGTTTTCTTTTCAAAAATAAAAACTATTGCATTCTTTTCGGCAATGACAGAATTATTTCAGTGCATATACCCGGGATAGTTTCATCAATAGTTTCAAGTTTCATTTTACTTTCATTTGTTGTTAGGAAAGTCACTAAGCCTGAAATCAAGGGGTATCAAGAAAGTGAAATTTGTGAGAGGGGCGGATATACTGTGAGAACAGGTGGATATCACAGGTGTAAAGGAAACAAAGCGTTTGGAAGGGCAATATATTTTGGGGTCCGTAATATCAAATTAACCCAGCCGTATCTTAAATTGATAGCTGTCTTTTGTAACATGGAACAATATACCAATAACACAGAAAAATGATGTATGTGTTAAGATGTATCAATAGGCTTACTGCAAGATATTATGGCATGGGGTCTCATAATTTGAAATTGATAAGTTCTAAGGAAATATTTTTTGAAACTTTCGATATAGAATATTTGCATCAATGACAAAAAAAAGGTATATTATCAATAAGTGTTTGACATAATGGGATGATATGCCAAATATTGGTATTGAAGCAAAATGACAATTAACATGTAATTGTTTCATCAACACAGCACATTGTTATGGCATAACGTCTCATATGCTGAGTCGGGTGGTGAGAAAAAAAATGTCCCAAATACACAAATTTGTCTCAATTAGACAAATTGATGGCGCGCTTTATGGCCCAAATACGCAAGTATGTCTCAAATACGCAAGTAGCGGTGCACTTCATGACCCAAATAGGCAAGTGTGTCCCATATGCTATTTAAGTGTCTGGGAAAATAAATAGTCTTCAATATAAAATAGAGATGATTATGAAAGCTAAGAGATAAATATATATTTCGGTATTTATCGCTTACTTGATACATTCATTAGTTTCCTAATCTGCTTAGTAACATGGGACGATATGACCGTAACCCAGACAAAACGATTTAAGTGTTAGTTGTGGGTTTGTCAATTCCACATAATTATGGCATCGGGTCTCATAATTGAATAAATTTCAATGAAAATGAGAGGTACCTTACAATACAAAACATGATCTTGTTCCATCATTGCATAGATGCAACTGGCCAATCATCCAGTTGCTCAGACAAAAGATGTTAGATAAGGGTATGTCGTCACTTCTAATTATTGTGGCACTGAGTCTTACAAAGTTTAGAAAGTGCTATACTGAATAAAAGAATTTAAAGATATAATTGAATATTTTCATGAAAAAGACCATGATTTATTATTTTTTTACAAAATTAAAGTTTTATAATAAAGGAGCACTAGACCGATAAGTGAGGGCGTATTTTGGGGGAGTTACCCCCAATAATCAAATGCTTATCTAGCAAGCAACAGTATAGAAATTTCTGGTTAAAATGAATATTCAAGTGACCTTTACCCTCATGTCATCTGTGATATGGAAGCGAAATTTGCAAACGAGCGCCCTAACTTTTCGGTTTAGTTTTCCTTTAATAAAATTATTGCTGTTGTGAGAAGATATGAGAGTAAACCAGACAATGTCTTTATTTGATATTGTATTTCCATATACAGTATTGTTTAGTTTTGGCGTGTATTAAAGCATAAAGGGGTATTAGACCTAAAGTGAGGGCACAAGTTTCTAGAGACTTTAAAATATTCAGCAAAGCTTTTTTAATAAAAAAATAATAATTTCCCCGAAAACGGAAGAAAATTTACTGAAAATTGTGTCCCCTCCCCAAAAAACTGAAAATTTCACAAAAATCAAAGAAAATAGCCCAGAAATCGAGAAAAATTGCCCTAAACAGTCGGAAACATGACCTCGGTTGACCCCAAAACTTTAATCAAAATCACGTGACATTCAATTTGAATTTGAGTGATAAATTTCCATTGAATCTCTGTTCTAGATCAGAGCAATTTGCTCTAAAACCGAAGAACACATATTTATCGTATGGATACACGATGAAAGATACAACTTTTAAGAATTAACGACATCATTTTATGTCAAAATGTGAACACAATTTTTCGCACAACAGCCTATGAAAGATTTAAAAAGCGTGATAAAATTGATAACCAACCGATACAAAAAGGATGAAAATTAGGAGAAAAAAAACTTACCAATTCGTTATTAAAGTAAAACCAAATGTTGTTTCAACTTTAAAAAATAAATTCAAATTCATCTCAGAACAAATCACAAACCAAGAGCCTAAAAAAAGTTCTATCACGATTTGATTAGACCCATTGTCGGCTTGAATTGGATGCCATGATTATAACGCATGCGCATTGAGTCTATAATTCCGTCAAACGGATGTACAATACCAATAGATAATCTACAGCACTCCTGCCTCAAGAATAACTGATGCTATTGGAGGGGAAATAAACGCTTGAGGTTTACAAAATACTCTTAGATTTGATTGTATATCAAGGGAAAGAGTTTATTTGGTGATTTTTAAAAAAATTTCATACCTAATTTCGAGATGTGTACCCGTCATATCAGCTTTAGCGTTTGAAATGCTAGATACCTCCCAATTTTTATAACTGTCAAGTTGAGATAGATAAGTAGGTCCCATAAGTATTTTACAGACCCAATTTACCTCATTTAATAATATTAGGTAACATTTATTACAAATTTGGACATTTAATTTTTTTTTTTTTAATTCCTATCAGCCAACAATCGAACACAATTGAGTGAGATGGGCTCTGGGGCCCTCAAAACAGCTTTCAGTTTCGCCTGGCAAATGAGTTGTTTATATATCTATTACTTTTTTGGGTATTTTTGGCAAAAGTTGGACATTTTATCATGATCCCCCCTCCAAATAGGTCCAACACTGTTTAATGGGAAGCCCCTTGTTTAATTATTTAGAACACATCAATGTGAAGGGGCAGGCTCCCAAAATAAGTTGGAAAATGAACCCCCTTGTTTAATTATTTAGAACACATCAATGTGAAGGGGCAGGCTCCCAAAATAAGTTGGAAAATGTTAATTTGCAGCTATTCTCATATGCATAGCATGAAGCTTCAACATGCTCTGTAGTCCGTGGTGTAGCCACGGGGTGAATGGTGGGGGGGGGCCTTTTCACAGGAAATTTTCAAAAATTGGGATAATCTTTGTTGTTTATATATATTTTGCTTTTTAAAACTACCTTCAGAATTGGGCTAAATTTGAACGCTTTTGTCTTTGGAGGGGGTCTTGGACACCTCACTTTTTGAATGCAGTGGTGCAGCTTTATTGTCTTTTCCAAATATTTGCAATTAGACATTGCTTGAGCTGCTTACATTTATGTTGAGATGTATGCAAACACTTGAATCACACTGGCATAGTAGGGAGGTTTACCCATTAATAGTGGTGCCTCATTGGTTTGAGACCCTGGGAATAGAAGCACAAACCTGATATGCTGGCACTTTTAACTCCCAAATCACTTGTGTCTCCTTACCAAGAATGTCACTGGGGTATTTGGATTGAGCTCAGGGTCTTCTAAATGGTGGTGGTGGGGGTTGAGCCATCAGTTTCCCAACTGGGTGGATTTATGAGGGTTCCACGAAGAGGAATGGTTGGATTTCCAACTGCCATATTAATTTTCCAACTGGCGTTCCATTTTGGGGAGAGGCACCCCAACCCCATCCCCTTTATAGTGACGTCTCTGCTTCTTACCAACCATGTTGTTACACACCTGGTAGTAATTTTTACCTCTGAAACTTTTATAACACACCTGTGTAACATGGAATTCCAGTCTTGGTTGAATTAACATTCCAGCTTTAAATAAGTCTTGTCCGTCTGTCATGAATTCCAAGAGTGGTTCTTCTGGGCAATGTGGGGCAAACTGTCAGTTGGGAGTGAATAGGGTGGGATATGAAGGGCACTGTCACTATTAGCAATCCATTGAAGAATAAAACTCTTGACCAATAGAAGATCATGAATAGTTGCACGTAAGGGGTATATTTCATTTCATTTCATTTCATTTATTTGTTTTCACAGCATATTTACATATAATTACAGAAGAGTTTTATTTACAAATATAGTATGAAATTTACAAAATATTTGTATACAGAAGAATATATATGGTTGTGAAAAAAAGTGTTGTATAAAAACTCTAATGAGCTTAACTGAGTACAACACTCCCAAATTACAAAACAAAAATGATAACAAATTGGTAGTACAAAAACGCCCCCACCCCACACACCATTACATACAATCAAAGCCACAGGTCCCCATCCCACCCCACCCGAACCCAGGTAAAGTAATGATGTACTGTAAGTAAAAAAGGATGTAAGTTTTTAACAGTAAAAGGGAATAATTAAAAACAAATCAATAGTTCATGATGCATTTACGTTTAATGGTTTTTCTAAAACATACCAGAGATTTGCAGCTTTGTATGTCAATTGAGAGGGAATTCCAGGTAACAATTGCACGGTTGCACGAATTAAATCTTATGTTGGTGCGACAGGGAACACAATGGATGTTGTTATTGTAGTTGTGTGTGTCTTTGTTTGTCCTAAACATCTTTATAAAAGGTGGCGGAAGATGAAGATTATTGTTAGTAGCCCGGTAAGCAATGGTGGCAAGATTAATGTTAATGAGATC
Source organism: Chiridota heheva (assembly GCA_020152595.1). NCBI lineage: Eukaryota > Metazoa > Echinodermata > Holothuroidea > Apodida > Chiridotidae > Chiridota > Chiridota heheva. The sequence goes on along the minus strand of JAIGNY010001388.1, from coordinate 1,724,800 downwards.
TGGTAGTTTAAGGAGGTTAAAGGGGCAAAAATAACTTACTAGTACTGTCACGATAATAAGCATTGGTGATATGTCGGATGGCCCGTTTTTGTAAGATCACTAATTTATTTAAGAATGATTTAGCAGCACTCGACCAAACACTGCAACAGTAAGATAAATGAGGTACAATAAGTGTTTGATACAAGTACCTTCAAATCGTTTGTGGAATGAAATGTTTCAATTTTGACAAGATACCAAACACCTCTCAAAATCTTATTGGAAATTGAATGAATATGATTGGACCAAGAAAGATTTGAATCAATATAAACCCCTAAGAATTTTGTGGTATCTACATTTCAAATTGTAATGCTATTTAATAATAATAATAATAATAATAATAAAGTACTTATACAGCGCCATTACTAAAAAGATATTCTATCGCACTTTCCAATCAAGATGTAGAATAATAAAACACACTGAGAAACTGCCAAAAGAACCAAAGAAGAATAAAATTAAAAAAAAAAAAATTAATTAAAGGCCAGCTTGAAAAGGTGAGTTTTTAGGTTACGTTTGAATGAGATAAATGATGAATTAGACTTCACTGAATCAGGCAGGTCATTCCATAGTTTGGGACCGATGGAACAAAATGCACGAGAACCGAACGCGCAAATGCAGTGCGGGGTAGAGAAAGAGGAGGATTACATGAGCTGCGTGTATTATATGTGGATTTACGGAACTGAATTAGCTGTTTGAGGTAGGCTGGTGCCTGATTATGAATACATTTAAAAACAAGACACAGAACTTTAAATTGGATACGTTTAACAATAGGAAGCCAATGCAGTTCCTTAAGTGGATAGTGACATCCCAATTTGTACTAAGTGGTCCAAATACTACATAATTAGTTTGACTAATGTTAAGAGACAACTTGTTTGCAGAGAACCATTCATAAAATTTAGATAAATTAGAACAAACAATATGTTTTAACTCATGTGTGTCACTACCCTGATAAAAAATATTAGTGTCATCCACAAATAAAATCAGTGATGACTCTGTAGACACATTGCTTATATCATTGGTATATATAATAAAAAGAAGTGGACCTAATATCGAACCTTTTGGAACTCCACATTTAACATTATAAATATCAGAGCTACAATTATTATACTATACAACTGGCCTATTACAAAAATAGATATGAAACCACGCAAGTGTATTATCATGCTTTAGAATGATAACCTGATGATAATAGTATCGATTAAACATCAAAAAGACCCCAACTGCTGATTCCTTCTTATTTTGTATTTTATTACAAATAAGTGCTAATTCCATAGAATAACCAGGCCTAAAACCGTTTTGATCCTCAAATATTACATTGTGCTTATCAAGAAAACCTATTATATGATTAAACATCAATCTTTCTATTATTTTAGACAAACATGGTCAAACAGATATAGGGCGATAATTTTCATAAACATTGGGTTCATCCTTCTTAAAGATGGGAATAACTTTAGCTACCTTAAGTTTGTTAGGAAATACACCAATGGTAAATGATAGATTAATAATGTGAGTTAAAGGTATTACAATAATATGAGTGACTAATCTGATTATACTGGGCTTTAAGTTGTCAGAGCCAGCAGATTTATTGGGCTTAAGGCACGAATTGGCTACCTTGAGTACTTCTTCCTTGACAACAGGTAAAGGAACATAGAACTTGTAATATACTTGGTTGGGTCTAAGTACTTCTTAAATAAGTTATTACTGTCGATCTTGCCTGCAAGAGTAGGACCTATGTTAACAAAGAAGTTATTAAAGTTAATTGTTGTGGTTTTGGGATCAGTGATTGAGCTAGCGCCATCTTTGAACACAGTATTAACACTTCTATTTGCTGTGTTCTTATTTAAAAGACTGTTAATAATACTCCAGGTGCTCTTTGCATCATTTTTACAGCTATCAAATTTTTCATGAAAATAATTCTTTTTTGATTAATTCATTTCGGTAAATAGTGAAGTTGGTTTTGCTTACATTTGATAGATTTCTTAATAACCGTCTGTATAATTTATTTTTGACTTTGATTGACTTTAGAATATCTGAAGTGATCCAAGGGTGCTGCTTTTTGACATTGGGGTTATTATTAATACAAATAAATGGAAAACAATTATTATAACTTGCTTCAAGAATATTTGCGAATGAATCATATGCAAGGTTGGCGTCATTAATTGATAAAATAGAGCTCCAGTCAACTGACCCAACTGCCTGAATAAACTTATTTTCATTACTTTGCGAATAGTTACGTACACGTGAGGTAGCACCGTGAGAGTAAAAATGCAACATGATGGATCTTATTTTAGTAGTATGATTATCAAAGCTAGTATTGGTAAGAATATTGTCAATTAAACTTACATAATTACAAGTTACCCTAGTTGGTTTGCTTATCAATGGATAAAACCCCCACTTTCCTCCTTGCTATGATTTTTATACTGTATTTAGAATTAATTGTTCTGTAAACAATTTATCCAACTGTTTTTTACAAGAATGTTGGTCAATTGTTTGTTTTATCAAAACGGTATCAAAATCACCAACATGATGGATAAAATCATGATATGTAAAGAAAGTCTACTGTTTTTTGATCTTCATTAAGATCACCCATGATATAAGAATTTTATGTTCAAAGATTTTAGAAAGAGTAGAGCCTAGGATATCATTAAATGAATTAACCGAAGACTGAAGGGGTCTATAAATAATACAAACTAAAATAGCAACCGTATCATAAATCAATTCAACAAATATTCTCTCTATATCATTGTTAAAAATTGATAAATCATCTTGCATAACTGCAGGGAACTTATTATGTATAAACAAACAAACCCTGCCCCCTCTCTTGTTATTTCTATGTTGTCCAAAAAGGTTGTAGTTATCTATACCAATTAAATCATTATTATTTGAACCAAACCATGTTTCGAAAAACCTATAACTGAAAAATCATTGTTAAGAATGGAAAGATAATCTGTTATGGTATTGAAATTATGGATAAAACCATGGCTGTTTAGAGAAAAGAGAAATACCAGCATTCTTTGCTATGCTGTTGTAACTATCTATGTCAAAATACTTACAATTACTTGGGTTATAGTAATCATGTGCAACATCCAACATGATATGTAATAAGAAAAGAAAGATTTGCACAAACTTAATTTTTTTTTATAAAAAATGGTATGAACAAATTATCAGGTAACTGGTACTCCTCAGCAATATCAAGTGTTTTGGTAAGTCCAGAGAATAATTTATATCTGTCAACTTCAGGTACAGGTGGTTCTTAAGTTCAAAAGATCATTTGGTCCCATTATTCTTCTCTTCACTTCTGAGCCATCTCTTGTTTTGGAAAGCGCGTATATCCTTCGGTCAATTGATCAGGCAGATGAGGTTTGGGGATGATCAGAAGTCTGTTTAAGGAGGGCGCGATTTCTTGCGGTAAGGTCCTCCTGTAAGACTATCCCGGTTCCTTTCAGTTTCCTTCTCGCTTTCAGCATGAGGGATCTTGCTGCATAGTTTATAAATTTTACAATGATAGCCCGACCTCCTTTGTTGCTTGTCTTACCATCTCTATAACTCCTGTCTATATCTGTGGTCTGTAGATTAACTCCCAGCTTTTCATGAGCCAGAGTCTTTACGAGAGCATTTGTGTCCTCCTCAGCTTTTTCTTGCAGACCAAATATTTTATACACTTTCTACGTGAATATTGCTCCAAAACGTTTATTTTGGATTTGAGTTGTATGATGTCCGATGTAGATTCTCCATTCTGGGTGACCAATTTGGAGAGTTCACTGGAACTTTTGATATAACACCGCTGAGGAGCAGTCCCCATCACGGGAGCTCGGATAACCTATAATATTAAATTACTATTATGAGGGCTGGGGCAACCTTTCACAAACATTTATGGGAAAGGCCTGAGAGGAGTAAAATGATAGGGAAATCAATGACTATAAGGAATACAAGTGATATAGTTAGAGGGCTGTGCCGCGTCTCCTTGTCACTAACTGTCAGTCTGTCGATACTGTTTTCATCTGGATGTGCTTGAAGATAATCTGAATGATCCAAGGTGTTTTTAAGTTCCAAACAGAAATTGAGTTATTTTAAGTCACTGCAAATTTTCCATTCCCCGAATTCCATCCCTTCTTCTTTGTGAATGAACCGTTTTCAGGAAAGGCTGAATGTTTAATACAGGGTCTTATCTAAGGCTTCACATGAGTGGTATAACCCAATAAATAACCAAATGTGGCACCACCACAGTATTAGAGAGTCCCAACCCAATGAGCATATTTAAACTAAGATCAAGATTACAGACCTATTGATATTTCAAGTATCGGGTTTAATTGCATACAGAAAATACTGCTACCATATATAATGCAAGTTCCGCAGGAATCAATTTTAGGTCCGCCCTTTTTTATCATTTATGTAAATGATATTAGTCAACTATCATCAAATTCTTCACTTGTTCTTTTTGCTGACGATACTAATATATTTTTTTCTGGTGACAATCTTTATAATCTTCAACATTTAGTTTGTAATGAGCTTGATCTTTTTCACAACTAGTTTACCATTAACAAATTATCCCTTGATATTGATAAAACTAACTATGTAGTATTTATTTTAAAGGGAAACCTCTTGTACGTACTAATAAGATTAAGTTTTTAGTTGTTTTTATTGATTCAAAACTCTCATGGCATGACTATATAGATTTTATTTCAAGCAATGTTTCAAAAGGTGGCGGTATATTATCTAAGCTTAGGCATATCTTACCCAAACATGTTCTTCGCTGTATCTGTTTAAGTTTAGTATTACCACATTTCTTATATTGTTCAACAATTTGGTCTGCCTGCAGTAAATCTTACATAAATGAATTAATAGTCCTTTAAAAACGTGCAATTCGTCATATTTACAATTCTGGTATTTATGAACACACAAGTTCTTTATTTTCTTCCCTTAACCTGTTAAAACTGCTAGATCTAATAAACACTAACATTGCTATTTTTACGTTTAAATGTATGCATGGTAGCTTACCCAACTATTTTGATTCGTTCTTTACTGAAAACAATCAAATACACTCGTATAACACAAGACAACACAATAACATACATTTCTTTCCTTGTCGTATTAATACCGCCTTAAGTAGTCTAAGAAATCAGGCAGTTAACCTTTGGAATTCATTACCTCTTGAAATAAAATCATCAAAACAGTCATACTACTCTGTAAACATCTTAAGACATACTTTATCCAGACGTATTGTTTTTTTGCATGTATTGTTATGTTGGGGGGGATTTTCAGTGGACGATTCAAATATTATATTTCTTATCCACGGGTGGTGGGTGGTATTAGGGGTGGGGTGGCTATGGGTGAGGGTCGTTTTTGTTTGTTATTTTGTTTTCTCTCTATTCATGTTTAGATACAACTATGTATATACCTTAAGTAGATTAAGTCATATTATCTTATTACTTTGAGGGAGTGCCCTACTCGTTAAGCCATGCTGGTTTTTTAGGGCACTTCCTTTCACAACTTTATGTTTTTTGTTATATGTACAGTATATCGTCGTCATTATTATTGTTATTATTATTATTTATGTTATTATTATTAGTAGTATTAGTATTATTATTATTATTATTGTTTGTTTTGAATGTTGTGAAGAAACAAATAAATGAAATTAAATGAAATGCAGTCTATAATTACAAGGGGTGATCGAAACCAATTTGCATACAAAAAAGGCTTTTCTTGTACTGATGCCATACTTACTCTTATCCATGGTGTAGTTAGAGGGCTAGATAAGAGAGATACAACAGTTTCCAAAGTCTTGTTTCTCGATTTCTCAAGCGCCTTTAACACAGTTTTGCCTAATCGTCTAATCAGTGACTTAACCAATTTTATTGAAGAAAAGTGGCTCATTCACTGGCTGGCGGACTTGCTACAAGGATGGTCTAGACAAGTAAAACTACAAAAAGGGTACTCTGATAAATCAAAAATTAAAATTGGTGTTCCACAGGGAGGTCCACTTTCTGCATTTTTATTTACTATATATACTGATGAAATTCGTTCAGACTCAAATTGTATATATATTATACCGAAAAGACACAGCGGTTCGCACGCATTAATGTGCCCCTCAACAAGTCTAGCATGGGCCTGCCCCCTTTTTAAATCAAGCTAGGGGTCTGCAGGCTAAACCAGTATAGAGTATTAATGCGGAAATACCTCCTTTTTTTTCTTTTTGTTTCTGATTTAGGAACAAGCTACAGTACTATACACTAATTTGATGTTCTTGTTCTCAGTCTTGTTCTCACTTCAGAACTGGTATCATTTGGAACATTTTATACTTGTTGTTCTACATTGCAAATTTGTGATTATTTCATGCTTTCATAGGTCCCATAAACCAATCTTTATAGTACATGTAGATTTGAAAAACTTGTTTTTTTTTCTTCGGCAATACTGAGATAGACAACAAATTTGGTTAACTCTGTTGATTCTCACTTTGGCTCCTTAGATACAGTATACAGTATATATAAAGCAGTGTACTGTTGCCAGGACTTTACTGTAACATTATGTACCGTCTTCAAAAATCTTGTCATTACAGTTCATTTATTCTGTCATATTGTTTTTGTAAATTGAAAAGAGTATAAATTGGATGCAGTTCGGTTCCATATGGAGTGTTACTCTCTTTTATATTCTGCTATTATATTGCAGCCATTTTTCTCACCTTCATACATTCATTCTTAAGTTAAGAAAGCTATATCAATTGAATTACACAAATTGCATTCATGCATGTTGCTTCAAGGCCCCTATATTCTATATCTAGAAATAACAATATCATATTCATTTCAAAACAGTGTATATTAGGGGGAGTAGAATTAAGATTTTTAATCTAAATCCTGATTTTTGCAGCCCAGAATGTAAGAAGGGTCGATGTTTACATTGTTAAAATGCTGTCTTGTCTACTTTAAATTACTCTTTGTGTTACTTGCAAACTATTTGAATTCTGCCTCTGCTCAAACACTGAAAGAGCTAAAAACTTCAATTAAAAACACATTTGGTCAAAAATATTTGTATAGCAAAACCTAAATGATTCGTATAGCAAAACCACCACAATTTTTTTAACCTCACATGTCATATTTTTTATTCATAACCTACAGTATCATTTGATATTAAAATTTTCTCAAGTATCTCTCAATTGTTTAAGCCTTACTCTACCAGCACTCTTTTGAAAATGCGCTCGGAAGGCGGGGCCAAAGACGGGGCACCCAAAACGGCGATAATATCGCCGCGTGGTAGAGTAAGGGTTAAGCAAGGCGTGATTATTGAAGGGTCCTCTGTCTTGCAGGCAGAAAAGTCGGGCCCCTTCCGCTTTCGGGACCCGCTGGGCCGCCCACCGGGATCATGCTGCCTATATTTTCGGGTTGGCGCATATGTCGCGGGTTGATTAACCCTTACTCTACCAGCACTCTTTTGAAAATGCGCTCGGGAGGCGGGGCCAAAGACGGGGCACCCAAAACGGCGATAAAATCGCTGCGTGGTAGAGTAAGGGTTAAGAGGAAAGTACTGCAGCATCACATTGTCTTGATATTAACTTATCACTACCTTTTACTTTCCCTCAAAGATTGTGGCAGAGCAACAGAGAAATCAAATAAGTGCTATATTTGTAAAAGAAAAAATGTGCTCAAATAAGTGCAGTATCAGGACTAGATCTGTATTTACCCATCAGTCAATTAGCTTGCATGGAAGCTACAGCAACACCAATTGAAGTAGAATACTGACAGTTATACAGCATCAAATGATGTCTCCATCCATCCTGGTTTTTTTACAACATACTTTATACATGATAAAATGAAACAAGTGTTTATACTAAATGTGAAATATTGTTTCATGAGATGATTCTTTCATATTATATCTTTCTTTGTTTTACATGCAGTAATGAATTGGATCAGTACATTTTGATATTGGAGCAGTGTAAGACATGAATATGGGTAGCACAATATATATTTGCATCAACAGAAAAAGTCAACAAGATGCAGATGGTTTCATTGTTGGTCCTTCAGAAATCTCAACATAGAAAAAGTAAAGTGCCATGTAACTGGTTAATGGTCAATAATTACCATCTTTAAAAATTTCAGTTCTTGAAAATGAAGACAAAAGTCTATTCCTGCTAGATATTGGTTAAGGGTATGGTCAACACTTAAAAACATTTGGATAAAATTCCTTTTCATTCTTCACAAATGTGAGACAAAATGTGTGACAAAGAAATAAAAAACAAAAGAAAAGGGTTACATAAGGAAATATTAACTTCTGCCCACTTATACATCAGAAGAGTAACATGAAGAAGAACAAAAATTTGCATATTTTGGCCTGGAAATTTTGAATACTCTAAAATGGTAAATTTTTAACCGATTTGGATGATTTTTTTGTGCTATTTTTCATGGATTTTAAAGCAATTTAGCATAAGTTGCTGCTACACATCCATGTATCTTTAAAGAAGCACTTATACATATAAAGGGTTTAATGCATTGCTTATTTGTGATGAAGTTGAAACCAGACTTACATTTGAACCAAAAGAGATAGATAAATTGTACTTTAAAATAAAGTATTTTCTTTGACTTTTCTTAAGTGTTATATATTTGTGTACCATTTATCCCTAATTATTTATCTATAAATTCATCTGCCTCAAACAAGGATAGACATACCAGTTTTATATGTAGTTTGTGTTCTAGGTTACTATAGATCTGATGGAGCCACTTTCTCTAATTTAAATAGCAGACAGGCTTATTGTAACCTACAAGGTACACATGAATGTCCTACATTCGCAAAATAATATGCTGTGTAACACTAAACCAATCTAATAATTTGTTGGTTTATTTTTGTCAGAAACAAGGATGGAAAGTATAAAAGTAATATTGAAAAGATTTTCTATGCAATCTGACAGCCCAGAGAAAGTAGGTTACTTCAGATCTGATGGAGCCACTTTTTCTAATTTAAATAGCAGACAGGCTTATTGTAACAGACCTACAAGGTACACATAAATGTCCTACATTCGCAAAATAATGTGTTGTGTAACACTTAACCAATCCAATAATTTGTTGGTTTACTTTTGTCAGAAACAAGGATGGAAAGTATGAAAGTAATATTGAAAAGATTTTCTATGCAATCTGACAGCCCAGAAAAAAGTGATGCCCAATTTTGAAAAGCTTATTCTTGAAATAATTTAATAGATAATGGGAAAAGAGTAATGCACCATCATTTGTAAAATTTAATTGGATTTGAACAAACAAAAAGTGCTACAATGATTTCATTAAAAAGTGTGAGGCAGATTTTCCAGGGGGGGAGGAAAACCACATTGTGCTAATAGTTACCTTTCATTTAAATATTAATGTATATCTGTTACACAGGTACATTTTCCCTTAAAAATGAAAAATTGCTATCTTTTTTATTTTTTATTTAATTATTTCAGTATGAATTATGTACAATTTATAAATAGGAAAATACAAAAATATACAATACCAAAAATATAAAGATAAAAAGTAAACGAAAGGAAATAATGTAGAAAATGAGACTATAAAATGATTAAAGATATGAAAATGAATACAAAATGATTAGTTAAAAAGGGTTATAATAAGAGGTCTAAAATACCAAAATGTATCAAAATTGCAGCTTTATATACAAATGAATTTTTTAAAACTGTTGTTCTAAAACTTGGGATGGTGGCTAGGTTTCTCAGATTATAACTTGCTTTATTGCACATGGATGTTATTTCTAAATTTAATGGGTGGTCTTTCGTTGAAACTATGTTTTGAGCAAGTCTGTCAAATTCTTTCTTTGCTGCATCGTTTACTTTATTTATAAGTAAAACACAGTCTAAACAAAATATATTGGCACAATATCTCAAAAAACGTTTGATTCTATTTTTGTCTTTTATTTTTTTTAAATGGTACCAAACTGGGACTGCATAAATGATATGAGGCAAGATGGAGGCTGTAAATATCTTTATCCTAGTTTCAGGAGGGAAATAAGAAATGATATAGGTTAATGTAGAGACAATAAAATACATTTTTGACAACATCCTCGAAATATGCTTAGAAAACGATAACCTATCATCGATGCAGACTCCCAGATAGATTGTACAGGACGTACGTTCGACACAATCACCACAAATAATCGTTCTCTTGTTCTTTGTTTCAATCAATCCTTTATGTTTATATTTTCAAACACCATTTCCTTTGATTTTCTTGGGTTAAGAAGCAGATTTTTCTCTCCACACATATGATCCACAACTCTGTTGACACAATTTTAATAGTCACCTTGATTTTTGCGATGGGTCTGCTTAGAAATATTGCACGAAATGGTGGTATCATCAGCTCATTTGACAATTTCTGAGGCCTTGACTTGGAAGTTTGAATTGAGCATTTCGTGTTTTGTAAAACGATCACTCTCAAATGAATCCGGATAATTCAAATTGCTCTAACATATGCAGTTTCAATGTTCGTCACTACAGGAGAAGATTAAGTGACGTACAAGACATTATATTTCGGGTTAAATCGGGATCCGATCATTTTCAGTCTCTGTAAAGTTCTCAATATTGGTTTTGAACCTAAGTTTGCAGTGCCCGATCATACATTGTATATTTACCTTACACAACGCCTTGATATAGAAAGTTTATGAAATGTTAACTAGTTTAAATTACAACAAAATGTTTGTTTGTTTTTTGTTTGTTCCAAAAACAATCTTATCAAAATTCTGGCATGTTGAAAAGTTAAGCATATAGGTCTGTAGGTAGAGCTGGTTCTCTGAGTTGATTTGAAGCAAACTCTTTATTATTTTCTGGCTCAGACCAAGGAGCTTCTACACATGGAGATCTGACGGTCGTAAAACGTAGCCTCCGGCAAAGAAAAACTGACAAAACCCCCCTCCACGACTCTAACTTAATCCTCTGCAGATTCACTCAACAACCACATCCCATGGGCCCCATAAAAGTCCCTTTCCAACAATGTGTGTAGCCGCTGAGAGCACTAGAGCAAGCGAGCAAATGACGTCATTACTATACTCTGGTAATTTTGCAAGTGACCTGGCCATAGGTTATACGGCTGCGCAGTGTGTCATTTGCCGTAGTTTCTCAATGAAAGTCATGTGCAGTTGTAGAGCAAGTCGTTACAAAAGTACTGAAAAAAACCCGAAATCGATCGGATTTTTTAACGGTAAGTTATCTTGATATTATTGGTGACATTTATGGTTACTAATTTAAGCAAATGTGGGAAAATAGCTTGCCTAAATTGTGTTTTTTGGGTTATTTCCTGCAGGTTCCTGCGAATGACGCTGGGTCAAGTTGGCTTGTTTACCTTTCTTTATGCACTTCTGACAGCGCTAGTATGTGTGCAATGTTCTCCAAACGAGAAAATCGCACTTTTTGAGGCACTTTTGGTCAGATTTTCAGGTTGTTTCCATGGCAACTACTTTTTATCCAGGGTTATATTGAAAAACGTTTAGAAATTGTTCAATAATTGGGTTTTAAAATAGTAGGAATAAGATTAAAAATTGAAGGTCAAGAAAGTGGTACTGATGCTAGGCCCCACTGGTGTTAATACTGCAGTGCTAACTTTGTCAAGATAGTGTGCCAAAATAGGCCTTAGGCCTAACTAAGAAAATAAAAGTTGGACCCATTCTAGGCCTAGGTCTAAAATAATTGAAGCTGCATTTAGCGATCGAATGCTAGATTCTTTCAAAAATTACTACACTTGTGATGCACTGTAGTAATGTGGCTCAGAAGTTTGTGCAGGCTAAGGCAAAACAAAATTCCCTTGATTTATTTTTATTTAGCCTACAAAACAATGATTCAATACACAATGGGTAGTAGGCGTAGGACTCGGCCTACCTTTTTTTTTTCTCTTCTTTTTGGGTGCAATATTTTGGCTCTCATTTTTAAATTGTTAAAAGAATTTTTATATCATCTTTCCATGATGTGTTACTGCACTTCATGGCATAAAAATAATAACTGTAAGTTTAAAATGATTGAAAAGCATAGTCAGATAGTCTCAGGCTGTAATTTTTGTGTCATACTCAATTTGCTTTATTATGATTGATACATAAAAAAAAAATGCATCATTTAATAGTTAAGCTAGCGTAGTACAGCTGGCGGTCTTGCAACTTTGCTGCCCAGCCGGCAGGATTATGCCATAGTTTGAACATACATAATAACTTCTTTCTTCATGAATATGCATCATTCTTTTATTAGGATTAGTACGATGCTGGACCATGCGACTTAAATGCTACTGTAGCCAGGGATACTGCATGGGTTCCATAAGATTACACAAACGATTCTTTAACAATTGATAAGATTACATCATTCACCTCTGAAGTTCATGAGTCTGATAATTTTTTGAGAATCCGCTTCTAAAGTTCCTCCCAAATTTTCCCACCAGGATGATTTGTTTGATCAAGTGGGTCTTAATCATTATACAAAAAAGTGGAAAAATAGTGGTGAATTGGAAAAAAAGTTGAATGAACAAAAAGCACTTGATGAAAATGCTGCCGCATTTCAGATTCATCATTCAAAGGAGACTCTCTTGTGTGAACTTGTGCATTTGAATCCCTGGCCATCTTATTGTGTTTAAATTGTCAATATCAACTGTTATTACTGTAAGTTAGCAATACATTTTAACTGCAGAAGCCATTTACAAGATATCAATTCTCATGTACATGTATGTACAGCATTTGCTTAGAGATACTCTATAATAGTTGGTGATCATTTGATCTGTGTAATCATTTGTACAAAAGATATTGCAGTAGTTATTATGTTAGTAAATCATATGATAAATAGGCTAAGTTTCTGGCCATTACTAATTACTCATACCACTCTGTGCGCACAGAATTTGTACATACTGTAAAGATGATAATTTATTTAGTATTTTGCCTCATTATTTTTTTTGTTTTAGATGGAAATGTATCATCTCATTTTGAGGTCTCTTAAGTCATCTCTCTATGGAACGAAATTTAAAAAGCATAACCTGGAAGGCTTGAGGTAAGCATTTTTATGTGTTTTTTTAGCTTTATATTCACTTTTATGTGTATGTTTACTAAAATGATATCCAATCATCAGCTTTTAGGACATTTGTTGGTTGCAGCATGGGCAGGGGATTTAAAGATCACTCCTTGAGTGTATGAACACTTTTTGTAGGATTGATGGCATATCATTATTTGGACAAATGATATTTTCCTTAAAAAGGGATTTTCAATTCCTGGAAGTCTTTAATTTAAATGCATTTTCTTAAAACTAACAAGGTGCTGTGTCTCAGGAGGGATGCAGGTGAAAAATTTAGTGCTAGAAAGCATTTTTTGTGCTATGCTAATATGCTTACAGGGTTTGCTTTAGACTGATAATGGATTTGAATATGTGTAGCCAATACTTACTTCTACTGGTACTTGTAATAGACACTTTCTGTAACATTTAGAATGACATATTTTGATAAATGACTCCCTTTTGTTTTAATTTCAGTGGTTGGTAAAGGACTTCCTTAGGTATTTTGTCAGAATGGCAAGCAGAGATCAGGAGCTGTTGGTATCAGTAAGAGGGAGAATCAGAAGTGCATAAGCCGTGTCACCTCAAGGATTTCACGTAACAGGTGTGTTAAATATTATTTTGTTTAAAAAAATAAATGCCTAAGAATGCCTTCTGCTGTTTGGATGCCTTCTGTTGTTTGGATGCCTTCTGCTGTTTGGATGCCTTCTGCTGTTTGGATGCCTTCTGCTGTTTGGATGCCTTCTGCTGGTTGGATGCCTTCTGCTGTTTGGACACCTTTGATAAGCATAATACCTTAGTTTTAGAGTGTGCCATAGAAAAGGCTCTGTGTGTGATATAGACTGAACCACACACTCTACCATGTTGTGTTCTATTCAACATCTGATTGCTCCTTCGACCTTCTTTGGATCACAAGTAATTTACTAACTTGGACCTTTTCCATCATTAACAATGTAGAGTTGTATACAAATGAAGAAAATTCAAAAATCATTTAAATTTGAGAAAATCCAATTCTTCCTTCCTCCTACCCCTTCCTCCTCCCCTCCCACTTCCTCCTCCCCTCCCCTTCCTCCACCCCTCCCCCTTCCTCCTCCCCTCCCCTTCCTCCTCCCCTCCCCTTCCTCCACCCCTCCCCCTTCCTCCTCCCCCCCCCTTCCTCCTCCCCTCCCTCCTCCTCCTCCCCCTCCCCTCCTCCTCCTCCCTCCCCTCCTCCCTCCCCTCCTCCCCCCCCCCCTCCCTCCTCCCCCCCCCTCCCCCCCCCTTCCCCCTCCTCCCCTCCTCCTCCTCCCCTCCCCTTCCTCCTCCCCTCCCCCTCCTCCTCCCCTCCCCTTCCTCCTCCCCCCCCTTCCTCCTCCCCTCCCCTTCCTCCCCCCCCCCTTCCCTCCTCCCCTCCCCCTTCCTCCTCCTCCCCTCCCCTCCTCCTCCTCCCCTTCCTCCTCCCCTCCCCTTCCTCCTCCCCTCCCTCCTCCCCCCCCTTCCTCCTCCCCTCCCCCTTCCTCCTCCCCTCCCCCTTCCTCCTCCCCTCCCCCCTCCTCCTCCTCCCCTTCCTCCTCCCTTCCCCCTTCCTTCTCCCCTCCCCTTCCTCCTCCCTTCCCCCTTCCTTCCCCTCCCCCTTCCTCCTCCCTCCCCTTTCCCCAAAATAAATAATGATAATATTTAAAATAAATAAAAGAAAAAACTCATTGTTTTTTTCCACATCAATGTCACAGGTTTCATATACTGTGTTTTTTTTAAAGAAATCAGCATTATAAATTCAAGTTACAACAGTTGTTGTTCTCTTTTTCTTTCATAGTGAACTCATTTGTTGAAATTAGAAAGGAATTGCTGCAAGTAGAAGGTAAGACATTTGTACTAAGCGACAAGTTCAACCAGGAACCCATCGAAGAGTTCTTTGTTAAACAGCTTGGAGCCAGAGGTTCCCATGACAACCCAACAATGGAGCAGTTTGGACATCACATGCTAAACCAATGTTGTTGCAGGTAGAGATTGGAGCATTAAAAAGCAATGTAATGCCTGTCAACCAAGTGAAGCAGAAATAAGTGATGAGCCTCTGCCAAACAGGAAAAGGTGGTCAAATATCAGATAGGCCTAATATCAGATGAACTGCATTAGCCCTTCTGTAAATTATTTTCCTAATATCATTATAGATCTGATGTTTAAACAAATCTGACTGATTTTGTTATCATACTAGTAGGCTATCTACAGTTACAGAGGGAATCTGGTTTTGAGAAAGTTGCTTGACATCCTGACGCGATGACGACGAGTGAACACACAATTACAATGACGGGGTTGTTGCCTGCGTATTCGGTTTATGATAATAACAATGCCATCACGAAACGCTTATACGACCGGGACAAGAACATAGGTAGGACGTATGTACATAACATCGACAACCAAGTCAATGTCCACGGCCTTTGATAGATAACCAGTTGTGGTACACTGGCGTGTCTACCCAACCCAGGCTTGAACCCACGGCCTCGTGGTCTGTAGACAAGTATGATAACCGCTACACCACAGTTAGTAGACAATCCTGATGTTTATTGTGCTTCATACTTATAACACTACTTCCTCAGCCACTATTGAGTGGATTAGTAGTCTATGCGCAAATATCTTGGGGTTGGCAAAATAAGACAACATCAACCCCGTTATGTATGTAAATCATCACTGAAAGTGTTGAATTATTGCATTCACAAAAACTTGACTATGGGCGACCAAAAAAAAAAAAAAAAAAAAAAAAAAAATTACATATTGATGGTATGGCTTTTGCTTATGCTTTTGGTTATGTTTTTTTTTTCAATTGTAAGGCAGTTTTATTAAGTATTATGCAGTGTCTTGTGCTAAATGTTTACTGCACATTAATAGTTAACTTATGTGTGTCTTGTTGATTCTTATAATAAAAAAAGTTAAATGATAAATGCAAGAGTGTAATATAAGGTTTATTTATAGGTTTATTGGCTTTCACCATTTTAGAAAGGTAAATTGTGTCTCGAATCTTTATACTTGTTCGTTCTTAATTTGATAGGGAAGTTTTATAGAAACTTACTTCAACCGATTTCACATAGAATATTTAATGTGACTATTAATTAGTCTTAAGCTGTTCAGATTTTACAGCAAATGTTATCTGTATGGTACTGTAGAAAAAGATGAATATTTACAGATAAACTTAAAGCAAATCAAAAGGGAAATCCGATTACACACAACAAAGGCACACAACAGAACTTGATTTAATTTGGTTGGTGATGCTAGTAGGTGCCTTTGGAAATGTAAACACTAAAGGTTTCATTAACATTTGCAGAGCAACTAGTACTGTATATATGCTATAAATAAATGAGTCCACATTTTAATTGTTTCAAGTATGATATTATGAAGCTGAGGTTGAGAAGCTTCGAAGAGAGACAGAAAGAGTTTTATTATACATGGGCATCAACTTACTGTTTGAATTATTTGTCAGGTAAAATACAAGTTGCATGCACTATATTCCAGGAAAGAAGTAGGTATTTAGGGTCTTCAACAACTTAGAATTCAGCTACAGGCTCAACAGTAATTTTTCTTTAATCTATTTTCTTCTGTAACTGTACAAAATTGGAAAGATATTAATTATGAGAATATGTCAGTTTCATTTATAAGAGACTTTCGTTGTGTGTCAATTGTATGATGTATTTGAAAATGTTTTTGAAAATGTATTAACACATTTTACTTTGCTTATCTTTAGTCTTTCTTTGTAACACTTAACATGATTGGTTTGTGGGTGAAATGCATATCATAATTGGATAACTTTGGAATATTTAGTTACTATTTTTCCAGGTAAGAAGTGCTGCAAAATTCATAATCGTTTATTTTGCATTTATGGAGATCAATCTTGATAGTTGAGTATTCTTCATATTTTTTTGCAGAAGTTGATCTATTTCAATAAATCTTGTTTTGACTACTGGATTTGCTTTCTATTGTCCTTTTTGGTGTTGGTAGGGGGTGGGGATTAATGATGACTTGTCAATTTATACCCAGGCTAGCTGGTATATACTGTTGTCCTTAAGGGCTATAAGGTAAGGCCTTTAAGGCATAATTTCACAAAATCCTGAATTCCATACAGTCACTTTCCCAAGACCACCAAACAAATAGAGCTTTCAGGCCTGGGGCCCTATAGATTGAATTTGAGGGGACAAAAGGAAAGGTATTCCGCCTATTGGCCTGGTCCTCTCTAGAGTTCATCAAATGCTTCATTCCTCACCTCAATGAACAAGCCAGAATTGGTCAATGTCAGAGTTGGTACTCGTCGCAGTGGGTAAATATTACATACAGTATGTAGTGGGTAAATGTCACACAGAGTGGGTACCTGGCCTCTTGTGTTTGATTAAAGCCCATTGCACTTCATTCCCCACCCCGTAAACTAGTCTGATTCGGATTTGATCAATATCAAGAGTGGGTACTCCTCGTAGTGGGTAAATGTCACATAGGGTGACTCATTGTAGTAGGTAAATGTCACAGGGTGAGTACCTGGTCCTTGTGTTTGACAAAATCCCTTTTCACTTGCTTCATTCCCCACAACCCCAGTAAACAAATCTGGCTCAAAATTTGTCAATGTCAGAGTGAGTACCCACAGCGAGTAATGTTAGTCCTACATACTGTTTGGCAAGTACCCAGCTAGAGACGTAATTCTCATTTGGAAAGTGTGTAAAAGAAAGGGAGGGGGTGGGGGTTAGGCCTCTCATCAAAAAAGTGTGGCGACAGGAGGCAAATTTTCCCCAAAATGTACTGATTTTTTTATATCATGTTAAAAAGTGGTGAAAGACATTTGCCTGGATACATGTGATATGGTAAGTCAGAAGACAAAAAGCTTCTTTTCTTTTCCGTAAGCCTGAATATTGTTCATTTAAGCACCCCAAACTGCCAAGAAATGTAGTATATATAATTGTGTATATACGATGCGTTACACGCAAGTTGGTACACCTATTACGTAATCGGGCCAGCTCCACGAGAGCGGTGTCAAAGCGCATAGTGTGAAGTGATTTATTGGAGTTTTTTACGACCTTCGATGAGTGATTTAGGGAGTTTTACGACGGCGGCTACACACATTGCTTCAAAGGTTTTACGACCGTTAGATCTCCATGTGTAGAAGCTCCTTGCTCAGACCCCTAGCTTTGCTGTTTTACAGGGGCAGCCCGCCCTGCCCCTCTGATGGCCAACCCGCCCCTGTGGGGTCCGCCCTGCACCTCAGAAAAAATTGTAACAATCTATTTTTTAGCAAATTATTATCAATGTTGAATGCTTACATTGTAAAACACTAAGAATATCGATCATAAGGTAAAATTTTAATAAGAATATCAATACTAAGGGCAATCTAACATGGGGATGATGTGGGCTGTTATTGTATGCTTTATATATTATATTTATGGAACTGCCATTTCCAACATTCACTTGGATCAGTTTTTGTCTGCTGAAGTTCTGTTATGTAATAATTGATGCGGTCAACTGCCGGTAGGCCCTATGTCGCAAATTATTTTATGGGGTGACTGGTAATGGTTTTAGTTATGGTCTGACTGAGTAAGGCAATCAATGGAATAGGCTTCTAGGCCTACATGGTATTTGAGGCATGGCCATGATATAGACCGTATGTCTCTCATGCACCTTCATATTCTGTATTCATCAATCATGAAAATGGGCTTTTTTTATATAACAATTTTGTCCGACTTTGCTAAGGTGGGTAACAAATTTGGGTCATACTACAGCAATAGGCCATAGTAGGCCTTAGTACTAGACCTAGTATATGCCTACTGCCAGTGCCACTAGGCCTAGGGCCTAAGTATTTGGTGCATAAACAGATTGTTCTTTGGTAGGCCTAAGCCTAGTACCAGCATATCCCAAATTGTGGATAACGGTAACAAGAATATCATTTGTTTATATCCATAAGCTCTGTCAATAATCGTACAACTAAACTAATTTTGTTTTGCATAATTCTGTCCTATATGTCTCAATGCATTGCCATAATAACAACCAAATGTTACAGAAAAGCCCACCTTATCACGTTAGGAAGGAAATTAGGTCTAAGAAGTGAGAATTTGGACTGGCATTTTTTCCTGGGCATTTTCATCCACTGAAAGTACTTAAAAGTGGCTCAAATTTGACGAATAGTTAACTTTATAAAAGCATATTGAGCCTAATAAAAAGATGTCTGATTTGAGGAAAAATGACTTACACAGATCTGAAAAACGATTGACGAATCTTACCTTTTCAAAGATCATCACAAAATGGGCCACGAAAAATCTTTGTTTTGAGAACTTGAGAAGTTAGAGCATAAGTTAGAGCAATTGTGAGCAAATATTAATTTAGCCGCCAATATCAAACACCTTTCTATTCGAATTACGCAAAACCTTATCAGACAAACAACAGTGCATATAGCATGGGGGACCATATCACTAAATAATGCTAATGAATGATAATGAATTCATCAAATACTCAAATAACATAGGAAAATTGGAGAAAATACTATTGTCCTGAATTCAAACATGTATACCTAAGGATATTTTGTAAACCTGGCTTGGCATTTACTATGACGTTTTTGGGGAGTGATGGCTCATTGTTCCACCCTCACCCCCCCCCCCCTCCCCTCCACCTCATAAAAAGTAATGCGTGAACTTATCTGCTAACCAACGTATAATAATCTTTATCTCACAACCTTATGAAACCCAAGTTGAGAATCAATTTTTTGGAGACCAGTCATCAGATTTTACCATAACTTGGTCTCCAAATTCCGCCGAGTCGTCTTCAATCTTTGTACCAATTAGCATATTAAAAGAGGCCCTGGACAGGCTATGTCGAGTGACAGAATGGCAGGCACCATGATTATGCCACTGGCATTAAGTGGGTATATTGGCTCCATTACACACATAAATTTTTTGAGCATATGCTCAAAATTTGCACCCCCCTCTCTTCCCAAGAACTGCCAAGGTACATATTTCATAATCCTCCCATGTGAAAGTGCAAAATTGAAATGCACCCCCACCCCTGTCACATTTAATTTCTCCTGTAGAAAATGTGGATAAATTCCACAGTGAAATGCAATGTCAGTGCTGCGTAGGTTTAGGATAATTCACTTCATTCAAAAAATATTTGTGCTATTTACCAAAGCTGACACTTTTAAGCTCTTTTGACTTTTTTTCAGGATGCATGTGATGAAGGAAAGAAATCCCTTGTTAACCACAGCCCGTAAATCTATGATTGTATTATGGTACCTGCTTTATTGTCTCCATGGCAACTATGGTCAACAGACTGACTTACCTGGACAACGGGTGCAGTAATTTAGTGGCTGTCGATTGCTGTCACGTGAATGTAACCTGCACAGCGTTGACATTAAAGTTGTAATATTCTGGCTTACTCATAAATTTGTAATAATTACATGTGGAATGAGTATATCATAAACATATCACGCTGAAGTTTGTGTATATGTATAAATCGCTCATATGAATCTTGTGCTCTATCAGGGATTGCAGAGATGGGGAGCGCTTACTTTTTTGCTGTATAAAAAAAGGAAGTATGGCCTGAAGAATTTCACCCATACGATTTTCACGGTTGACAGGTAAAATTGCGACATTATGAACATAAAATTAAAACAATTGGTCAAATTGAAGGAAAATTTGGTCAAATTATTTGAAATTTGGGTGAAATATGTCAATAAATTTACCGAAATTTTAACAAAAGTTCCTCAAAATCATCTGAGTAATAATGAAGGAAATTTTCCGAAAATTTGGGAAAATTGCCAAAATTGCCCCACTTTTGGTTGACAAATCCTGCCCATGGACAAGAAGTTAATTCCTCAAAAGCGTATAATAATGAAGGATCAAAGAAAATTTCCCAAAATGTAAAATTGAAGGAAAAGCTGGTAAAATTATTTGAATTTCTGGTCAAATTTGTCAACAAATTTCTCAAGAATTGACAAAAGTTTCTCAAAATTGAGGAAATTTGCTTGGAAATTAAAAAGAGAGTACTTGAAAATGTTCAAATTTTCAGAAAATTGCCCCAAAATGGAACAAAATTTTCACAAAAGTGTCAAACAATTCACCAAAATTGTAAGGAAAGTGCCCAATAATGAATGAAAACTTTCAATTAGCAGCAGCTTCAATGATGGAACCTACCCACCCCCTGAGAGGTGACCATTTCTACACCTCTGCCTAACACTATATATCTATAGGTGGCATCATCCAATAGATATAGACATTGCTGCCTAAAGAGGGAACCTCAGACTCAGGGGCCCCAAATGTATCTGAGTGTATTTTTGGGGACCAAAAAGGTAAAATGAACATTAAACCATAATCTGACAGAGGCAGCTATCGGCAAAAATCCATAAAAATGGTGAAAACATTATAAAATGTATTAAAGGACTAATAATAGCCTCATGATTCTCTTGGACGGTCCTGATAATAGCAATAAAGAGATTTAATGACTTTCAAACATAAATATAAAATCAGGAAATAAGAAAATATAAGGTTGCTACTATACAATCATAATTTTTTATCCAATGGAAGCTGTTTTTATATCAATTTAAAACAGTTTGGTGGGCCTATTTTTTTAAGGGAAATGATATCATACATTAAAGATCAATTTTGATTTCATATTTGATGTTTGTAAAGCCTGGAGTGCTCTTGCACTGTTGCTGACTTTGGTAGCCAGTTGATTTAATGATAATCCTATTTTTTATAGGCAACCATCAGAAAAGGGTGCTTGTTATGTTAAGGATCTTCTTGATAATGATAATACAACCTCTCAAGTTATAATGCTTTTCTAAATGTATGTGATATTACCAATCTCCTGTTTACTAGTTACTTTGGCTTAATTATTCATGCAGTCCCATCTAACTAGAAGAATTATGGTTGTGGCAATCCCAGTTCCCATTGTAATCAAGAAAACTTTATCCATATATTTAACTGGTCATGGAAGATTTCAGAGGTCTCTTATCCTAAGCTTGTTAAATCTTTCACTTGTGTTTTGGTCTGCCCAGAAGACAATGAAGAAAAATGACCTGGCAGCTCTTGATGCATTTGGTAGAACTATCTGGCGGTGCCTGCTTGGACTTACTTGGTCTGACAAAATTTCCAATGACCACCTACAACATCTGATTGGAAATAGATGGCTTTTTTCATCTGACATAATCCTGGAGCAACAAGCTAAGTGGCATGGACATTGTGTACGTAAAGGCCTTGCCCCATGATGTCAGGCCTTCCTCTGGTACCAAAAAAGATATGCTGGGCGCCTCGTGCCAGGTGGATGGATGGCCTGAAAAGTTGGAGTGGATTGTCTGCATCTGATCTGGCTACTGCAGGGTGGTCCAGAATTCTACTTCAAAAACTTCAGCCAGACACATCCTATTCAATGACCCTGAGGAGTGCATCAACGAGCCGCTAGGCTTATGGCGATTGATTGATTGAGAAGACATGGGAGACTTGATTTTCCCATCATGTTCAATTGGTCTAAAATATTCAATGTAGCACATTTTACGGTTCATGAACCAAAAATACGATACTTCCAATTTTGTTTTCTGCATAGGATTATTTCAA
Organism: Chiridota heheva; assembly: GCA_020152595.1. Lineage (NCBI taxonomy): Eukaryota > Metazoa > Echinodermata > Holothuroidea > Apodida > Chiridotidae > Chiridota > Chiridota heheva. The sequence goes on along the minus strand of JAIGNY010001388.1, from coordinate 1,702,237 downwards.
CAAACAGTTACCTACATAAAATTGGATATGTTGATACTTCCCGGTGTTCTTTTTGCAAAATTCATAATGAAACTATGCGCCATCTTGTTTGGGAATGTCAGTTTTGCCAAATTTTCTGGGATGATGTTCAGTCTGTCATTTTATTAAAGCCACTTTTTTTTCCTTCGTGAAATTGATGTTTTGTTTGGCTTTTTAGAAAAAGGCTACAACATTGAATTTTTCTGATTTTTCATGAAAAGTATTTTATCTTTTGTTGCAAAATCCAATACCTTAAACCACATATTTCTCATTTTCTTAACACTTTTCAGTTTTCTCTTCGTATTGAAAAAGAATTATTTTCCAATAGCAATAATTACAAAAATTGTATTAATCTTATTGGAAGTATGCCCAGGGATGCCAGAAAGGGGGGCATGGAGGGGGGGGGGGAGGATAGCCCCTCCTGTCCTTTTTGGGGGCGAAATTTCTATGAATAGTCCTAGAAAGCCTATCACCTGTGCATAGTTTGTCTTTTATGAGTTCTATTAGATTTTCAAGTCCCAAGACTGCAAGCTACCAGGCAGTAATATTTTATTCCAGTTTTGTAAAGTCATAATCTTGTTATATCAATTAGGTATATGTACAAAATCTTTGGCATGGTACGACTGTGACAGTAGCGTTGTTATGCCGGCAAGCTTATTACATATAACGACTCGGCTTATTCTATGCGCACCCACAATTTTAGAGTGTTTTTATTGTTCCTTCATTCTGAATTCTGATTGGTTGAAAGTTAGGCCAATGGTAAATGTTTATGTGTGTGCCATGTGGGAGGGAGGGGGTGGTGGTAAGTCTGTAGCCAGAAATTGCGGACATGCAAAATATTGCACATAAAGTTACATAAACATCATGCATACGTCACACACAAGAAATGAATCGAAATTATCCATCGCGCGTGTACGCTCACCACCGCGCAACTGTTTTTCACAGTACACGTTGGCACACTCCGAAAAACGTCACAATGTAGGACTTTCTTGATTTGACTATGTTTTTTTTCCATAACTAATTCAGCAAAAATGACCTAAATGGGCAGTATAGTCAGGTAGTGCATGGGCCTATTGCTAAGGCTTTCTCTATTTTTTCCCCTACAAAATGTCGTTGAACTAAAGGATTAATCCAGTGGTCAAACAAGTTGATCATATTTGAAAGAGGACTTCAAAGGAAACAAAATGGCAAAGAAATTAAGGAGATATGTTTTATCTATAATAGAAATGACTGATGTAAAGTCTACTATAGGGAAATTGGAAGCTAGGTTGGTGCACTCATTGTCACATTCTTAACAGTTATTACTGTATTTTACAGAAACTTTGTCTAACTATTTTAATATTTGAATTACTTTACCTTGAACTTTCTTCTGTTAGTAAATTATTATTACCCTTAGGCCCTATATATTTGTTTTCCTACTTTCCATGCATATGTAATAGTTTTGATAAAGTTGCAGAGCGAAATATGATAAAATACATAAATACTTTCAGGAATCTGAGGCTGTGATATCACAATCAGTCTGATTTTGTTTCTACAAAAATGACACCAAACTTTGAATTAAGATTAAATATCTCCTTAACGGAGTAACATTTAAAAACATTTTCTCCTCCATTTTGTTTCTATAATAGTTTGGCGAGTAACTAAATTTAGGTATGCAAGTTTGAGCGGAGTTTGATCATTGTCCTTGTAGTGTCTGAGGCTATGCACAATTCCAGGACACCTTGCAAGTTATACAGGGACGTATAGGGTGACTATATTCAGGAAGAGAGAGTAAACACCACAAATTTCATCTATTTTTACCAGCCGTCTCACACACTGCATGTCAGCATGTGGGCTTATGGCTGTAACAATGATATTTCAACACTATTTTTGACTGAGTGGGGGGAGCCTGGGAGTGGAGTAGCAGATTAGTATGCGGCTGATTCAATCTCCATCAGTTATAACTGCAGCTTTATACATGTATAAAGCTTAATCTTCAGATTGAAGTATTTAATTGTTTTATTTTTTATCGCACGAAGCATGGATATATAGTTTGTTAGCCAGGATTCAGCCAAATTAGATTCAATGAAGTGTATCAGCTCTCATTTTTGACCCAATTAACACAAACTGTAACGTAGGCTATATGTTAATTTACAAAAGATCTGTGAATGAGATTGATGAGCGCAAAAACTCGCAGTACACTTTATGGATCATCAATCAAGAAATGATGATACTTTCATTCTTTTTCGTTCAATTTGAAAATAATGGGTTCAACACTGATTTGGTTTACTTGACTTTTATCACAGCATTTACCAATCCTATATACAGATATAGCAGCATCTCTTAAACTGTTAAAAACGATTTAATTTTCAAGCTCCAAATGTTCAAACCACTTTTTTATATTGTTTTTTTATGGAGGGGGTGGATCAGTGGCAGCGGCAAAGCTAAAGAAGGGTGCCAGTGGGTAAGTTTCCCCTATTGGCTAGTTGGATTGTTTTGTAATCCTGATGAAAGCAATCGGTCTTAGAGTTCTTAGGAGAAAGAATCACAAAATTTCCGAAAACTGATTAATAAAGTTTTTCCCAAAATATCTGACTTTCTCAATATTTTCTACAGTTTTGCAAAAATTATCAGAAGCTTTTCCTTCAAATATCAAAGTAAAAGTTCTCAAAATATCTGACTTTTTCCTCCAAATTACCGAAGGAGGACTTTATTCTAAAATTCCCAAATTTAAATAGGTAAAATAGGAGGCGCTATACCAAAATCTTTTAAAATGTCCAATGTAAAATTGTACTAGCTTTTTTCAAAATTATCAGGGACATAGTGCATTTTTCTTATTATAACAGCATGCTGTGAAATATCAATGATGTTCAAATTCAATCATAAGTTAAACATGCCAACCCAGCAGTGCCAAATCTCCCTGAGAAGCCTTTCAAAATCCCAGTTGGGAGGTAAAATTGAGAAATGATTAATATCGCATACAAAATTTTGTCAAATTTTTGGTAAGATATTGCAACATTTCCCAGAAGTTGAAGAAAATTGGCCAAATTTCCTGAAATCACAATTTTTTTTTAAAAAATTGCTCGAGAATTGGCCACAAAATGAGCACACTTTGATTAAAATTTCCCAATAACTAAAGAAAGTTTTCTGAAATTCTAAAAATTGCTCAGAAATTATGCAAATTTTCCAAATGTGAAGAAAATTTCCTGAAATGTGAAGAAAATTTAGCAAAATGTGAAGAAATTTTCCCGAAAATTGAAGGGTATAAATTTTCCAAAACTTGAAATTTTCCCGATTAGTAGCAACTTGAACATTCATAGAAACTTCATTAACCAGTATAATGTTTCAGCTTGTAACCGGGAAATTATGGGATATTGAGCCACCCCGAGAGTGGGGGACCCTTTTCCTATGCCCCTGCAGATTTTCTTATTAAAAAAATATAATGTGTCTAAATGATATATTTGTAAGTTCAAAGTTGGAGAGGACCAAATACCCACAATGTTGTGGGGCTCAAAATCTGGACCTTTAAGCAAATTTCTGGACCTTTTTACCTTTTGGGATTGTTAAATGACCTGATCGACCTTGGAAGCTAATATACCCGAAAGGTGCACAGATTCACAAAACCAAGTCATTCTGTCAGATAAATTACTTGATAAGTGAATAAAGATCTCCTGGAAGCTAATATACCCGAAAGGTGCACAGATTCACATAACCAAGTCATTCTGTCAGATACATTACTTGATAAGTGAATGATTCATAACTAAGTTCATTTATAGAATGTATATTAAGCAACTATTTTATGCATTTTCTTATCTGTTGACTTGAGGTGTATGATTTATGATTTTTTTCTTGAACATGACCTGACACCTGGATCCCATGGCCTGCTGACCTGAATTCCTTTTGTACTTCATAAAGTCCAAAGAAAGAAAACTGCCAAATTTCTTCTATTCTTGACCAGTGTGATATAAAGTAAACCAGGGGTCAAGATGTCACGCATACCTGGTCAGGTTTACAAATTTAGAAACACCACAACACCATCGAACAAATTAGAGAAAGAACCATTAGGTAAATGTAACACAAGCAAAGACATAGCTTAAAGCTTAATTATTAGGGGTAGGGGTAAGAAATTTATTTGGATACGGTTTCAACATCATTGTCATAGTGGAGTGGAGCAAAGCTTTCTGGCATGAAGATATTTAACTGCAGCGCAAGTAATGCATATGCATGCGTATGTAGCATAATTACTGGCAGGGTTTCGAGATGAGATTCCCTCTTCAACGAGCAGCTTAAGACTTTTTTGTCTAATTTTTGGTAGTGCTGTCATGACATGGCTCTATTACGTATTAATTATCGTGGAGAAAAATATCGCGATACTTTTCAAGAAAACTGACTCAAGACACAAATTGTTAATATCACTAACATTATATGATCATGGAGTTACAATTTAATCCATGATATGATGAACGCAAGAAAAAATGAGTTGCAGATCTAGCAGACGACATGATCGCGTGACTATTACGTCATCATGCATCATACACGTGTTTGGTAATTCAGTCAGCATGACCATGAATTGTTGAAGTGAGAGCCTGAGTGGCACATTCTAGACCAATTTTTCGTTTTTTTTGCCAACTTACATCGGCGTGCCAGTGTGTGGTGACTGAGCATGATTATTAATTAGTTTTTTTCATGTTATTTTGCACGTTTTTAATTGCCTAAACTTGACTTTTAGATTAAGTACCGTAACGTTAGAATCGTAACGTACGAACTAGCCTAGATGCGCAAAAATTTCTTAGTTGAGTATTAGTTTTTGGTATCGCAATATGTCATGAGAGGCATATTTCATGTTGTGGGAAAAGAGATATCGCGATAATCGATATGTCATGACAGCACTAATTTTTGGAGGGAGTCAACATCCCAGGCATGGTGTAAATTTGCCCTAATGCCGCTGTAATTACCTTGTTATCATCCGGTACGAATTCTTTCATTACTGAGATGAATTCAAAATATACTCTGAAATTGTTACGGCGCATTATTGAGTTCTATAAAGTAAGTTTACAGCAGAGATTTAAAAAACTAATTATGTTTTTGTAGCTGAGGAGGAAACCATGAACACATGCCTCTTGTGTGTAGTGATGATGTATTAAATGCTCTGAAATGAAAATGACAGTGGAAATGATTTTGTGGTTAAGCGTTTGAAAGCCTTTTGGAGTTTTTGTTCAATCTAAAGTTGAGCGAGAGATATGACTTCCTGCATTCACTCACCTGACTCTTAGAGGGATTTGTTCTAAGGCAGCGTTCTCACTATCTCTGGATTATGACCCCCCCCCCCCCCTCCTCTTCCTCCCTCCCCCGCAAAATGTGTCATTAATGGTGTATTGACAGGCTGGCTTCATTAGCTAAAATGATTTTAAATCCACTAAAAAACATGAAGAAAGCAAAAAGTTCATCAAAATCGGTTAGAAATGGGTCATTAGACAGCTTTTTGATGATTTTTGTACAAGTTTTTCCTGTTTGTACATTACAATTTTGTCAAGTTTACAAGAAAATCACTGATACTCATAACTTGAGAAAAACACATGATTTTTTCAAAATTCCAAGACATAGGCCTATCAGAATTTCATAATTTAAAGCTCTTTTTAGTCAGTGGAATAACAGAAAACTTTTGTACCCCTCCAATAGCTTTAAAAATACACACAAATTATAACCTAGCAGGCTTGAACTGTTTGCACAAAATAATCAAGTTATTACAGGGTATTGCAGCATATCCAACTTGATCAGGCCTGTAGTCAGAGGGATTTGATCCTTCTTTTGTTGACAGTGGCATCGCCAGAAGAAATTTATTGGGGGGCATTAATAATATTGTATGAGGCAGTGTGTACCACCTATGGTGGTACCATGCACATGAAGCATGCACCATAACAACGTGCGATCCAGGGGCCCTGGTGGAGCCCAGGCGGTGGAGCCCACGAAATCCCTGCTTTTTCGTGGTTTTGGTGGCAGGTAATTGCTGAAAATCATGTCAAATACACTCAACCATTTTGAATTTTTGACTCGGGGCATGCCCCCCTGAGCCGGCGCCACTGGTTGTTGAGAAAGTACCCTTTGGAAATCTAAAAATAGTAATAAACACCTGGAAATTTAAAGTTTGTTGCCCCTTTATACAAAAAACAAACCCCCTTTTGTTGAGGAAGTGCTGTTTTAAAATCTAAAAGAATAATAATCACCTAAAATATCATAGTTTGTTGCCCTTTTATATGAAAAAACAACCCCCTTTTATTGAGGAAGTGCCCATTTGAAATCTAAAAGAATAATAATCACCTAAAATATTATAGTTTGTTGCCCTTTTATACAAAAAACAAACCCCCTTTTGTTGAGGAAGTGCCCATTTGAAATCTAAAAGAATAATAATCACCTAAAATATAGTTTGTTGCCCTTTTATACAAAAACAACCCCCTTTAAAAATTCCTGGCTATGGGCCTGTTGATCGCAGGTCACTGAACTGCGTTCACACACGTTTTTTGAGAATCTCATCAGTGGATCTGATCGCCTGCTCTGGATCATGATCCTACTTAGCTCCACTAGGACGTGACTGAGATCGGCTGCAGTGGATCTGATTGCCTGCTCTGGATCATGATCCTACTTAGCTCCACTAGGACGTGACTGCGATCGGCTGCAGTGGGTCTGATCGCCTGCTCTGGATCATGATCCTACTTAGCTCCACTAGGACGTGACTGCGATCGGCTGCAGTGGATCTGATTGCCTGCTCTGGATCATGATCCTACTTAGCACCACTAGGACGTGACTGTGATCTGCTGCAGTGGATCATGATCCTACTTAGCACCACTAGGACGTGACTGTGATCTGCTGCAGTGGATCTGATTGCCTGCTCTGGATCATGATCCTACTTAGCACCACTAGGATGTGTGACTCGGCTGCAGTGGACCTGATTGCCTGGGATCATGATCCTGCTTAGCTCCACTAGGACGTGACTGCGATCGGCTGCAGTGGGTCTGATCGCCTGCTCTGGATCATGATCCTACTTAGCTCCACTAGGACGTGGCTGAGATCGGCTGCAGTGGATCTGATTGCCTGCTCTGGATCAAGATCCTACTGCAATCGGCTGCAGTGGATCTGATTGCCTGCTCTGGATCATGATCCTACTTAGCTCCACTAGGGGCGTGACTGCGATCGGCTGCTGTGGATCGATGCTGCTGTGGATCTGATTGTCTGCTCTGGATCATGATCCTGCAATCTGATCGCTCCAATCATGATCTTACTAAGCTCCACTGGGGCCGGGACTGCGATCGGCTGCAGTGGTGACTCTGGATCATGATCGCTCCACTAGGGCGTGATCGGCAGGCTGCAGGGTCTGATCGCCTGCTCTGGATCATGATCCTACTGAGCTCCACTAGGACGTGACTGCGATCGGCTGCAGTGGATCTGATTGCCTGCTCTGGATCATGATCCTACTTAGCTCCACTAGGACGTGACTGCGATCGGCTGCATTGGGTCTGATCGCCCACTCATGCGAGAACAATTGCGCTCTGACAGGAAGCTGTTTGATAGCAAACTTATTCAGGTTCACAGTTCAAGATGATTTTTCATTCGAATGATAATGTAACAGACATGTAAGGAGGTATATGCAGATCAAGGCCTTGATAATTTGTTCCAGGGTCAGTATTTCAGTCTTTATTGCCAGAAGTCCTCTTCCCCTCCCTGACAAAAAAGAAGTCATTATTATTGGACCAAATGCTTTGGGGGCTGTTTCCCCCTCTAGAGCTATATGCTACTGGCAGTAAGAGCTTGGTGCTAGTGGCCATGCACAAATAGTAGACCTGTGGGAACAGAATCATCCTGATTTATAGTCATCAGGCAGGATTTAGGGGGAGCAAGGGGGAGGGGGTTATTTTCCTTTTTTTCCAAATATTTTATTATATGTTGATTTTCTGTATCTCAACGAGATTTTGTGAATCTCTACCCTCCCCCCTCAACTTGGGTATTTACCCCCTACTTTTGGTATGCAAATCCTGCCTGTGGTGATCCTGTTTTTGTGATGTACATGCCACACCAACCAAAGTAGGCTATTCTGTAGGAATAATATGGATTTATATAGAAATATGCAAATGCCAGTAATCCCCATCTGCTCTGTATCTAAATTTGCTTCAATATAAGAAAATCCTATCATGTCATTAGTTACACAATATGAGCCTTCTTCCATCATTTTTGATTTCACGTTATTTTGGTGTCGGAGAAACTTATGAAACAAGTTAATCAAAATTTTCTGTTGTATAAATGCATGACTAATTAACTTGAAATATACCAAGCTATTCATAAATGAGCTCGACCACGTAGATATGTGATCATTCTTCTGCAAGTTTCGGTGTAAGTCTGTACTTTGAATAGGAAGGCGGGAGGAAAGACTTTACTTCCTGTGTTATATGTGTATTGCATTACATCGTTAGTTTTTGCCAGGATTGCTTTTTAGCTCAAGGGTAAGGAACGGAGAGTTTTGACGAGAGAAAGCTCAAAATTACTTGTGAGTAAGGATTCATGCATTTACATGGTAAACATTGATATATTCAAATGTATTGATTTTTTTGTTTTATTTTTGATGGATTTTGTGTTTGGACCATGTTAGAAGAGAAGACGGAGACTTGGTATGTATAGTATACTGCGCTCAGTATTTTAAAGATATCTTTTTAAATCTGTAGGTTATAAGTGTTTCAACTGTTGCACGAGGTCAAATGATTATGTTTACATTGCCATTTTGTCGGACAATACCACTGTTGTCTGCTGTACACTTAATTAGACTTACATACGTTTGCATGTTGTTATATAAAGATTATTTTTGTAAGATGATTATGCCGGAATCTTGCTGTGCCGTTGGTTTTACTAATAGATGTGTGTGTGGGAATAAAAAGACATTTTCTCGATTTCCATCTGATCCCGATCAACGTTCGAAGTAGGTTTCTGCTTTACGACGCGACGGCTTCAACCTATGGTTCACACTAGGATTTGCGGCGAGCACTTTATATCAGGTATGTAGGCTTTGTCTGAGTATAACGAACAATCAGCTGGTGTTAACGTTAACGTATACCCTGTGAAAATATAAAACTTAAGGAAAATTTGAAGTTAGATTGGAAGTGAACAAAACATTGCACTAAAATTCACTGAACTGGTACTGGTGGGTTAGCATGTAGTATGATTGTTGTACGTGTGATGTGACTGAGCTGTGTGAAATGCAACAACGCCGCTTTCCTGCAAAATGGAGTCCAGTTGAGTTAGAGTCACGTGATGAAATCCTTCTATAGGTATACAATTTTTGCAATTATCAATTTGACTAAAAAAGTTAATTTGGATTAGTTCAGTGGATTAGTTCAGTGGCCAAGCATGTTGATCTTGAAAAAGGACGTAAACAAAATAAAAGGGTGAAGAAAGCCTTCAAAAGTCTTATTCCGTTAAGGAGATATTTAAGTTTAAAGTTTGGTATCATATGTGTAGAAACGGCTGAAATCAGACTAGTTGTGATGTCATAGACTCAGATTCCTCAAAGTCTTTATGTATTCTATTATATTTTGTCCTGCAATTTTGTGGCTTAAAAACCATAGGATATGTCAAAAAAGTAGTAAAACAATCTAGGATGGGTATTTATAATATTATACCACCTGAAGAAAGTTTGAGGAAAAATAATTGAAATAGTAAAAAAATCAAGAATAAACTTTCTTTAAAATACATAAAAAAATTGAGGATTCTGAGGCTTTGACATCACAACTAGCCTGATTTCAGTCATTTCTACAGAAATTATACAATAACTTTAAACTTGAATATCTCCTTAAGGGAATAAGATTTTGCAATGCTTTCTTTGCCATTTTGTTTCTAGTGAAATCCACTTTTATATAAGATGGACATGCTTGACCACTGAACTCATCCTTTAACAGAATAAGATTTTTGAATACTTTTTTCACCATTTTGTTTCTTTTGAAGTCCTCTTTCATACAAGATGGACTTGCTTGACCCCTGAACTAATCCTTTAACAGAATAAGATTTTTGAATGCTTTCTTCACCATTTTGTTCAACAGTACGACAGATTTTTTGGTAACTGCAGTATGACAGATTTTTTGGTAACTGCAGTTTGAAATTATACAATTTTGATACCCGCAGCATGAAAGAAGTCAATTTTGATACCCGCAGCATGAAAGAAGTCAATTTTGATACCTGCAGTATGAGTATTCAATGAAATTATTGTAAAAATGGACCAGCATTACAAAATTAACACAGTAAAACCTCATGTTTTGGGACCTACGAAAATGATGAAAACAATACCTTTTTTTCACTTAAAAAACAAACAAAATAGTACAATTAAAAAAAATATTATAGTCAAAAATAACACCTGCATTGCGAAAATGGTGCAAAAGAAAAGGCACGCGCTTGGGTAGCACATATACATATACCTCACATATGGAAGTGCCCCCCCCTTCCCCTCTCCTTTTTTTCCGGCTACCATGTAAAAATCTTAATTATATTCAATACTCATGCTAAGCATCTGTAAGCGTTTCCTTGATCTTGCACTAAGTTGTTATTTTTGGTTTTTAAATCCCAGCAAAGTCATTCGCCTTTATCGTATCTGTTACTTATCATCAATTTCTTTCAACACAAGCTGTGAAAAGCAATTACTTGTTACTACAAAAAATGCCAAAAATGATTTTCATATTACCCACTTCACTAGTTGGGTGGTCTATCATCAACTGCATATAGTGCGGCGATGGGCCGTTATACTGGGTGCAAGAAATTATGCATGCATGTTGATGAAGACAGAGGGATAGATGTAGATTTATATCATGGGGGTATACCAATATGTGCCCCTCAACAGGGTTTGATTTATGCATGTATATATTTGGGAGTGATGGGAGTGGTACATGCCCTCCCCTCCCCTCTCCCCTTACATCCCCTCCCCTCCCCTCCCATCTCCCCTCCCATCTTCCCTCCCATCTCCCCTCCCTTCCCCTCCCCTCTCCCCTCCCCTCCCCTCCCCTCCCCTCTCCTCTCCCCTCCCTTCCCCCTTCCCTACCCTCTTCCCTACCCTACCATATCCCCTTCCCTACCCTCTCCCCTCCCATTTCCCCTCCCTACCCTCTCCCCCCTCCCCTTCCCTCCTCTCCCCCCTCCCCTCCCCTCCCCTTCCCTACCCTCTCCCCTCCCCTCCCCCCCTCCCCTCCCCTACCCTCTCCCCTCCCCACCATCTCCACTCCCCTACCCTTTCCACTCCCATACCCTCTCCCATACCCTCCCCTCTCCCCTCCTCCTCCCATACCCTCTCCCATACCCTACCCTCTCCCATACCCTACCCTCTCCTACACCCTACCCTCTCCTACACCCTACCCTCTCCCCCCCTTCCCTCTCCTCTTCCCTCCCATACCTTCTCCCCATACCCTCTCCCATACCCTACCATCTCCCATACCCTACTCTCTCCCATACCCTACTCTCTCCCACCCCTACCCTTTCCCATTCCATCCCCTCCCCTCCCCTCTCCCCTCCGGTCTCCCTCCGGTCTCCCTCCCCTCCCCTCCCCTCCCCATTCCCCCCCTACCCTCTCCCCTCCCCTACCTTCTCCCCTCCCCTACCCTCTCCCCTCCCTACCTTCTCCCCCTACCCTCTCCCCCCCTCCCAAACCCTCTCCCCTCTACCCTCTTCCCTCCCCTACCCTCTCCCCCTACCCTTCCCTCCCCCACCATCTCCCCACCCTCTCCCCACCCTCCCCTCTCCCCTCCCCTTCCCTCTCCCCTCCTCTATCCTCTCCCCTCCCCTACCCTCTCCCCTCCCTACCCTCTCCCCTATCCTGCCTTCTCCTTCCCCGACCCCTACCCTCCCCCTCCTTAAATCTACCACTGATTTGCAAAATGTTTTCACAAGTTTCTCTTTGAAATCTAAGCTAAATCCATCTGAGCCATTAAGCACATTGAGCCGGTGCTTATCCCCGATTTTCATGGCACAAGTCGATGTGAGTACAATACTCCCCCTCGACGGGACGCCAGTCCATCACAGATTAACTCCCCAGCAGTGCTGGTACTCATTTGACAGCTGAGTGGACTGAAGCAAGTAGAGTAAAGCGTCTTGCTCAAGGACACAATGCAGCGCTCACGACGGGAATCAAACTCGGTACCTCTCGAATACGAGCTTGACTCCTTAACCACTGAGCCACAGCACCTCTAAAATCTTTTTGAAATCATGACTGATATAAATGCAACATTTCATAATTGTATGGGGAGGGAAATCATGGGGAATTTCCCCTCTCCCATGCTAGAAATATTGATAGAAAGATGAGATCATGAAAATTAGTTGGTATATATTTAAGCAAAAAGTTAGATTCATGTGCCAGTGTCCAAAAAAACAAACAAATTAGGCATATTCACAAAAATAAGAAACTAAATGTGGGGCAAAACACTCTTATTCTGTACCCCTAAAAATGGTTGGGCATGCCTGAATTGTTAAAAGGTTTATTTGGATGCCAACTGGATTTTCAGCTAGCTTATGAAAAACTCATATGTAAAGGTTATTTTTCATTGTATAAATGCAAGAATTTGAATTCAAATATGTCCAAGAAATTGAAATATTGTTTCTGCAACCATCAAAAATTCATTCTTCATCCACTATCAAAGACATTTAATAGAAACAGTGAAGGTGGGGCATAAAAGGGCTATCATTAACTTCTTAGGCATAACAATAGTTCAGCCTCCCCCTCCTCCCCTCCCCCTTCCCTCTCCCTCCTCCCCCTCCCCCTTCCCCCTCCTCCACCCCATCCTTATGCTCACAACATAAAGCTCAGCCATCACTCTTTAAACATCTTTGTATAAACTCCTGTAGATCATAGGCTGATGTATCAATATCAAATGTGTCATATATCACCAGTGCACTAATACCACCGTTACAACAGCTATCAGCAGTGGTCGCTGATCCTCAATAATTACTTACCCAATTTAACAATCAAAATTTTGTCTAATCGAATTTATTGGGAAATTGAAATCATCCCCCAGCCAGGTGGGGTGCCATTAGTGTGCATTACCAGAGTACTTTGTGAGCTGTCCATCACAAAATAGTGGCACTTCCCTGGTTTTATTTACGCAGAGTTGGTATTTGTTGAAACATTTAGAATGTCACTGTATTTGAATTTGTTTTGTAAGTTTTTAAATGTCTAAAAGTTAGTTGTTATTAGAATAAAAATGAGCCTAGTAAAAAAAGTCTAAAAGTTAAAAAGTTATTAGCATAAAATTGAGCTTAGAAAATTGTAGAAAAATAAGGTAAATATTCAATAACTCAGAACTTCAGTGAAGGAAATTGGTGTGAAATTTCCCGAAATTTGAGGGGCTCAAATTTGAGGGGCTCAAATTTAAGGGGCTCAAATTTGAGGGGCTCAAATTTGAGGGGCTCAAATTTGAGGGGCTCAAATTTGAGGGGCTCAAATTTAAGGGGCTCAAATTTGAGGGGCTCAAATTTGAGGGGTTTAATTAGACCCCAGGTACATACATATTTTCAAGTGGGAGAGCGGGGGACAGGGATGCCAAGAAATGCTGAAAACCAAGGTAGATTTTTGGACAAAGAAAATTATCCCAAGCTAATAGGGTCAAGGGTCCATAGACATGCTTCCTATCATGGAACAAAAAAAATATTAAAAGTTTGTTTGCTTTTTGTTGCTTTGTTCTGTAACATACAATCATGATTCCCCGAAATAAACCGTGATCGTAGAAACTTTGTCATGTACGTTTTCTCAAAATCCAAAACTCAAATATATGTCAAACACTGAATGCAAAGATCACAGTCCTTGACCGCATACAGATAAAAAGACTGCGCTTCTTCGGAGACTTCAAGCGAATGCCTTCCACAAGATACCCCAAAATACTTATGATCAGAAGCAAGGGTCCAAGGAAGCCGTCCAAGAGGAAGGCCTGGAATTAACCATGGATGGATTGCATCAGACAAGACCTTACACCCATGCACAACACAAAGTCAAGATAGGGAGATTGGCTAATGACCGAGAGATGTGGAAAGACATTGAACCAGATGGTAAGGCAGTGTGCTCACCCACCCGTGCCAACGCTTTAGGTCAATGTCAAGTTTTCTCACTTTAGTGCACTGCCACTGTCCTTGCCTAGGATCAATATCTAATGACTGTGATCAGATCCAGTGGGCGTTCTCATTTTGGGTCTGATCATGGGGGAGGGAGAATAGAAATTGCTCAAAAGTGTAATGTTTTAGTCACTAACCAAAACATAACTATGTCTTAATTTTTGTTTTGTAACTTGGCTCAAAAATATACTATATGGAGGAGGAGGGGGGGGGGATAGTTACCCCTTGCATTGTGTCTTCTACACCTGTGCTCAGAGAATATTCATATCAAGATGATACCAATCTCCTAAGCAGTATCAAGGAGGAAATGATACCAATCTCCTAAGTAGTATCAAGGAGGAAATGATACCAATCTCCTAAGTAGTATCAAGGAGGAAATGATACCAATCTCCTAAGTAGTATCAAGGAGGAAATGATACCAATCTCCTAAGTAGTATCAAGGAGGAAATGATACCAATCTCCTAAGTAGTATCAAGGAGGAAATGATACCAATCTCCTAAGTAGTATCAAGGAGGAAATGATACCAATCTCCTAAGCAGTATCAAGGAGGAAGTGATACCAATCTCCTCAGTAGTATCAAGGAGGGAATGATACCAATCTCCTCAGTAGTATCAAGGAGGGAATGATACCAATCTCCTAAGCAGTATCAAGGAGGAAATGATACCAATCTCCTAAGCAGTATCTAGGAGGAAATGATACCAATCTCCTAAGCAGTATCAAGGAGGAAGTGATACCAATCTCCTAAGCAGTATCAAGGAGGAAATAATACCAATCTCCTAAGCAGTATCAAGTAGGAAATGATACCAATCTCCTAAGCAGTTTCAAGGAGCAAATGATACCAATCTCCTAAGCAGTATCTAGGAGGAAATGATACTAATTTTCTAAGCAGTATCAAGGAAGAAATGATACCAATCTCCTAAATCTCCTAAGCAGCATAAAGGAAGAAATGATACCAATCTTCTCTATTTCTTGTTTGAAATCTGTAAACAAAGAAAACAAACTAGAGTCAATGTCTCCATAAGATCATGTGAAACCGATTCAGCTGTGTCAACATCCAAGGTTTTTATGGATTCCTCAGGATACTAGCAATGTAACAATTTCAATTAGAATATGAGACAGCCTCAGCTTCAAGAGGATGCATTCTCACTAATCTCTGTCCGGATCATGATCCCTCAACGATGTTCAACCTTGTTTGATGAAGTAAAAATAACAAAAACATTCTTTAGTGTTCTCACTTGCTTGAGTGCGAGCTTGGGATCAGATACATGATAATAATAGGAACACTTATATAGCACTTAATCCACACTGTGGAGTGCGCTTAAAGCGCCTAAACAATAAAAATGATAGGTTCATGTAAATAAACGATTAAATTAAATCATAATAAAATATCAATAATACTTCTTAAACAAATATGTTTTCAGCTGAGATTTAAACGTTTTAAAAAATGTATTGTCTTTCATGGATTTCAGAATATCTTTCCATTTTCTGGTGGCTGCCACTGTGAAAGACCTGTAACCAAAAGATTTTAGTCTCCACTTTGGTATATCCAGCAATTGCTTGTCACTAGACCTGAGACACCTTTTTGGCTGATAAATGGACAGAAGCTCACAGAGGTATTCTGGTGCTGGTCCGTCTACACACTGGTAGGCTAAACACAATATTTTATACTCGATTCTAGCTTCAACTGGTAGCCAGTGCAAAAGCTTTAACGCGGCTGTAATACTGTCACGTTTTGATGTTTTAGTGACAATACATGCATTTTTGTTTTTTCATCCTCTGCAATCCTTTGATGTTCTCATGTGACGCACCAACAAGCAGACCGTAGCAATAATCAAGACGTGACAGGATTAATGACCTTGCCAATGCTGAAGCCGTCTCTTGAGTCAGAAGGTGTCTGATGCTGCCAACATTGTGCAAGTGATAGTTGCAGACCCTGCAAAGCTCTGTGATATGCTTCTCCATGGTCAGATCCGGTTGAAGAAAAACACCAAGATTTTTCACTGATTTAGAGAATGGGATTGAGGTCAGACAAACTGAAATATGACTGATGTCTGTGTTGAGCAGTCTGGACTTTGGTCCTACACGCATAGCTTCCGTCTTGCACTCGTTAAGTTTGAACATGTTGTTCGTCACTTATCTAATCAGACCTGTGCAGGGAATCTGATCGAAAGTCATGATAACCACAAACATTAAAAACACATAAACATTGCACAGGCCCCTAACAGAATATTGCATAACCAAATGAGTCACTGATTTGCATTCAGATTTGTTTTAAGATTTTTATTGGTAGATCTGATTCATGATCCTACCCTCTTGTACTAGCAGGATCAAGATCACGCAACTGCAATCTGATCCAGTCAGTATTCTTACAGTAATAAATCAGCTTATTTGGTTGCCTGCGGTGGATCTGATCGCAAGCTTGTACTTAAGTGAGAACACACTTCTTAGAAGACTCGAAATGGGAAAGAGGATGAGTGTCTATTTTGAAGCAATTGGGAATGTTTATCAACAAAGCTCTGAGGTGGGAGGGTTTGTTTTGATTTTTACTATGATGACAATCCTTATAATAAAAGTTGTGTTGAAGTTTGCCTTGTGATATGTAATGGATAGATTTTGAGATGTAAGTTTATCAGTGGCATAGCCATAGAGAGGCTGAGTGGTTGAGGGATATTAGCCATAGAGAGGTTGAGGGATATTAGCCATAGAGAGGTTGAGGGATATTAGCCATAGAGTGGTTGAGGGATATTAGCCATAGAGAGGCTGAGGGAGATTAGCCATAGAGAGGCTGAGAGATATTAGCCACAGAGGCTAAGGGATATTAGCCATAGAGAGGCTGAAGGATATTAGCCATAGAGAGGCTGAGGGATATTAGCCATAGAGAGGCTGGGAGATATTAGCCACAGAGAGGCTGAGAGATATCAGCCACTGCATAGAGAGGTTGAGGGATTATAGCCTAGAGAGGCTGAAGGATATTAGCCATAGAGAGGTTGAGGGATATTAGCCATAGAGAGGCTGAGGGATATTCCTATTTCAGCTTAACCTTCCCCCATTCAAGTTAACTTTTCCCCTATTCAAATTGACCTTTCCCCTTTTCAAGTGAACCTGTGCCCATTCAATGAAACTTTTTCCTATTCAAGTTGAATTTTGCCTCATCCAAGTTTAACTTTCCCAGATTCAATTGAACCTTTCCCCCAATTAAAGAGCTCAATTGAACAGAAAATATGGACAATTTGATAGAGATATATACCACTTCCATTGAAAACCGTTGCCAATAAGGAATATAATGTTATGAAAGAATTATAGCATTTTTCCGTTTCTAATCTCCTACATCTGGTATGAAGTCATATCAGTTTTGCTGGATAGCAGACGGCAGCATTCCACGCACAGTTTGTATGTAAACTGTTTATAGCACGTCAATGGTGTAAGAACAATTTTTTTGTGGGTGCTGAAAGTTTATTTACCATGAATCTCAAACCCCTCATTCAAAATTCTCATTTTTGTCCCATTTATTTTGACGATTGTGGGAATTGTTTTGTTTTTTTAACAAAGAAGAATAGACAACTAAGTTTGTATAAGACACAACGTACGTGGCTGTACATACACACTCGCAATGCAGTGACCTGTCACCTGCATGTACACGTACTAACTGCATGCTGTATGTTACGCAGGCGCTACGTTGGTGTATACGATGTAATGCTACATTTTACTTCCAATTCCAAGTGTGGTCAATTCAAATGATTATAATTGGGGAAACTAAAATCGGACCCGGGATTGGACCAAGGTATTATAACTTATAATCGAATAAATCAGAAAAACAAGCGCTGAAAAGGTTTATATATTTCACAGAGGGTACAAATAAGCCCAATAAGGAGTTTTCTTCCCTAAAAAGTAGGGGGGAAGGGGGGTGGAAGCATACTTCTGCCTCCTCACATTTTTGACTGGGCCAAAGCCCCCATTCCCCCCCCCCCTCCGGCTTTCTATGCCCTTGTAGCACGTTCATTGAGCATCCACAAATCTTAAATATTTCGCACACAACTTTGAAACCCAGACAACCAAGGTTATTTTCCCCATGATTCTAACATTTATACCAGGGGTCAGTCGAAAGAATGCTTTTTAAAGCAAAATCATTCACTTCAAGCCAAGTTCATAGCACTGATTTCGATCTGTTTCCTGGAGAATTATGACTGGCTATTGCAAAGCATTTGAATACGCTGTGCAGTATAAGACCCAACATTATTTAGGAACCTACAAGTTTATTTATATTTTTAATGCTGAAGAACTTAAAAATTAGTCAATAACCAAAATTTAAATGGGATATTATTCTCCAAGATAAAGAATCAATGCAATTGAGGCCCTCAATAGGTCTGGAACTTTAGGATAGGAAATACCTTTCTCCATGACCTGGAAATCAAAGACCAACTCTCAAACTATACCTACATCTATACTGATGGCTCCAAGGAAGGCGACAAGACAACTGCTGCTGCCGTCATCCAAGACATCACCCTCAGTAGCAGGCTTCCCGACTACTCATCCATCTTCTCGGCTGAGGCCAAGGCCATCCTCCTCACCCTCAACTTTATTGAATACTCTCCGCTCAGCCACTTTGCCATCTTTTCCGACTCCAAGGCTGTCCTTACTGCATTACTCAATGTTAAATGGGATAACCCCACATCTCACCTCATCCTCCGTAAACTCCTTTGCCCCCCCACCCCCCACCCTTCGTAGGGAAACATATTCTCTTCTTCTGGATACCCAGCCTTGTTGGCATCCATGGTAATGACAGGGCTGATGCAGCTGCTAAGCTTGCCCTCACCCTTCCCCCTACCCCTTTTTCCAAAACCCTTTCTGACATCAAACTGCTTATCACTTCCCTTGTTCGTGGCCGTTAGCAAACCTCATGGGACTCTTAAATTGATAACAAACTCCACGTCATGCAGCCCACCATTCCAATCAAACCCACCACTCACAACCTATCACGTGTCGACAACGTCCACATTACTCGCCTTAGAATAGGTCACACCCACCTCACTCACTCCCACCTGCTTACTGGCTCCTCCCTTCTGCAGCAATTGCCATTGCACTTTCACAGTCCATCACATTCTTCTTGCTTGCCCCCTGTACAACCTTCCCAGAGCTTCCTGGTTGCCCACAACTCAGTAGCCGAGCGCTTAAAAAAAAACCTCTGGATAAAATTATCTCCTTCCTTTATCATGCTTCCCACTACAACCATATTTAGTCCTCCTCCCCTACCCCCCTCTCTCTCTACATTATTTTTTCACCCATACACCTCCTCTCTCCATCCCAGCTGTCTGGCTTTTAGTTCTCATGTTTCTCTCAATCTCTCTCCCCCTGTTTACTCTCCTTCCTACCTCTGGAATGATCTAACCTCTCAGGCACAACTTGACCCTTGCTGTTGTGGTGCTGTTAAACTCTCATCAAACAAACTGACCAGAAATCTACAGATCCCTGACCTGAAAAAACACTGTACAAAGATAACAATTTTTTATAATGATTTTTACCATTTCTTAGTATTTAAAAGAATTTTAATATATTCAAACTGGTGGAAACATTGAAATGGTTGGATGCTTTGACTTTCAACTCTCCATCTTTTCTTTTTAGAAAACAGACTCTATA
Source organism: Chiridota heheva (assembly GCA_020152595.1). Taxonomy (NCBI): domain Eukaryota; kingdom Metazoa; phylum Echinodermata; class Holothuroidea; order Apodida; family Chiridotidae; genus Chiridota; species Chiridota heheva. Next base: position 1,682,485 of record JAIGNY010001388.1, on the reverse strand, counting down.
ACAAATAACTTATGTCTGCAGGAGATATGTATTCTGATTATTTCAATCAAATGATCTACTTTTAAAGTATTATGATACAGAAACTAAAAGCCACATTAATTAAGCCACACTAATTAAGACTGGAAATGGATGAGTCAATAAGTTTGTAGCATCTTTTGTACATTTGGAAGCAATATAGAATATGGCAGTTTTGTTCATTTTTGCAAATTGCAACTAAAAGGCCTTTCAAGGTTACTTGTGTATTGTATGGACAGTGAAGCTTATACATAGCAGGGTAGTTACCTTTTTGTCTCACTTGAAGAGAAATGAAGAAATTAGTGTATTAGGCAGTAGGATTAAATACAAACATGAAAGATTCCAGATAAGCTTCAAATTCAATTAGATTGGTTTCTTGATGCTCCTAATTTTGTAAAATCGTGGAAATAAATCAATAAATAACCAACCATACTTTATTTCAAAGAGAACTGTTGCTTTGATTTCTTGTAAATTGCTTACAGTTTTTCAAACTAGATCTAAGGAATACCTAGAAACTAACCACAGTAACAATAAGCAAAGAATTTAGCCTATAGCTGTTAATTTCAATTTGTCAATTTTGCTTCATAGGTGGGATTTGAGGGGGCAAGGGGGAACTTGCCCCTCCCTGCCCCATTTTTTTCTCTTCTGAATTCGTATCTTTTGTATGGTGATTTTTTGCATCTTAGCACGATTTTGTGCTTTTGCACCCCCTCCCCCCACACTTTTGTGGTTTTGTCTGTTAAGGTGACACCAAAGGTGTCACAATGCTTTTTGCCGTGGGGTCCAGGTCCCACTTAAGGGACCTTAGTGGGGTCCAGGGACAAAGCCCCAGTAGGGGTGCAGGGGAAAAGCCCCGGAAGCTCTCGCAAAATTGACATTTGACGGGAAAAAAGTACATTACAACGCATAGGAAGAAAGTATACTATACAAGTCAAAATTCATGTTAAAGACAGATATAATATGCAATAACCAAAAACAAAATCATAAAATGCCTTATGTGGAAATATGATATTTTATTCACATTTTTGTGCATGGCCCTTAGGTCTATGGTCACTCTTTGAAAAATATGTGTAGTCTAAAGGAAAATGTTTGATAAGCTTCCAATAGTTTACTATGAACATGTGTAATTTCTCAAATGAACCTGTTCTATATCCCGCCCTCTCCCCGTCTAACTCTCAGTGTCTTACTTTATGTATTAAATACAATATCGCACAAAGTGTTAATATATTACTAATAGATAATTTTACATTTTCAAACTTTTCTCTGAAGAACGCCCTTTTTTAGAGAAAGTGCTCTGTTGAAATCTAAATACATAATAAGCACTTGGAATTTCAAGCTTTTAGAAGTACTGGAGGGTTCTGACCATTTGACAAATCTATAACCTTCTCTCAGGGAAAAAACCTGGTGTAGAACGTCCATTCCCATTCAAATTTTCTGAGGTTCAGGAATGAAGTGTCCTTTTATATGAAAAAGGAACCCCTCTCAAAGTTCTGGCTACGGACTCTTTGCATAAAACAATCTATTTGGACTCATGATATTCTCCAAGAAGTCTGCTGTTTAATGTAGGCTATTTGAAAACAAAATGTTGCTGCAAAATTAACAGATTGAAACGGGCAGCTTTTAATTTATAAAGAACAGTTGGAGGTCTTAACACAATTATGATTTTACCCATGTTTATAATGCAAGTGAGCAACCTAACTTTCCAAAATGTTAGAAAATAAATATATCCGCTTTCAAGTCACAGTAGTGTTGTAGTGCCAACATCCAATAAAGCTTGCTTATATTGTGTTAGAATCAGGCCAGGGAGGTGAGTTGTCATAGATCAGACATAATGCAAGTAATTATGACCATATGACTGGACATTTTTCATCCTAGTCAAAGGGGTCCATAACAGAAAATGTGTTACAAAAAACTTCAAAACTCCCTCATCAAACAAACAAACGCCTATAATTTCAAAGTTTGTTGAAGTACCCGAACGGGTCTGATCGGGGGCGTAGCAAGGTTGACCTTTCAGAGAGGCCGCGAGCCCTCAACATTTGGGGGTGGCATAAAGCGAATCAATTGTCGAAAATGTCTATTTTGTGTATTGCCCCCCCCCCCAGGTCCATTTTGTGTATCCCCCCCCCCCTTCCCCACTAAGAACTTTTTTTAAAAGGCAAAAGTCAGAGCAAATGAACCCCTTTTTTTCTGAGAAAGTGCCCTTTTGAAGTAAAAACAATAATAAGCACCTGTAATTTCAAGGTTTGTTGAAGTATCCGAATGGGTTTGACCAGGAGCATAGCAAGGTTGACCTCTCAGGGAGGCCGTGAGTCCCCAACATTTCCTGGCTGCTACCAACTGTGTTTTGTCTTTCCTCAATGGCTGTGTGCTATATATGTGTACGGTACGGTTACCACAAGACAACGTATGTACAACGTTGTAACATAGTTTGGTTTTGACGAAACTCCCAGAAAGTTAGCTGGAAACAAGTGATGAATATGCATTACTTCGGAAACTTGTGATTGGCTCAATGGCTTATACTTATAAAATCAGCTACGTTAGTGCTACTTACATGGCACAGTACTGTGATCAGGCCAGGCATTTCGCTCAAGGGAGTGAAATCCCTGTATGTCATATATGTGTACATACAGTCATCACAGTACTGGCGCATTCTTTACATCAAAGATTACTCAAACCGTTCTGGATTATCCCAGTCGTAAGTCATATTATGACTATTTTTAAGATTATGTTTTGAATTTCTTGTAAAGTACAGACCATGTACCATGTTGTATAATGCATTTCAAATTTTTAAGGGCAGTTTTCAATTGAACTTGCCCAGACTAGTTTTTCAGTTGCCCCTGGGCATCTGGACAAGCGATTTGTTGAGCGCTGGTCACTGCAACATTAGGGTTCCTATGCCTATGTGACATACACACGTTGACAAATTAGGGCAAACCAAAAACCTAGCTCTCTCCATCTATGGTGATGATACAGTTTAATTTTGTAATTAACCAGGGGATCTCCCCAAAAACCCCATCCCCTTCTACATGGTAAAGTGGTGCGAAAGTCTATATTCCTTGTTGATATTTGATTGCAGGTATGGTAAAAACTTGAAAAACATTTGAGCAGAATTTGCTTCACCCCCACAAAGAATTATGATAGACAATGGAAAACCAAAAATGTTTATAATAAGAAGGTCATTTGTCACAAATTAGCATAGCAATGTGCATTATTGATGCCTGAAAATTCCAAAAGGTGCAAAATGATCAGCATGGGCAGGATACATTTTTAAGTTAAAAGTGTTGGGGGGGGGGGGGTGAAGTCAGAAGTGAGGGGAAAGTCAGAAGTGGTGGACTTTGATAGACTTTAATATGATGGAAAACCTTTTAAACAAAAATACCAATACCCTCTGCATGAAACAAAGTAGAATCAGTTCATTTAGATGTTATACTAGCACCCATATTATCTGGTAGGCACCGGCCAAATATCTTTTCTACTTGGAGTGTCCCCCATGGGAGCCGAGCAAAATATCAAGGTCCTTCCTAAAATTCCGTGAGAGCCTTTGTGATTACGATTGATTTTCAGCCGGTCTTTCACCGATCTCTCGTTGATCTTTCCTGGGGGAGCCCTCAACCTGTATTATCTGTTTAACGAGTAGTGAGCTTATCAGAATAAATACCTTGCGGCTAATGACTGAGGACTGCATGCACTTAAAGAAGACTGAGATATCTCATTTGTTAAGACTGGTGAGAAAGTAACAGCTCTTGTTACATTAAAAGCTTTGGTAACATTTTAAAGCAGCATGGATGCTCTCAATGACATTTGAAAAGTTACTGTCTGTATATAGTTCATTTCTTATTTGTTTCTTGTTCAAAAATTTGCTAGCTTGCAGTAACTTTTACTGTGCATCAGGCTCGTTATAGCGTGTTTGTCTTTGATGCGAACTTTTGGGGAGTTCATTGTTTAACTTGAAGAAACCTTAAGTGATCATGGGCAGGATTTGAATACCTAATTCTCATGTTTGGGGGATTAGGGGAAGGTGAGGGGGGGGAGTAAAAAATATAAAATCCTTCCAAAAGTGCATGGGGATTGGGGGATGGGGGTCACAAAATACTGTATCATACCTGTGCTATAATGTTTATACCATTGGGTCTAAGACAAGCCCAGCACTGTTCAGCTTCCCAGTCCTCATTAAAGATTCATGCCATTACATCAGTAATGTTTGGAAAATATATGCATCACTACTCCACATTCCATACATACAGTTTACTATAATACATATACTGTATATAAGTACATACAGAGATTATTTCGGGAATGGTTTAAGCGTGACACAGTGTAAACTATTTCAAGAAAAATTTAGTGAGGGCGCTGCGAGTAGTAATGTTGTTGATGTCAGGGAACACTATTTGCATGTTCCTCCACAGATTGATAGTTGAGGGAATTTGTTTGTCCTTCACATAAATTTCCTGTCTGGCTGGAACTTTAACATTTCATAATTGTAAATTATTTTAAAGGATTAGTTCAGTGGTCAAGCTTGTTTATCTTATATGAAAGAGGGCTTCAAAAGAAACAAAATGGTGAAAAAGAAAATATCTTAAAAGATATTTAAGGTTTGGTATCATTTGTGTAGAAACGACTGAAATCAAACTACCGTGCCCCCTAAAAACGCCCCCGTATTTTTCATACTTTCAGGATGTAACAACGTCACGTTTAACTTACCAATGTGACTTGAAAAGGCTGTAAGAACGTATGGAAAATATGCAAAGAGTTATTCCATTAATAATCCATGCACAATAATGCTAAAAACATTTGAAGAAACTAATATCATAGGCCTAAAAGAAATTGCCGTTCTTTTGTAAGTTACATTTTTTCTTCATACTTTACCCTCGAATAAACGAAATGCAACGCCCGGGCGAAATCAATATTTTGTCCTGTGATTTTGTGGCTTAAAAGCCATGCGACAGGTCAAAAAAGTACTAAAATTAAATCTAGGAAGTGTACTTATAATATTATACCACCTGAAGAAAGTTTGAGGAAAAATAATTTAATAAGTGAAAAATTAAATAAACTTTTTTAAATATACATAAAGACTTTGAGGAATCTGAAGCTGTGCCATCACAACTAGTCTGATTTCAGTCGTTTCTACACAAATTATACCAAACTTTAAACTTGAATATCTAAATAAGTTTTTGCGATGCTTTTTTCACCATTTTGTTTCTTTTGAAGTCCTCTTTTATATAAGATGGACATGCTTGACCACTGAACTTATCCTTTAAAGAGCATTTTAATCCTTGTCATATAATATAATTCATACAATTTGCAGTCTTTTTGAAGCAAAAATGGCCAGAAATTACTGATGATTGATCATCATATTCATGTTCTCCTTTATGAATACTTGCAGTCAAATGCAGGATTTGCCATCAGAAAGTGGGGGCAAAATTCAACAAAAGTGGGGGGAGGGAAATAAAAAAAAATCATGCTAAAGGCTGTACAAATGTTGAATTAAACAAAGTTTAATCAAACAAAGGAAAAAGAACATTTTGACCCCTTGTTTGTTTTCAGAGAAGCATCGTCATTGCATGGCTATTCAGATAATAACTGTAAATTGATTGAAAGGGCCTTTCTACGCCCATTAAAGCAAAATTTGCATCGCGACAGAAAATTGCGCCCCACTAAAGCGAATTTCTCGGCCAGAGTTTGAACAAAAAAGCATTTGTAGCAAATTTTCCAGTATCACCAGAAAACCTCAAATGTAAACTTCATCGTGTGTAAGCAGAAGACAAAAATCTAATAATATTTGTTTCCTGTATGATTATCTAAAAAATTGCTCGCCGCATTACATTCAGTGTGTTATAGCCTTTAGATACCAAAAATCACCATACATGTAGGAAAGGTACAAATTCAGAAGATAAAAAGTGTGTGTGTGGGAGGGGGGAGACTCCCCCCCCCTTGCTCCCCCTAAATCATGCCTTTGCTATGATAGTAAATTATGATCTGGGAAATAGAATATGTTAGTGTCCTCAGAGAATGCCTTTAACCACAACAGCTTCATCTTAGAAACTTCTAAATCTTCTTTCTTGAATCAAAGTCTTGTTTTTCTCAGGAATATGAAGACCTTACTGCAATGAAAAGAAAGAAAAAAGATTTGAATCCACTGTGACAGATTTTTGTTACAAAACTGTTATATATTGCTTTATAAAGAAGAAAAAAATAAATGAAGCTTTTCAATACTTGTTTTTTTGTTCTGATTGAAGAATAAAATATTTACACAAATATGGCTTCTTATTGTAACAAATGGAATTTTGATTACCAAAGATATAAATCAAATACAATTGAAAAGAAAACAACTGCATAATTGTGAAAAATTTTTGTCTTTTCCGTTTGTATCATAATTAAGAACTTCTAGCATTTTCTTTCTTAAACCAAAGTTTACTCATGATGTGTAAATACCGTTACTACAATTTATCAAAATATCCGCCATATGGTGGATTTCAGAAAGCTTAATCTTGCTGCATGTCAAAACCACAACCATTTGTGTCCTACTAGCCCTGTCCGAATGTTCCGTTCCACTAATTGAACAAAAGGATCTATTGTTAACCAGCAAGTGCAGTGTATTTGTTTGCCTTATTAGTTCAGGGTGGTGAAGCAGAAAGCTTACTAAGCAACAATAGTTGGCTGTTTAAAGCATTTGAACATGCATCACTAACTTTAATTGTAATTGATGCAGTGTTTTTTGTAGAAATATTTTCAGCCCAGAGCCTGGTGGCCTTTACTCCTCATGTTTTCTCATAAATTTGAAAACCTAGCTGCAATTGAATAAATGATTTTAATCCACAGATTTTTGTCACCAGAACTGTTTTATTGCTTTATTTAAAAAGAAAAATTAAAGAAGCTTTTCAGTATTTTTTATTTTTGTTCATTTTGAGAAGTATAAGATGTCTATGAATATGGTTTTTCAACGTAAGAATGTTTTTGATTACATGGAAATAAATCAAATACTATATAATGTAAAATGACATCGTAAGTGTAAATATTTCCTTGTTTTGCCTGTTTTCTATGCAAAAGATTGAATATTACTAACCAGCAATAGCCAAAAGATCAAAAATATTCTTGATAACATCACATGTCTTTGTGATTTAGTTGAGCTTATTAAAGGCTTATCCCTTTTTGTTCTAAAAGCCTCTTGCCATAACTATTCAAAATCCAAGAAAGCAAAATAAATTCAAATGCATTTCTCTTCAAAAGAAGATAAAGCCTCTTTGCTCAACATTGTTGTAGTTACCATGGAAACAGCACATATCTTAGATCATGCAGTCACATCCGGAATTACAGATTATTTTTCGTTATTATTCTTCACACAAATATAATTCAATAGTGGAATATATGGAGAATGATCGCATCATCATTTTTCAAGTTTTAAAGGAAATTTTAAGAAAAGAAAAACTGCATTAAGGATGATGAAATTGCTTTCACAAAAAGCAGTATCAGATTGTGAGATAGAATTACTAGACTTTTGTGGAGGGAAAAATGAGGTAAGGAAGGCAAAATGCAATATGATTAACATGAACAAGGCACATCTTTTTTTGCATCGCATAAGCGTAGCAAAGACAACCATGGCTATATGTTTCATGGAAGGCAAAATTTTGCAGCTGCTGAGTGAGTTTAACAGCAACTTTAAGTTATGGTATATGTATTTTTTTTGGGGTGGGGGCAAAGAAGGTTTTTTTTTCTTGTTGTTGTTAGGTTAAGAAAAATTGTGAACTAATTACAACAAATTGCTTTCCTAAAATTCTTAATGATTATCTGTTCATCAAGGTTTGGACTGGGACCTCAAATTGTACCAGCATTTAGATCTGAGCGGTCCAAGATGGGCCGCAAATTAGGGAAGGGGGAGGGGAGGGCACTTTCTCACACTTTTTGCAGATCATAAGAAGTATGACCTGCAATGTTGTAACAACTACTGTCAGTGGCATAGCCAGAGGGGGCCAGGTGGAGGGGGAGGACATATTATCCCCTCGGGTTACAATTTTTCCCCTCAATTCTGAGTGATATATATTCAAAATGATGATTTCTATATTTCTTACAATAGGCAGGAAAATATGATTTTGAAGCTTCAGAGCCCATACTTCAACAATATATACAACATTTGAATTCGGTTCTCTATCGGCAAAGTTCAATAACATCGTTTAAAATAGTTATCATATTTCAAATCAGTGTTCTTCGATCATGAACTGGTGCAGTGCTGCATTCGATACTGCAATCAACTTGAGGGAAGGGGAAGAAGGAGAGGAGGGGGTGGGCGGAGGAATTCTTACCTCTGAGATATTACTTTCTAGGTTGGATGCTTTTTTGCATGTTTGAAGGTAAATTTAGGAATTGATTAAAATAAAATTGGGAAAATTGAAGAAAAATTTGTAAAACTTATTAGAAATATTTGTAAAAATAGGCAACAATTTCCGAAAATTGAAATTTTCCGCAAATTGAAGAAAATTTCCCTAAAATAATGAAAATTTTCCAAAATTGAACGAGATTTCCCAAAAGTTGAAGGAGATTTCCTGATTAGCAGCAACATCTGATGGAAGGTTAATTTACCAGTCCAATTTTCCTACTTGTGACAGGAAAATTTGGTGATTCTTGCTTGATAGTTTTGTCTCCCTAACAATATAATCCTGGCTACACCACTGTTGTAAAAGATATGAACAACAGACAATGTTCACTAAAACTAACGTTGGCAAATATTTGGTTAGATTAATTGCTACAAATAATACAACGTCATTTTAAAATCTAAACTGACAAAGACAACATGATCACATGTATTTTGTTTTCCATGTTTCATAACAAAATAAACATGTAGCAATATCATGTCGAAACTATCTTCTTTTTTCGATGGGGACGGGGTGTTAGAATGGAACTGAAGACCGAAGAGATTAATTTCTTAACAATTCCCTTACTTTGCATTTTTGTCTTTCAGATCAGTTGTTTCAAACATGCATGCCCCCTCTTCTCCTTTCACCCACCCTACCTTAAATACTGCTCCGTGGCCCATGCCCAGTGACATCGCCAGAGATTATGGTTTGGGGAGCACAGTAATCAAGATAAGAAAATGGAAGGCGGAGGCCTGGAAGCTATGAAGATTTCTTGTTCATTAATTGCCCCAAAATGGCATAAATTTAAACACAATGTTAAATTCTAACAGTCAAATCTAGGCTAATTAGATTGAGTTGCCATTTCTAAACAGCAGAGATGAAATTTTCACTGAAACATTTCATTTTTTTGCTCTAACCAAGCAGCCCACCTGGCTATTGCCCCGTAGACCACATGGCCTGTTCTTACCTGAAGGAATTATGTATTTTTTTTTCTTTTTTCTTTAGATATGATTGGATAATGGCAGAGACCTTCCCGCGTGTCTCCACCGGATCAGGATTACTGAGGAGAGTCCTCACGCTCGGCAATTCCCAACAGGATGCTTCCAGACCTAGAAGCAAGTCGTCGTTTAACGAATCAGAAGCTTCGGGAATCAGACAGAGAGTTCACAGACCGAGGGCAGCCTCCTCCCCTGTGGCATGTGGTGGGCGTGTTCCTGAAATTTATGTGACCCTCCCATTTGATTGCTTAGATGAGAGTTTAGATGAAAGTTACAAAAAAGATGTTAAAAAGAAAGGATTTCGGTCGCCGGGCTCTAGGATTAGGAGGGCACGCTTAACACCTAGTGGGGTAAGTTAACTCATTTCTTTCTTGGATATAAACATACTTGTCATTTCAAATTGATCTTGATGTTATATGTTGGTTATATAACTCTTCTGACTTTCGTTTTTTCAGTTTTGCATTTACTAAAAGTTGAAAGGTATCAATAATCTTGCTTTCCATTGGTCTATATTTGTAATATGGGAAGTCCTTAACTTAGTAAAGATTAGTGGGTTTTTTCTTAGTTTGTTTTTGCCAATCAGATAAACTTGAATTGAAAATCTGAGAGGTAGTTCTGGAGGCAGGAGAAGAAGAGAGGGGGGAAGGGGGGTGGGGTGTTCTCCCTCAAAACCGAGAAGTCATTTGTATTTGTGCCCCACAATCCTTGGAATATTTTATATGGATGTTTAGTTAAAAAGTAAATGCCCTTAAAATACTTAGATATCATTTGTAAAATCCTTTCAGTGCCTATTTACCATGCATTGTCAGTGGCATGCTTAACGTCCAGACTTTGGGTGCAGGAGGATGTGAGGATCCAAGGGACCTTGATAACGTTATTTCTGAAAATATATGGGCGAGAAAGACCCCACCATTCCACACCGGGGCCATGACACTGATATTCATCATAAGTTCATACCTGTGGTGGGGATTGCACAGGATAATCAAAAATGAACCAAAAACTAAACATCTTGGGGGAAAAATTAATGCAGACTTTTACCTAAAATGATCAAATTGATCATTTTTCCAGTATCTGCATGACCTCTAAAACCTTCCCCAATAGTTGGAGGGATGCTATCATTGTCCCCATTCCTAAGCCCAACAAAGAAAAAAAACATTGTCCCATTGCCCTTACTTCCTGCCTCTGTAAGAGCCTTACAAAATGACCAGTGGCGCTGCCAGAACAAATTTATTGAGGGAGAAGGGAGGGGGGGGGGCATAAATTAAATTGTATGTAGTGTCTACTGCCTATGGTGGTACTGTGTACACAAAGTGTGTACCAGAATGGCATGGGGTCCCAGGGCTTGTTTAAGGGCCCCTTGTAGGGGCCAGAGGTAGAGCCCCCGGAAGCCCTACATTTGTTCGTGGTTGAGGTGGCAGGAAATTGCCTAAAAATCATGTCAAATATACATTGTCATTAAAACCATTTTGCTTTAAAAAAAAATTAAGATTGGGGAGGGGGAAATGGCTCCCTTCCCCCATGCATCCCCTTGCCGGCACCACTGAAAACAGCTTCAGGAGCAACTGGAATTGTGTGGACCATGTGATAGAATTAGACACTCAATGTTTGTGAAGCCTTCATGAACCACCACACCATCTCCATCTTCTTTTACATTAAAAAGATCTACAATGCAACTTGGTGGTTCGGGGGTAGAGGGGGCAGGGGGCACTTCCAACCGGGGGAGCACTTCCATCGGGGGGAGGGGGGAACACTTCCATTGGTGAGATTTGTATACATGTGCTGTCTGAGCAGTTGCCTTTTTTTCATAATTTTTGTAGTGCAGGTATCAAAAATCCAATCTCTCATACTGCTGGTCTCAAATTTTGTTTGCATATTTTCATACTGCAGGTATCAAAAATCACCTATTTTCGTTCTGCAGGTATCAAAATCATAAACTGTCACACTACAGCTACCAAAACAATCTCTCATACTGCAGTCCAATTATGAAATTTTGGGAGGCACAATCTACCACTTTAGTATGGAAGTGCCCCCACCACTCCCCCCCTCCCTCCCTCTCTTCGGGTTGGTGGTATGGCATTATCAAAGACCTACACTCCTGAGGTCTCCTACCAATTATCATCCAGACCTTCCTTCAATCCCACTATTTCAGGGTGCATGTTGGAAACACCTACTCTCAATGGTATATCCAACAAAGTAGTTTACCATTCCTCAAAGTAGTTTACCTATGCCAAAATGTGATAAATATTACCCAATATTTTAAAGTGAAACAAATATTTGGGTAAATTTTTCCTGTAGTTTGAACAAATAATCCCTTTTTGTCTACAAGGATGTGTGGGATGTTAACAGCTCTTTTATCTGTTATTTGAATAAAATATGAAAGGGCTACTTCACTTGTAGAATTGCATTATTTTTCAGCAAAACTTGAAGTGACCAGACTGCCAGAGCAATTTCATTCAGACTGCCAGAGCAGTTTTTTCAATAAGTTTTAATATCAAATATCAAAAGACCAAATTTTGTCAGAACTTGAAGATAATGGCTGTCAATTAAATCTTCGTCTCCGAGCTTTAAAGTTGGTACAAGAAATATTCGTCTGTGCTCACACATACCAGCGAGCTCAGAGAGATTCACTTAGCTGCTATTAATAGAAATAAGAAAAAAGTCAGTTCAATTAGTGGGTGTTATTCATGTACATGGTGCTTCAGTCTGGCGTGTGGTCTATGACACATCTACTCACCTCTAATCAAGGGTACTTTTTCAAAGGGAGATGGTTAAAGTTATTGAATTAATCCTCTCTCAGTAATTATTTGCCGTGAGATAAAATAAAATGGCAATTTGGGGAATCCTCCTCCAGGGAATATGAGTCACTTTTTATGACAAAGAAAATAGAAGTAGATCATACCATGGGGATATTAACTGAATACTCCATGATCATACAAACAGAAAGGTAGAAATTGATACTTTGTTTGATAGAAGAAAAAAGAAATTGCAAAAGAAAAAGATTTAACAGATTGTTTCATTATATTGTTGCTTTGATTGGTGAGAGGGAAATGTTTTTGCCATACCGTACGTATGTCATTCAAGGGGTGAAATTTGATATTCCATTAACGAATTGAGTCATCGGCTTTTAAGCTTTTAGATACATTTTGAAGGTTCAAAGGAAGAGGAATGTTGAAAAGTATGCATCAGGTTTGTTTGTTATTGAATAATGAGGAGGGTGTATATGAGATGAAATAATTAATATCATTATTATTATTATTATTATCATTATTATTATTCTTGAAAATATTATTATTATTATCATTTTCTTGTAAATATTCTTATTCTTGCAAATAGTTTTATTCTTGTAAATATTCTTATTCTTGTAAATATTCTTATTCTTGTAAATATTCTTATTCTTGTAAATATTCTTATTGTAAATATTCTTATTCTTGTAAATATTCTTATTCTTGTAAATATTTTTATTCCTGTAAATGTTCTTATTCTTAAATTTCTTTGTAAATATTCTTATTCTTGTAAATATTCTTATTCTTGTAAATAGTCTTATTCTTGTAAATATTCTTATTCTTGTAAATATTCTTATTCTTGTAAATATTCTTATTCTTGTAAATATTCTTATTCTTGTAAATATTCTTATTCTTGTAAATATTCTTATTCTTGTAAATATTTTTATTCTTGTAAATATTCTTATTCTTGTAAATATTCTTATTCTTGTAAATATTCTTATTCCTGTAAATATTCTTATTCTTGTAAATATTCTTCTTATTGTAAATATTCTTATTCTTGTAAATATTCTTATTCTTGTAAATATTCTTATTCTTTGTAAATATTCTTTCTTATTGTAAATATTCTTATTCTTTTTGTAAATATTTTTATTCTTGTAAATATTCTTATTCTTGTAAATATTCTTATTCTTGTAAATATTCTTATTCGTATTGTAAATATTCTTATTCTTATTGTAAATATTCTATTCTTTTGTAAATATTCTTATTCTTGTAAATTTGCTTGTGGAACATTAAGTCTCCTCTTTAATATTTTTAAGTCCAGGATCAAGTTCTGAATTATAATCCCTTTTGTATTAATTGATGTAAAACACCATTATTCTATTTTACAAACAATTTGTGGTACATAATTAAAAGCAAAAGTTTAACAAAAGAAAATATAGAAGTATTTACCCACTTAATTATTAAACAGAATTTTTTTGCATATTTATGATTATATAATTAGACATTAATGTCTAAAAATAAAAAGCTGTCAAATAGCCAATTCTGAACTGATTTTTATGAAAAGGTTTTGCTATTTCTACTGTTTTTAAAGAAATTTATATCTCGTTACCTCAACCTGTTCATAGATCATGCCAAGGTATTGAATGTGATGGATTTATGCATATAGTGAGTAATTTTGTATTCATATTTTTTGAATGATATATTTGAGTCCACATGATTTTGGCCAACAACAGTGTAAGTTTTCATGGTTTTCAATAGGATTTCACACAACCTATAGTGAAGAGGTGGGCAAGTGGCAGTGCAGACTACTATTTGCCCTCCCCAACAACATTGCTTCCCCCCCCTTCCCCCCCCCGCCTACTTTCCCCCAGAAAATAGAAAATTGGGCAAAGTGACATATTTTGTACAATTTATAGGCTTTTGTCTGCCCACTCTTACCCGCCATGACCACTGGCAAGTGAGAATTTATTAAAATAATTATCATAGGCAAAATATGTCTTTTTATATTATGGCCATATCATATTTTCTCCCCTTTGTGAAACAGCCAGTAAAGTTTTTAACATACTAACTGGGCGCCCAGTGAGAAAGTTTGGTGCCTGATGACCAACAAAATGGCTGCTCCCATACAGTTGTAGAATAACAGTTTTTGAAACATACATCATATGAAATAAAGTGTAAAATGTATGTTATGTCAGTCTTAATATTCCCTTTAATTTAAAGGCACTCAAATTTACATGTTTTTTCGAGCCTCGCATCAGTTGCCCTATAGGTGATTGGGGTCGCCCAGTGAAATTTCCTTAAAAATTCAATGAAAACTGCTGCCCCTTTCCATCCCTCAGAGACAATCTCTCTGCCACTGCCAATAATGTGGCGATTGTGGCCCCTATACCATCTTATTGAAAGGATGGTGACACAACTTCAAAGCGATCATGCACGTATTTGATTGATTGATTTTGATTGATTGATTTAAATTGATTGATTGAATATTTGTATTCATTGTGAAATTTACAAAATATATGAATATACAAAATGATGATTTGAAAAAAAGGTACAGAAAAATAAATCGAATAAAAAAAGTGACAATTTCAGCAAGATTGCCGTTAAGCAAATAACTGATCTGCACAATGAACAGGAAAGCACTAAAAGTTTAACCCATTTGGGGGAAAAACTTATTTGTGAAAACTTCCAAATCTATAAGTGAAAAGGAAAAGGGTGATTTTTGTTTTGCACAATGAATTTGACAAACTTATATTTTGTTTTCATCAATATTATGGTGTAGCAGCATTTGTTGGATCATTTCTTTTCACACGTTCTGATTACTCTCGGTAAAATGACAGAGAAAAACAGTTTTATTTTTTTCACGAAAGCAAAAAAATGTGTTGTTTGTATAGTGACAAAATATCAAATTGATGTAGTGGTTTGAAGCAGAACGGCATTTACGATGCACACCACAGGAAACTCCATGGCTCAGCCTAGAGGATTGCTGGGCCCGGGGGTAAACTTAAATTCCGGGCCCATGTCGGAAAGCAAAAAGAAAAAAGTTGTCATCTATTTCTCTTCCAATTTTATACTGTTTTTTCCCTGTTGTCAAGCATCGGTTTTGCCAATTGTTGGGGTCCCCGGGATCGAACACACATTCCTTTTCTTAATTATGACCTTAGGACCATAGGCAATAACCTCCCATTGTCCACCCCCCACCTCCTCTCTTTTGGCGACAGTGGAGAAACTTTTATGGTCCAGACAAAAATAATATTTCATCATACGCATGTACGCCTAACATTTATTAGAAAGAACTTTGCTGTGCTTGGATAGGATGCCTAATTCGATGAAGAACCTTCATTAAATTTTAGTATAGAAATTGGGTATTTCATCATAGATCAGTTTTTTGTTTCACATGCTCTGATGAGTACTCTTGTCAAAATGATGAAGAAAACCATTTTTCACAAAACAACAAAAAAGTTTTGTTTGTAGACAAAATAATCTCATTTGCTCAGTGGGGTTGAAATAAGCAGAACCATTTATGTCATATAGCTTACCACAGGAAGTTCTCACGGTACAGCAGAAAATTAGCATTTCATCATACTCCCAACATTTACTAGGGACAAAGAATATGCAAGTTTGTCCAACTTTGAATGAATTTTGGTACAAAAAATTGGTACAAGATAATGGTGTAGTAGTACTATATGTTTGATAATTTTGTCATGCCCTCTGATTGCAAGTGGTTGTCAAAATTTTCTAGAAAAAAGACATTTTTTCACAAAACCAACAATTTCTTGTTGTAGACAAAATCATCTCATTTCGCTCAGTGGTTTTAAAGGTAAGGGATCGTCCCATAAATGAATTCAGAAGTGAATGCCATGCTGGTAACGCCACTTCTGGTTTCCAATTTTCCTTATTGATTGTGAGAAATCTGGGATGTTATCAATAACACCTGGCCCCTATGTTTGGTCTGGCGGCTGGTGATCCAGAACATTGCATATTTCTCATGATCAATAGGCAAAATTGATAGCCGGAAATGAGGTTACTAGCATGGCGGCGTTCACTTCAAATTGTATTTATGGGACGATAACTTACCTTTAGGTAAATCTCATTTTAGTCATGTAGCACAGAAAACTCTCATGGTCCAGTGAAGAATGATGAGTATATTTAGTATAGTTCATCCATCGTACACACGTTCGCCCAATATTTTTTTAGTATCTGGGCACTAGTGTTTTGATTGGATAAGATTATCTAATTCTTGTTGAAGTATGCCCAATTTTTATTAAATTTTGTTAGGGAAATTAGATGTTTCATCAATCACATGGTGTAGTGACATATTTTTCATATCTGACCATTTTTTGTGTTATAATGTTATAGAAAAAAAAAAACCTTTTTCACAAAATGAAAATGTGTTGTTTTTAGACAAAATATCTAATTTGCTCAGTTGTTTGAAGCAGAACCATTTACGTCATACGACAGAAACTCTTGATTATGAAAGAATTAGTTGTTCATGCACCACTGGCCTGACATGCAAAAATCGTGCAAGCATGACTGTTGTCATACATGAAAATAATGATGTAGGACAATAACTTGTCCAAAATTGCTAAATATATTCACAGAGAGTCATCATCCCTGAGGCATAGGTGTGATAAGAACCAGGAGCCCACGTGCCCACTTTTCTGAAAAATGATTAAAGTGCCCCTTTTGAAAACGAAAAGTTCACCTCAAGTATTACTGTCAAATTTGCAAAAGCTGGTGGAATTTGCACTAGGGGACATATGTATATGACTTTAGAAATGCCCCTAAGAGGTCATGCGCCCCACTTTTTGAGAGATTTTTACACCCCTGCCCTAAAGGACACATTTACATTGGGTCAATATTGGCAAAAGATTAGTAGAAAACAATGGGACAACATTATTCCAACATAGGAGAATGGTGGGCCAATGTTGGTTTATTGTAAATAATACAGTCCATCCATCGGGTGCAACACATCCCTATGTTGGGTCAACATTAGCTATTTGCCAATTTATTGTATTGGGCATTCAGGGTGCTAACCGGGAAGGAAGGACTTTTTACTTTGGAGGGAAAACCATGCATATATTCTGAATACTTTCGTCCAAAAATAATGTATTACATCACGTTGAAACTTTTGTGTGGTAGATGTTGAATAAATAGCTGAAAACAAAAATGACCATTACTGAGCAATATATTCTGCTCAAGTTTGCTAAAATGATCATCAGCTATACAAATTCTGCAGATGGAAAATTGGGAGAGAAAAATTATTAGTCAGTCTGAAAACTTGTGGTGACCCCATGTGGTTTTTTCCTCTGTTTTATATTTGAGGCTGAAAAAGTAAAAGTTATAGATCATAAATTGATGAATTGGAAATTTTGATTCCCTCATTAAAAATATCTGATTTGCAATTTAGATTCACAAGCTATTATCTGTATATCCCTTCAATCGTATAAGTTAATGATACCCATAATGCAAATTGTGTTCTGCCTCTGCTGGGAGAAGTTTTACTGTCATTAAATTGTGTTTTTAGTTGTACTATAAGTTGCAAAAAATAATGAATTTCTTTACTTATCAAGTTAGAAATAGGTGTTAAAGAACATGTTACATTGCCCTGTCATGCTTTAGTAAAATGTAATTTGGTGGTAGAATCTTTTGCTATATAACAAGCAATTTGCTTCTTTATATCTCTTATCTCTTCTTAACAATTTTGGATTCCTCCACAGTTTCTACTGAATTATTGAAAACTCTTTACAAATTTGGATAATCATGAAATCTGAAATAGCAGCCTCTATTTGTAGTACCATTTATTTTTTTCTAAAAGCATGCGAATAGCATTCTTGCATGGTTCAAGTAGGAATTATATTTTGTTGGTGGGGTGGAGGCTGGAGAGGGAGGCTGGGGAGGGGAGGATTGGGAGGCTGGGAGAAGGAAGGCTGGGAGAGGGGAGACTGGGAGAGGGAGGCTGGGGGAAGGAGTGGAGGCAGGAGGAAGGAGGAATGGTTTGGGAAGGAGGGATGGTTTTGGGAAGGAAGGATGGTTTTGGGAAGGAAGGATGGTTTTGGTTAAGAGGGATGGATGACATCTAGATAGGTTAGATGGGGGTAAGAGAGGGGGGGGGGGTAGGGTTGCATCTGGGATGATCATCATCTATCAGATAACAGTTTATCAAACAATGGTGAGGTTTTAACCTCATTGTGTGATAACTATTATAATTTCAATGCCTGTCATTATTCCATATGTGAATGTTATTGACAAGTAGAATAAATTTATGGAATGTGGATAAGGTCTGCATTAGGATTTTTGAAGTGCTGTTAATGTTAACCAAAATAACAAATTATTTGACATGAAAAATGAAAAGTTTGAAGAAATATCTAAGTTATTGGTTTAAATTTTTTATACATCATCAGAAGTTATTTGACTCCGCCTTTAGATATTTAAGTGCTTAGCTTATTGACAGCTAATAGATTTACTATATGAACTGATAGCTCTTTCATATATTTAGAGGGACATGACAAGGAACAATGCCCATTGACTAATCCCTTTTCATTCCATGGAAACAATTACTTTGTTGCAGTTAGTTATGTTATCAGAAATTGTTGCATTCCAACCAGTTTGAAAAGTAGTAGGTGAAATTTAGAACTTAAATTAAGGGTCTTAAAGAATAAAATGTAGTTGACTGTGGATCCCACATGTCGTGCCTACAGATGATATTGATTATACGTAAGTCTTTTCTGTAGCATTAGTTCTATTGGAAGTCTTTATTAAATAGGGTGTTTGTTGTTCTGTACATGAAGTGGGTTGTTTTGCACCCTGTTGCTCAACACACACTGATGATTGTGAAGATGGGATTAGAATCGAAACTAGAAGATTGCATGGGCAGAGGTCAATTTCCTAATGGAAATGGCACAAGCAATGGGGAAAAGTAGGGCAATAGCACCCTCTTTTTCTGGGAACAAAAAAAAAAATTGATGAAAATTTACAATAGCAAATGGCAAATTTGTAACAAAATAAATCAAATTGCTTGGCTCCAACACAATCCCTGATGGCACCTTTGGCATGATTTAAATCATAATCCACCAGTTCAGCTCCTTTTTAAATGCTATGTTGTCCTTAATGGATGTACTGTATTATCAACTAACTTTCAAAGTGGTTTCAACAGGTTTAAAGTGTAGGGTATATTAATTGACTAATTTGGTGAAAATAAGCGCAGAAGGGCACCGTCACAAGGGCACCGTGACAAGGGCACAGTGACAAGGGCACCGTCACAAGGGCACCGTCACAAGGGCACCGTCACAAGGGCACCGTCACAAGGGCACCGTCACAAGGGCACCGTCACAAGGGCACCGTCACAAGGGCACCGTCACAAGGGCACCGTCACAAGGGCACCGTCACAAGGGCACCGTCACAAGGGCACCGTCACAAGGGCACCGTCCACAAGGGCACCGTCACAAGGGCACCGTCACAAGGGCACCGTCACAAGGGCACCGTCACAAGGGCACCGTCACAAGGGCACCGTCACAAGGGCACCGTCACAAGGGCACCCGTCACAAGGGCACCGTCACAAGGGCACCGTCACAAGGGCACCGTCACAAGGGCACCGTCACAAGGGCACCGTCACAAGGGCACCGTCACAAGGGCACCGTCACAAGGGCACCGTCACAAGGGCACCGTCACAAGGGCACCGTCCACAAGGGCACCGTCCACAAGGGCACCGTCACAAGGGCACCGTCACAAGGGCACCGTCACAAGGGCACCGTCACAAGGGCACCGTCACAAGGGCACCGTCACAAGGGCACCGTCACAAGGGCACCGTCACAAGGGCACTGTGACAAACTTTTATTAGGCATTAGCATTGGTTGTTCCCTTTTCCATTAAATTTTCTCTTATATCATTTTAGAGAAACACTTTGAAGAGTCGAGCATGCTGTCTTTCTGGCAGCTCTTGTTCTATAACTGATCTCATTTTTTGCAGTTCATTATCAGAGTTGTCCGTGTTTGGCACAGACCAGCTAAAGTTTGAAGGCACTGCTTCACTTTTTAATCGTTTCTTTGTTGCATCAGGTTCTATAAAATCATGTGACTTGGAACAAATTTTAGTATATTTGGAAATATGGAAGTAACAACGAGGGTCTTGTCACATGTTTGTAATCCATATCTTCAGCCTGGATTTGTCTCCTTGTGGTAAGTTATGGAATGAAAGGTCTGTCTGGTCGTTTGTCTGAGGAATTAGTGCACCATCCAGCACAATAGAAATGTGGCTTTTTTCTTGCAAGAATCCCAAGTTTATGACTGCAGAAAAGAAATTAAAAAAATCAGTAGTAAATGATACATCAAAAATATTTACATTTAACCAGGATTTGAAATTAGCACACTTTAACCACTAGCCCGTCCGGGCTACTTGACTCCTTTTCTACTAGCCCGAATAGACTGCTGACTTGCCCAAAAAAACATACGTCAAAAAGCTTAAAAACCTTGGTCCCTAAAAAGAGAAGTAAACAATGCTTTTCTTTCAACTCAAATATATTTTCACAGACCCCAGTCATAAAACTAACGTTATGTATAGCAAAATGTGTGCGTGTATTGTGTGCGGTAGTAGTAGTGACAACGTTACGGTAAATAAGTATAATCTTTCGTAAAGTTTTTCGTTAATTATGGCTTTTCAACCTTATCGAAGAGGACAATTATGCATTTTGGCTTGTGTAAGTGATGTGTAATAATGTATTTTTAAAAAAAGTCTAAGGTATATATTTACTTGCCCGGCGGGCTCAGAAAGATCAGTTTCAGATCGCCTGGACGTAAGTTCTACTTGCCCTGCGCCAGCGGGCCTAGGTTAATTTTGAGCGCTGCATTTAACCTATAATTAGGTATGGCACATCTAACTTATGCTGAAAGGTTAGAAAAATGTAACATGCTGTTGCTTGTGATGCATTCGATCGTCTAAATATCAAATTTCCTTACCAAATATTCTGGTTTTGGAATTGACACAGATTACAGAGGGATACCACAATGAACATGTAGATTTTCAAGCATGATCCCTCTTGACAGAACGGGAAGTTGAAAAACACCGGGAAAATTACCTGCTCTTTCTGAGAAGTGCTCAGAGAACCACAGGTGGGGTGACTCTCCCACCATCGGAACTGACAGCTTATCGTCTGTTCACCCACTCCTCATTCAGCTGTTGTGAGAAATGGTGGCTGTGGAATGACGCTCACCATTCTTCGGAGGGGATATTAAGCCAGCAGTCCCGAAGATAAAAGACAACCCACCTGGTTCTCTGTACTCTTCTTGAATTTCCCTGGTGTTCATCCACTTCCAGTCACAGCGATCCTGTCTTGGTGTTTATCTCCTAACTTGTGGAGTTTGTCGGGAGGTTCAACCCTGAACAGAAATACAAGTAGATGGAAGGGTGCATTCTCTCAAGACAGCTAAATGAGGAGTCGGTGTATCAAGTAATCTGCTTTTCTGCTACTAAAAAAACTTCTGGTCTAAGCAGGGAGTCGAACTTAGAACCTCCAACATATGCCAGTCATGCACTCTAAGCAGGGAGTCAAACTTAGAACCTCCAACATATGCCAGTCATGCACTCTAAGCAGGGAGTCAAACTTAAAACCTCCAACATATGCCAGTCATGCACTCTATTGACTGTACTGCTTGACTCTCTGGGCTGAGAGGACTTTAACGTCCCGAAAGCATCCAGTGCTGGACATTATATCAAGATGGCCACTGCCTTTAATAACCAGTTGTAAACTCACTTAACTTGTTGCAGACCCACCAAGATATTTTTTCCAAATTTATGGATAATCCAAATACCAGATGTAATCATTTATAAATCTTAAAGCAAAAATGCAGGCTAGATGTAAGAAATTATATTCAGACAATGGGTAATATAACCACTCAAGAAATTATCACGCCTTTACATCGGGCGCTGTTCAGAATTTCCACATTTTGGAAAATCAAACATCTCAAAGGCCACCGAAAATTGTATGCATCACTGTCCCCACACTCCATACATACAGTGTACAATTATTCACATGGTGTATGTACGTACGTACATTATATTTCGGGAATGGTTTAAATATGACAAAGCTCATACAATATTGAAGAAATATTGAGTGAGGGCGCTGCGAGTAGCAGTGTCGTTGATGTCGGGGCACAATTTTGGCATGTTGCCTCTGAGACAAGCAGTTCTATGAATTTGTACAGTGGGTTCAAATCTGTAATTGATGAGGACTCTATTTAAGAAAGTTAAGAGGGCTCTATTCAAGTCAGAGGAGACTGCTTGGTCCTGTTCAGAAGGCACCATAATCCATCTAGGCTGGCATGGCTGGTGGAGTTCGGGTGAGTAAACAAATAATGAATATCATCATCAAAACATTTGCCAAGAACTGAATTTTCGCGCAACTGCTATTAGTATTTTGACACATTGACGGCAATTTGCAATTCCACTGAAACTCACGCTGCTCCTCCAATTATGATAATAATAGACCTAGTAAATGTCTGTAGGATCAAACTTTCTCGTTTCTTAGTATTTGAGCACTTCTCCTCAAAACTCTAGACACAAGTAACAAATACAGTTGATAAAACTACGATCAAATAACGATAAAGATTCGTGCGTAAACAACCCATGATACAGTCCAGTCGAGTAATGAACAGCCAATTCAGGTCACGAAACAAATGAAGCAGATTTTGTCTAAATACAGAATGCTTTCAATTATCAACTCTCCTCAATGTTTCAAATGTAGAGTATTTGAAGACCGTCCTGAAGCATTGCACAACAGACTTATTTCTCTTTTTGCTTGTTTCATACCATACAGAAGTTTAACCCTTACTCTACCACGCAGCGATATTATCGCCGTTTTGGGTGCCCCGTCTTTGGCCTCGCCTCCCGAGTGCATTTTCAAAAAGGGCTGGTAGAGTAAGGGTTAATCAACCCGCGACAAATGCGCCAACTCAAAAATATAGGCAGCATGGTCCCCGTGGGCGGGTCCCGGAAGCGGAACGGGCCCGACTCTGCTCCCCGGAAGACAGAGGACCCTTCAATAATCATGCCTTGATTAACCCTTACTCTACCACGCGGCGATATCATTGCCGTTTTGGGTGCCCCCTCTGGCCCCGCCTTCCAAACGCATTTTCAAAAAAGGACTGGTAGAGTAAGGGTTAAGACACTTTTATCACTTATAAACAAACATCACTCGTGTTTTATCTAATTGTAATTAATGATCTTTGATTGGAGAATGCTATAAAGGGCAACTTTTCTTATACCTGATCACCTGTGAATGCACTTTCACCTTCATATTTCATTTAATTTTTTTCAAAATATACCTAGTTTCAATGATATTAGTTTCAGTTAAAAACCTGCTCTTGTGTTGTTAGGGAGAGCTAAGGTTGCAGAGTGGCATAGATTAGTTTTGCCCCTCTTCGTTGGAATGTAGACACTGAACCAGAGTTCAGATTTTGGTCACATACAACAATAAAAAGCTAAGAACGATCTAAAAAGTAAATAAAAATTATTGGATTCCAAGATGGGAATTCTGAGCCTGTCATCACAAACTGAACTCTTGTTTATGGAGAAGTATCTTCAACTTGTGTTTCGATCATGGGCATGGATGAGGGGCAAGGGGGAAATTCCCTCTTCCCCACCTTCCTCCTCCCCGTTTTGAGAAATTGAACATTTTCGGGCAGCAATGGGTTTTTTTAGGCAGGAAGGGTGAATTTGATAAAAAATGAAATGAAAAAAAAAGTAAAGTCTGATAATTTTTTTGCTGTTTAAGGCAAAATTTCTCCTTGCAGCAGAAACGTCAACATTTACCACGCGTGCTTAACTTTTCTATTCAGTATTAACACTTACAAATTCTTGACATTCCACATGAAGATTACTGTAACTAATTATTTCCTAAACTTTGGGCAATTGTTCTATTTTCCCAGCAAACGTCATCTTGCCCCCCCCCCTCCATATAAGCATGTGCCCATAGTTTAATAGTTTGATGTCTGCATCTGTGGGGTTGTTCTTATATAGGAGTACGGAGGAGGGGTGGCATGCCACATGACTCAGCAACATGAAGGGGTGAAAAGCATTTTAGTTTGATTTCATGAATTTCAAAATTGGTAAAATTGATAAAGATTTGAAAGTGAATGTCATGCACTAATGATTCTGTTTTTGTTTTTTCATGTAAATGATTATGTCAAATTGATAACAACTTTTTGGTTAATAGGCAAGATCTGATGGTCTCTATGCTGCTTTTTTTAGGCATTGTCATATATTTTCTATTTAAAAACATGCCAATGACCTCTCCCCCACCTCTAACACACCCAATTGAGACCCCTCACAGGTCCCAGGGCAATGAAAAACACTTTTTTGTATTTCTGGTATTTTGATAAGTTTTGCTCTTTTTTAGGAATATTTGATTGAAAATTAAGAAATGACTTTCCTGTCTTCCCAGCATCGAGACCCTATTTTGCAACTGCATCCTTTGCCTATTTCTTTGTGGGCCTGTTAGTCAGGTAGCACATAATTAATTTATTGTCAATCTGCAAATGAAAATGCGAACACCCAGCCAGTATAGAAATAATTTAAATTTCCTGAATGGCTGCCATTTTAAGTAGGAACAAACTTAACATGAAGCAATATCTTTCCTTAGGAGAAATGGTCCGTCAATCATTCACAGTTACTGCACACATCACCTCTGGCATATAATACACAACTATTCTTATCACCAGTTTGCAAACAAATTTTTTCCACTAAGACACTTAACACAGATGAGGAATTTCAATCACAAAAGTGCCCTGATTACTCAGCACTTGCTTCTGTAATCTTATACACACAAATAACCTTGGGCTACTTGACTGTGGTGTGCATGGGAATGGCAGATAAACAATCATGGTTTATGGGAAACAATACACTGAACAGGAAGTCGTGTTGGCAATTGTTATACCTGAGTTTTCAGGATTAACTTAGGTGTTGGATGTGGGCAGGCTTAAAGAGAAACTTTTCGGCATGAAGACATGCAAATTTGATTTTAAGATTGAAAATATTTCTTTTTATTGGTCTATTAATTCTATTATTCAACAATATACTGAAATTATTAAAAAACTTACATTACTAAATTTAGATACATTATACTCCATGTCATCCAGCCCACAATTCCAATCAAATCCACCATCAACAACCTCTCTCATATCCACAACGTTCATATTACCCGTCTTAGAATTGGTCACACCTACCTCACTCACTCCTACCTCCTTATTGGCTCCCCCAACCCCTCTGCAACAATTGCCATTGCACCCTTACAATCCATCACGTTCTCCTTGCTTGCGCCCTGTACAACCTTCCCACAGCTTCCCTTTCTCCCCACAACTCAATTGCTAAGTTCTTCCAGAAAAATCCTCCGGATAAAATTATCTCCTTCCTTCATCATGCTTCCCTCTACAACCATATTTAATTCTCCTCTTCCACCCCCTCTCTACTTTATTTTTGTTTCAACCATGCACCTCCCCTCTCGATCACAGCTTTCTGACCTTTTGTTCTTGAATTTCTCTCATTCTCCCCCTCTTTTCTTTTCTTCCTACCTTTAGAATGATCTGACCTCTCAGGTACAATTTGACCTTCGTTGTTGTGGTGCCGTTAAACCCTCATCAAACAAACATTATTAGGTTTAGATACATTATTAGGTTTAGAAAACAGCTAGAAAATGAAGACTTTCCTCCTTTCCTTTACGTATACTTGAATTGAAGGTTATAAACAGTTCGGGTAAAGCCCTCAAAGGAGTCTTTCGCTAAGCACTCCTTCCAGGGTTTAACTATTGCACAATACAGCAACCAGTCGACAGTTAAAACATAAGAATTGCACACACAGCCCAGCTGCTTACTATCTTCAACTCGGTCTATTTCAAGTATGCATTATGTGTGACACTGAGTGTTATCACCTACTGACTGACTGACTGACCGATTGTAAATTAATAAACAGTGCAATTTTAGTATAACTAAACTAACTGCTTAAGTTTTATTCAAGAGAGGTAAAATCTATGCCTAATATTGTAATATTTCTTCTCAGTATTTTGTATTTTTACGATAGTGCCCGTTTGATTAGGCCTTAATGTCTAAACATTACTCGCCAGTACAGACAATGGGTGAAACCATGGAGCTACAGTTAATAGCTTCATGGTGAAACAGAATGACACGAATGACAATATATATTACACACAAACCTGTAAACACTGAGTTCAAAGAATCGGCATTACACTGTCCGGTCCATGTACACTCAACACACATATCATGGCTGTAACTTAACATTACTTATGTTCAGTAGGCCTATGTTAGAATACGTTCACTGTTCAGACAGAACATCTCATACGAAAGTCACAAAGAAACTAATATTTCACTGCATCAAATTGATTTAAATGAACGCGTTCTGGAAGAGGCTACGAAAATAACACAAAATTTTATCGCGAAGAACAAATTTAACATAAGAAAGCACATGAAAATAACCCTTTTAATTCATAATTTATGGAAAACTGACAACCGCAGTCAAAGAAAAGTTGACGCTATTTAATCAACACAACGCGGATTTTAGCACAGTACAGATTAATTCGCAACAAACCCAAGCGGGTCAAACATAGGTCATACCAAATAGTGGCTCTTTTTTCAAAATCGGATCGGTAAACATAAAAAGGTACTGGATAAAAGTTAGCTAACATGTTTCCCCATAATTCCATGTACCTCTCAGACTTCAGCAAATGCCATCAAAGTTCACAAAATTATTTTACTTTCTCTCTCTGTATAAAGTGTATGGATGAAGAAACTTGCATGATGGGTAATGGCTGCCCCCATGAACTAAAAAAATTCTCCTTCATTCAAGTCTTTCTAACGAGGATTAAAAGGAGGTCTTCTCCCGAACTGATACAGTTATTGGTGATCATGCAATGTTTATCATATTGGGAAAAAAGATGATTCGAAGATAGTCTGCCAAAAAGCTCCCCATTGTGGTCATGGCCATATACCCCATCTGATTCTATTTGTGTTATGTAGGGATATGTCATTTTATTTCCATTGTATGTATATGTATGTACTTCCGCCCCTCCCCTTCCCCCTCCCCAATACTTCAAAAAATTGTGGTATTTCTCATCTACATTTTTTAAAACACATTGCTCCATTGCAACAATTCAATAATGTTATTAGGTCATATTAATGCACTTATAACATACAAATGATGTTTTCTAAGAAATCTTCAAAAGCAAGGTATTTATCCTGCTTTTCCAATTCACTGCACCCAGAGGCGGCGGAAGATGCTTAAAAGTGGGGGGAGGGGAAAGTGGCACAGATCTGAGGAGCACTTTCCAACTATTGAATTTTCAAAGTATGTAGCACAGCAATTATATGGTCAACCCCTCCCCAGCAAACTTCTAAACTTTTATAGGTTTGAACATCACTGGTGTCCCATTTTTCCTTCTTTTTTGATTTACAGCTACAAAAATTTAAGATATTGTACTCCAAAATTCAGTCAAATATTATAGTTTTATTGAAATCTACAACAATTGCTGAGTTGGAAAATGTATTGGTCATAAGTCTTGAAATCAGAAGGAGTTAGACTTATAGATCATGATTAGCCATTGTATGGTTCATGAAGCAGAATACTTAATTTCTAAAATAATGTGAAAAGCAAAAGGGTTCTTTTGGAGGTCATTATTTTTTGCTGCGGTGAATAAGATATGTAACTATTTTTAGTATAAATTAAGACCAGATGGCCCAAATTTACACCCAGTCTTCAGCGAATCAGTGGCAAGCGTCCCATTGTATGTTTTTTCTAGAACCTAAATTAAACTTGGCGCTTTGCGAGTGAAATTTGGGGTATTCTGCTTGATGTTTGTGTTACTTTTTTTAATCTGTCAATAAAAAGATCAATTATGATAAGGGGACTTACATATATTTTGATAACATTTTTTAATATTTTTTTACAATTTTTTAATAACTTTTTTTTTTTTATTACTTTTTCTGTCAGTCTGTAACTTTATAAAGAAAATGGGGAGAGGGCACGTCAGTTTATGTCATTACAATGGCCTGGGTCCAAATAATAGGTTTTGCCTTGCATGGCCCATTTCAAAGATGTCCCACTAATGAAATTTGGGGTTGCTCGCATTCTCTAAAAAGGCACTATCTGAAAGAGTTTGTACAAATTATTAGCTGGGAAAACAAAGGTAGGAAGAGGCGAAGGCTTTTAAATATAAAAAGTCCAACATTGTCCAATATGTATAGGGCTGTTTGGCCCCAACTTTGTTCCAGGGGAAATTCAGAATAGTGTATGTATGTATGCAAAATTTCACATTTTTAGTCCTTTCAGGGAAATATTTGTACTTACTTTCTTTAATTAAAAATCAGAGATATATAAGAAGAAAAAAGGTTTTCAATGTTTGAGAGGGCATGTTCCTTCTCTAAAAAGGCACTTGTCCTCTTTGAAAGAGCATTTTTCCTTCTGAAAAGGGGTAATTTTAAACTTTTAAAAAAGTGGGTGGAACATTTCTCTGTGCCCCCTCCTCCCGTGGCGGCGTCCTCTGTTCCCCCTCCCGTTCCGCTGCCTATGACTGCACAAATGTTTTTCTGATGAACTTTTCCTTAAACAACCAAATCAGAGTTAATAACCTTTCTTCTAACATCATCTCCTCCATGACCTCTGCCCTAACATTCTCGCTAAATGTAATCCATGTGTTTATTGGTTAAGGTCAAGTACCCCCAAGCTGTCAAAAAAATTAACAGGTACCCACTCACCTGGTAACAAGTTTGTGGTTCCTAAATAAGAACACTGGAGTGGGATACCTGACATTTTTTGTGGGAGGATGATATTTCCAGGTATTTCTTGAGGCAGACAGTATTCCCTAAGTGATAGTTTGGTTGGCTATGTGGCAGATAGGAGCCCATCAATTTTAGTGATATCATCAATCAAATCCTGATCACATGGGGATTGTGTTCTGTGTATTTCATGGCTTGCCCTGCATTCAAATAATTTTTAGGTAAGTTAATTCAAAGTGTGGTGGTGATGATGTTATGATATTTAACGTTTTAGAAGATCAGTAAAAACATTTAAACTTTTTTTGGAAAGAGGAGCAACTTTAGTGATGCATTGTGGGATTGAGGTTTGCCGAACCTGCCAATACCAAACTGTGGTGCTGTTTTTTTCTTTTGATGCAAAATAGATTTGAAAAATCACAAAAGTAGGAAAATGGTTATCATTTTTCAGAAAATTTAAAATATTTGCCCCTGCAAACTTGTCCAGCTGTGCCTCCTGACTGACACACTTTTGCTTCCACCACAACTTGCTTGTGTCTTGTGTGTTTGCCCCTATAGTAATACCTTTTTTCTCTTAACTGACTAATCATTTTCTTTCACCAATGCTTCTTAACTTCCCAACCAGGCTTAGCATTACATTGCTTGCTTAGCTCTACAACATACCATTGCTTGACCTGCAATAACATTAAATTTTAAATTTCCATATGTAGATAACAGAAAGAGGGGATCTCTTGCCATTGGAGGGAATTGTTATTCCAAAGACGAAACAGACTTACAGTCAAAGATGGTGGAAGATGTTTGAAAGTGGAGGGGGGGAGCACAGGACTTTATGGGGCAGTTTCTGACTGAAGTATTTTGAAAACATGTTTCAGCATTATAGCTTTGGGGGCAATTATACCCCACTCCCAACATCCGTCCCCTGCCCCTCCTGCTCCCCTGCCCCTCCCCTTCCCCTCCCCATCTGAAAATCTCTAAATTATATCAGCCCAAAATAATTTGACCCTTTTTATTTCATTTGCAAGTACAAAAATTGTTCAATTATATAAGGATGTACAAACATCCTTGATTTTATCAAGATAAACAGGATCATATTTGGGAAAATACAAAACATTCATACCAAGATCTGCAAAAAATTGAAATCGAAACAGACAGACCATGTTTAGTCAATTGTACTGATCATCATTCGGAATATTGAATGTACCAAACAATATCAAAAGCAAATAAGGTTTTTTTTTAGAATGGTTCAGGGCGATTTTCATAATTTTCTCAGCTGCATAAAACCAATTGAACTTGGTTTATCAGAATGTATTACACAAGATACCCCACATTCATGCAGTCTTCAGTTAGTCAGTGCTAGGGTCCCATCAGTTAGTCAGCTGCTAGGGTCCCATCAGTTAGTCAGTCGCTAGGGTCCCATCAGTTAAACAGCCGCTAGGGTCCCACCAGTTGGTCAGCCGCTAGGGTCCCATCAGTCAGCCGCTAGGGTCCCATCAGTTAGTCAGCCGCTAGGGTCCTATCAGTTAGTCAGCCACTAGGGTCCCACCAGCTAGTCAGCCGCTAGGGTCCCATTATAAATGCCTCTCCAGACCCCAAATAAAAGGTGCCTCACTATTGAAGTATGGTTTGCTTGCACATAGCAAATGTCTCAATGTTTGTGCTACTTTCTTCAATCTGTCAATAAAAAGATCAGTTATAATTAAGCAACTTGCCAGCAGGGGCAGACCAGGATAAAAGGTCAGGGGAGAAGGGGGGGGGGGGGGGGGGGGCAGTCAAACCAAACCAAGGATGATGTGATAACATGTTTATGAGCAATTTTGTCATGATTAATGGAACATATTGGAACAAGGGTGCAGTTTTATAAGCTGGAGCAGAAAGAAAGGTACTCCTGAAAGGATTTCACTTTTTTGTTTTTTTATTGCATGTTTTCTTTTCGATTGGAAATTATTAACAAAATTGAAGAAAAATTTGATAAAATTATTGGATATTTTGGTAAAATTTGGCAACATTTCCCAATAATTGTGAAAATTTTCCCCCAAATTGCTCCCAGAATGAAAGAAATTAAAAAATTAAGCAAAATTGAAAGAATTTTCCTTAAAATTAAAAATTTTCTTAAAAATGGAAAAATTGTCCAAAATAAAATATATTTTCTTGAAGAATATTGTGCAATTAAAGAAATTGCCCAAATTGATGGATATTTCCCAAACCTTAAAGGAATATTGAAAATAATTTTTCCAAAATACCAATAAAAAAAATTGCCCAAAATTGAAAGAAATTTTCCAAATTAGCATTGATGGATATTTTTCAAAAATTGACTGAAAATTGAAGAAAAATTGTCCCAAAATAAAGGAAAGTTTCCAAAAAATTAAGAAAAATTGCACAAGATTTGAGAAAATTTCCCAAAGATTGAAACAGATTTCCCAAACATTGAATGAAATTTCCCGAAAATTGAAGGAAATTTACATCAACCATAACTAAAAATTATCTCATGGTAAAAAAGTATCATCGGAAAAATTTTAGGGGGGCTATGCAGCCCCCCACTTTTTTTGGATCTCCTTAATATTTGAAAGAATTTTTTATCTCTGTAAAGGGCCACTTGTTGAACTTTGAAAGAAAGACAAGGAAGTGCACATCAGTCTACGACAAGGGACTGGGTCCTCATTGTTAGTTTTGCCCTGAGCCCAATTTCAAAACGCCACATGTAAAATTTGTGGTGGCTCACACACTAATTTTAAAGAGTTTTTTACAAATTATAATCGGAGAAATTAAGGGTAGGCAGGCAGGTATATAGAAAAAGCTTGAATAAAGGGTCCACAACGTTCCCTTTCAGTGTCTGTATGGAAATTATCAATATAGATTATATGTGCATGAAGCACATAAATTGTCTATTTCAGGATGATATATTTTCTTCAACAGTTCAATGAAAAGATCATATATATAATCTAATGTTTGAAAGGGCATATTCCTTCTCTGAAAAAGGGCACTTTTAATATGAAAAAGGGTACCTTTCTCCTTAAAAGGCCACTTTTTAAACTTTTGACAAAAGTGCCTCCTGTGCCCCCTTCCCCCCCTCGGTTCTGCCAGATGTGCTTACAGTATCAGATAGTTGCTGATTTAGGCATAAGCAAACTAAACTAAAGCTCTTGTCAAAAGAGGCCTCAGTTTGATCCTTAAAAGAAAACAAGTAGAGAAAAATTGGAGAGTGTTTCATTTTATATTCTGAATTTAAGAAATACAATCCACACTGTCATAAAGTAGGACAAGGAATTGTGAAACGAGCTGCCATTGTTTTGGTACATGTTCTACTTCCAGTGTGTACTTCATATCTCGGGGGCCTCATCAGCTTAGGGCCTCAACATGTTTTAATATGGCCCTGGGTTAGTCCTTGAGTTACACTTTCTCTCAATGAATGGAATTAAAAAGAAGTTTATAAAAGTTTTTTTTTTTTTCTTCTTCTTTCTGCTTTTCCCCTTTTCTCCCTTACAAACCTTCCATCTCCTCACTATCCTAACTCTTACACCATCATTTATTAATACCCTCTTGACACATTTGATTCTGACTGTCACAGTGCCGTTAAACATCAACAAACCAAACCATGAAAGTGCTACAACAAGGTTCCATTCATTTCAACAACAACAAAATCTGAAGGGTATGAATGTTATTTAACATGACACTGAGCTAAAGAAGATATATATATATGTGTATATACATATATATATATATATATATATATATATATATATATATATATATATATATATATATATATATATATATATATATATATAAATATATATATAAATATATATAATATAGATATATATATATATGTATGTATAGAGATATATATATATATATATCTATATCTGATATAAATATATAAATATATATATATATATATATATATATATATATATATATATATATATATATATATATATATATATATATATATATATATATATATATATATATATATATATATATATATATATATATATATATATATATATATATATATATATATATATATATATATATATATATATATATATATATATATATATATATATATATATATATATATATATATATATATATATATATGGATATATATATATATATATATATATATATATATAGATATATATAGATATAAATATTCTTTTATTGACCTTTCAGTATTTTCATATACAAATTTTCATACAAATTGATGTACTTATTTGAGTGACACACTCCAGGCCCACTTATCTTGAGAAAATGAAAGGATCATATTTTGCCTTGATGACAGATCATATCTTCTGCATATGCCAAAGAACATCAGGCAAATAAAGTTGTCATTTTCCAGACACTGGTGTAGTTTCAAAGTTTATTTTTCACATTTATGAAAGTAAAAAAAAAGGTACTTGATTCTTCTTTTAATTGGCAAATTGTGAAATTTTGATTCCCTTGGAAATGCAAAGATTATTCCATAGCTTATTATTCCTTTATTGTACCAGAACATTTGAGATTACAGTGTTATTTTAGGGAACTATTTTGGAAAGGTTGCTTTTCCATAAATTTATTTCCATTAGTTTATTTCCATTTTCTTCTGTGACAAGTTTATGTTATTTAAAAGCCAAGACTTTGGACATTATGTTAGTTTGTATAATTTTTTGTTCAAATATGCAAATTTATGCAAATGAGGTCATTAATTCAGATTAGTAGATGTCCTAAAACTGCCACCTTTGTGATATTCTGCTCTCTTGTGGCTAATTATACATTTTTAATTGTTGAAAGAAGAACCTTTCATTTGATACTATCTTGATTTTTATGGAGCAAGGAAAAAATTCATATATCAATTTTATTTTTTGATCTTTTTGAACTAAAAATTGACCTGATTGATCTGATAGGATTTGGCACTATACTTTTTCATTAACATGCATTGTTTCTTTCTATGATGCACAAAACTTATATAATATAAAAAGGAAATGTTTCATCATTATTTCAATTAAAATGTTATGCAAATGATATGCAAATTAGCTTATTTATTATGCACAGACTTGACATTTTTTAGTTTATGATCCAATTTCAGCCATTGAGAGCTTTGAAAATATTTTAATTTATTCCGGTTATGCTGAATGTCTTTAGAACTTATTTCTGTTGATTCCAATAGGAATTCTTTGTGAAAAGGTACTCAAAATTGGTCCAGAGCATCAGTAATCATGTTGATGTTGCCAAACTTGGTATCCTTCACTGAAAGTTGGTACCGCATATGAAATGTCAACAAATTTGTCAAAATACAGGAAAATACTTAGGAAAAATAATGTTTCCAAGGAAGTACAGGTGAGGGAGGGTGTTGTGTTGGTTTGTGGCCTTTTTATATTAGGAGGGGCAACCAGGGGTAATTTGGTCCCCCAAAATATGTCCCCTTCCAAGTTCCAGGATCCAAACTGCTTGAAAATAAAGGTTTTCCTCTTAGATGGGACTGCTTGGCCCCCACCATGGGTCTCTTTCTCCCAACATGGTCTCTTGTCCCAACATTGGTCTCTTTCCCCCAACATGGATGGGGACTCTTTCCCGTGAAAAATTTAATCCAATACCACTATACCACATCCTGACAACGTGTAATTGGGATTTGGCAAAATAGGTATATGGGCTATACTATACTGTATACTGTAGCAGTATGTATTAGGGGTTGGTCGTTATAGTTTCATCCAAATTTTTTATAAAAAGGACCATTTTTTGGGGGGGGATTTTAGTGACCCATTTACTTGTTTGTAATCTTTACAAGCAAATAATGCCAGCTAAATCATTTATCAAGGTATGTGTACTTGGCTATAGTACTTTACTGTAAGCTATTATAAAATTTGAGAAATGCACTCACCATTTCAAAAAGCACGCTATAAATATCAGCAGGTTCTGATATAGTTCACTGGACCTTTTCTGGGTTGGGTCTAGGTAGTAAAAGACTTATATCACTGTCTTCTCTCTTCCCACTCTCAGTTTCACATTGAAACTAGAGTTGTAAGGCACTTTCTGCATATCACAAGAACACCATTTTTCGCGTCTGGTCGTAAAATGTTAAACAAATCTTAGTCATGACGCAATAAACATGTTTTTGTGGCTGTTTTTCCATGTGAAAGACAAATTTAGTAGGTACTGATGTTTGAAATGTTTCATTACGATATAGGGGTGTATCACACAAGTTAATCATAATGAATACTTAAAGAGGGAATATCTCATGTCAGTAAAATTTTGATGTTCATGTCTTTCACATCACATCAGGTTGTGGATTGTTTTAATTAAATATGTAGGCCTTCTGTATGCATTATGTGTGCATGCAGGGGTGTTGGAAGAAACTCGGGACAAGGAGGCAGAAAATCAATTAGGGCACTTCTTTTGACAGTAATTGAGGGTCACTTTTCATTTTCAAAAAGAGGCACTTTTGTCAGTTTTTGTAAAAGTGGGGGTAGGGGAAATGAACCCCCTGCCTTCCCCATTTCCTACACATGTAATTTGCCTTCCCCATTTCCTACACATATAATTTGCCTCCCCCATTTCCTACATATATAATTTGAGCATAGGTAGGGTTTGGGGAGCAAGGGGGAACTTGCCCCACCCCCGTTTTTTCCAGATGTATACTTCTCTATGGTGATGTTTTGTATCTTAGCGTGATTTTATGATTCCCCTACCTGGCTCCCCCACTTTTGACTTATCCCCACTTTTGGTAGGTAAATTCCACCTATAGGTTGAGATTGGGGAGCCAGGACCAATGTTGGGAATTGCCCATTGGGCGAATAGGTAAAAGGCCTACTTTTGAAAATTGCTGCTTAGAAAATTATTGGGGGCCATACCCCTCAGTGGTTTTAATTGTGTCAAATAAATACTTAATGTATGTTATAATTCTATGCACTATATGATTTATGAGTGAGTGGATTTCTATTTGTTTTCAAGCTTTAAGAATGACCTAGAATAACTTTCAAAGGGCACCTCCTGCCTTGTCACCCCAACTTTCAAAGGGTACCTCCTGTCCCCTTCCCCAACTTTCAAAAGGGCAACCTTCTGCCCCCTTTGCTCTTCTTAATCTAAGATAGGAAGGCAGTGGTCCCCCTTACCCCTGTGGTTCTGACATTACTGTGTGTATGCGTAGTATTCCAGGAAGTCACTGCCGGGCGGTTTTTGATTGTAATTGTCAGTGTTTGTGTCTGACCAATCAGAAACAATGACTTTTATTGTTTATTACTGTCCATGTTGATACATATAATACAATATTACCAACTTCAATTTTTGAATTATTTGTTTCATATGGACATCATCTCCTTCCCTCCTCAACTCAATCCCCCTTCCTTTTCCATCCTTCCATCTGTCACTCCTTCCCTCCACCCATCCTTACCCCCTTCATACCATCCTTACCTCCTTCATGCCCATCCTTACTCCTTCATATCCATCTTTACCCCCTTCATACCCATCCTTACCCCTTCATACCCATCCTTACCCCTTCATACCCATCCAAACTCCCCTTCATACCCATCCTTACTCCCCTTCATACCCATCCTTACCCCCTGTCATACCCATCCTTACCCCTTCATACCCATCCTTATCCCTTCATATTCATCCTTACCCTCTTCATACCCATCCTTACACCCTTCATATCCATCCTTACCCCCCTTCATACCCATCCTTACCTCCTTCATACCAATCCTAACCCCTTCATACCCATCCTTACCCCTTCATACCCATCCTAACCCCTTCATACCCATCCTTACCTCCTTCATACCCATCCTAACCCCTTCATACCCATCCCTACCCCTTCATACCCATCCTAACCCCTTCATACCCATCCTTAACCCCTTCATACCCATCCTAACCCCTTCATACCCATCCTTACCCCTTCATACCCATCCTAACCCCTTCATATCCATCCTTACCCCTTTATACCCATCCTCACCCCTTCATACCCATCCTTATCCCTTCATACCCATCCTTACCCCCTTCATACCATCCTTACACCCTTCATATCCATCCTTACCCCCTTCATACCCATCCTTACCCCCTTCATACCCATCCTTACCCCCTTCATACCCATCCTTACCCCTTCATACCCATCCTTACCCCTTCATATCCATCCTTACCCCTTCATACCCATCCTTACCCCTTCATACCCATCCTTACCCCTTCATACCCATCCTTACCCCTTCATACCCATCCTAACCCCTTCATACCCATCCTAACCCCTTCATACCCATCCTTACCCCTTCATACCCATCCTTACCCCCTTCATATCCATCCTTACCCCCTTCATACCCATCCTTACACCCTTCATATCCATCCTTACCTCCTTCATACCCATCCTAACCCCTTCATACCCATCCTTACCCCCTTCATACCCATCCTAACCCCTTCATACCCATCCTTACCCTCCTTCATACCCATCCCTACCCCTTTCACCTTCTTACTTCATACCCATCCTAACCCCTTTATACCCATCCTTACCCCTTCATACCCATCCTAACCCCTTCATACCCATCCTTACCTCCTTCATACCCATCCTTACTCCCCTTCAATACCCATCCTTACCCCCTTCATATCCATCCTTACCTCCTTCATACCCATCCTAACCCCTTCATACCCATCCTTACCCCTTCATACCCATCCTTACCCCTTCATACCCATCCTTACCCCCTTCATATCCATCCTTACCCCTTCATACCCATCCTTACCCCTTCATATCCATCCTTACCCCCTTCATACCCATCCTAACCCTTTATACCCATCCTTATCCTTTCATACCCATCCTTACTCCCCTTCATACCCATCCTTACCCCCTTCATATCCATCCTTACCTCCTTCATACCCATCCTAACCCCTTCATACCCATCCTTACCCCTTCATATCCATCCTTACCCCCTTCATACCCATCCTTACCTCCTTCATACCCATCCTAACCCCTTCATACCCATCCTTACCCCTTCATACCCATCCTAACCCCTTCATACCCATCCTTACCCCTTCATACCCATCCTTACCCCTTCATATCCATCCTTACCCCTTCATACCCATCCTAACCCCCTTCATACCCATCCTTACCCCTTTCATACCCATCTTTACTCCCCTTCATACCCATCCTTACCCCTTCATACCCATCCTAACCCCTTCATACCCATCCTTACCCCTTCATACCCATCCTTACCTCCTTCATATCCATCTTTACCTCCTTCATACCCATCCTTACCCCTTCATACCCATCCTTACCCCTTCATACCCATCCTTACACCCTTCATACCCATCCTTACCCCTTCATACCCATCCTAACCCCTTCATACCCATCCTTATCCTTTCATACCCATCCTTACTCCCCTTCATACCCATCCTTACACCCTTCATATCCATCCTTACCCCTTCATACCCATCCTTACCCCTTCATACCCATCCTAATCCCCTTTATTTCCATCCTTACCCCTTCATACCTATCCTTCCTACCCCTTTCATACCTTTCTCTACCCCCTTCATACCATTCCTTACCCCCTTCATATCTGTCCTTACCCCCTTTATACCTGTCCTTACCTCCCTACCAAGATTAACAACAAATACTGAGTAAAATGATATATTTATTCTTCAAAAGCACTTATGTCGTGTGGGGAGGTACCCTTCTTCGCATTTCACTTCTGGAAGGAATGCAGCCATCCATAATTGCTTGCATTTATCATACAATTGTTGAGCAGTAATTTGATTGGTTCTGCCTTGACTTAAAATATTTCTCCTTAATTCAAATCTTTGATAATCTCTGCCCTTTCATTGAGGATCAAAGAAGACAATTATTGTTTGGATGAGAAATATCTTGTTTACATTTAAAAAGGACAATCAATTATACCCTTCTGATTTGAGTGACGAAATATCAATTTTCTTGATGGCTTCACCATGTCCTGTCCAAGCGAGTTCATCCAGAGACCAAGTTTGTTTTGATGTTTGTGAAAAAATTGAAATACATCATCATTAAGATGAGTTGTATTTGTACGAACAAATGGTTATGGATAAAAGGATCAAGATTTATATTTCTTGTTACAAAATTTAATTGCTTTGTTTCATTTGGTGGTGGGGGTAATTAAAAGACTTTCTTAGAAGGAGATTATTTTCCTGTTGGCAGGAAACTGTTTTGAAAACAGTTGAGAAAAGAATGGGGTAAACAAGTACTTAACTGGTGGGATGACCCAGGCAGAAACCTTGAAGGCCATTCTTCTTTAATATTCTAAGGTAATTGTTTTTGCAAGTGCTTTAATCACGTCCCCATTCTTTAGGGAAGTACAAAAGTGGTGACAAGAAAGTTTCTTGAATTTACTCAAACATTTAGCTGCAACCAACCTTATTTCTCTGAGCATGTTAGGCCAGAAACAATGCTAGGGTCTAGCCTGCCTCCTCAAAATGAAGTGTTCAAATTTAGCCCACTTCTGAGGCAATTTTGTTCTTCAAAAAGCAAAAAATATAAAAAACAACATAGATTATCCTAATTTTTGAAATTAACCGACCACGGGGTGGGGTGGGGTGGAGAGGGGGGGGGGGCAGGGGGTCCAGATCCCCCCTTATTCTCCCTGTGGCTATGCCACTGGGTCTATCCACACCATAAAGACAACATCATTTGTTCCCCTTTTTGCAATGTTGTTAGGATTACAGATTTTGTGTATCTTCTTAGCTCCGACTTGAGGGAAGGGCCGGGTCCCCGGGAACATTAAAATAAGAAGGGAAAAAAAATGAAAAATTTGATTATTGTAGGTAGCATTTTATTGCTTTTGAAAAATGTAAAAATGCGATCTGATTTTGGGGCCAGGATTTGGGGAAGAAACTACTACGCAGCTTGCCTATCCCTCACCTCCCCCTCCACCCACCAAAAGTAATACAAACTAAATAAATAAATTTGGTATTCTGTAGATATGCATCCTCATCCTACTCCCTTCATGCACCTACCAACCACTTGTTTATTTTCAGGGTTATGAAAATAACCTGTGACTCTCAACATCCTTGTAGGTCTTCATACATTTTAAAGGTTAGTTTAGTGGTCAAGCATGTTTATCTTATATGAAAGAGGACTTCCAAAGAAACAAAATGGTGAAAAAAGCATTCAAACATCTGATTACGTTAAGAAGATATTTAATTTTATAGTTTGGTATCATTTCTATAGAAACGACTGAAATCAGACTTGTTGTGATGTCATAGCCTCAGATTCGTCAAAGTCTTTATGTAGGTATCATATTTTGTCCTGCAATTTTGTGGCTTAAAACCATGGAATATGTCAAAAAGTAGTAAAACTGAATCAAGGAAGGGTATTTATAATATACCACCTGAAGAAAGTTCGAGGACAAATAATTTAAATTGTGAAACAATAAAAGTAAACTTTCTATAAAATACATAAAGACTGAGGAATCTGAGGCTCTGACATCACAACTAGTCTGATTTCAGTCATTTCTATGGAAATGATACCAAAATTTAAACTTGAATATTTCCTTAATGGAATAAGATTTTGCAATGCTTTTGTCACTTTATGTTTCTTTTGAAGTTCTCTTTTATATAAGATGGACATGCTTGACCACTGAACTAATCCTTTAATAAGTCAAGAAAAATACACATTGATAAACAAATTAATGTGGACTTGCATGCTTGCTAGGGTATACATATTACAGATGTAATCATGTTTAGTGCACCTGGTGTGCCATAGGTTCTAACAATGACATATGCAGAATTAGATCAACAGATATGACAATTTTATTTTACATTTGAATGGGAGAAATTTCACATATCAAAATTAGCTAGTTGCATGAAATTGTCATATCTCTCCTGACACAGACATATGCTTGGTTAAATTGTCATATTATCTTTCTGTGATTGGAGGAAATTGAACATATCTGAAGCTATTTGCATGACATATGTCATCCAATTAGAGAGATATGATGATTTCATGCAAATATTGAGGTGCCCTGGGTGCTTATTACGTCGAATACAGTATGTTAAATTTCCTAATCACAGAGTGAGAAATCTGCATATGTAGAATTTAATTATCATAAATCGTTTAATATATCATTTAATTCTGCATATGTCGATTTCAGGATTTATGGCGCCCTATAGGTGCACCATAGATAATGGTACCATACTGATTGTAGCCTATTCATAAGGGACAGAACCAGATGTGAATTTCATCCAAATCACAACATGTGATTGATAAATCTTGTAAAACTTATACCAGACTTGTATCTTTTTTTTATGATAAATCAAGAAAGGATTCAAGTACTCCCCAAAGTGTTGTATTTTGTATCATAAATGACAAGTTCAATTTGATTTATTCCTTGTGATTTGAAACAAATACATGTAGCTGAGGTCAGATTTATAACCAAATCTACATACTTACTAATAAAATTTGAAGAAATTGACACTTCACATTAAAGATCTTGAAAGTAAATCATGTAAAATTTCAATCTTTAGACCATCTGGATGGTTTGATTAGAGGCAAATCTCAGATTTTTGCACAGCTGTGGTGCTTTTTAAAAAGGATATAGCCTATGCTTAAAGGGATTAAGCATGCCCATCTTACAACAAGGGGGCCACGAGAAATGAGTGCCTTTCACCTTAGCCGAAATCTCAATCTGCCATGTTTTGTGAGTATGAGTTTTAGATTTGTCATGAAACAATACACAAATGTACACCCTACAGTGTGTGACAGCCAGCTATGGTCATGACACTTACAAGGTAGAGTAGCTTACCTTGCCAAGAAGAGAGGCAGACAATGGCAAAGGTGGAGGAAAGGCCCAGTTTGAGCTTTGGTACATCACAGAGAGCATCGGAGACGTGGCGAGAACTTGTTAGAAAGTCATCAGTGGTGTTCCAATGACCAACTTGGTTACTGGATGTGTGAGTGAGTTAGCAAAGAACAACATATAGTTGAGTAGATGTATAATATTACTACCCCCCCCCACCCCACCCCACACACACACCACTTTCCCCACACACACACGTAACTTTCACTGTAAGTGAATGTGGTATGTTCTACACATCACCTTTAGCTTGTACATGTTCAGGTTCATGAAAGGTTCAATTCCACCCATCTTTCATCTTCTGGTTGAAACATGAACATGACCCCAATCAGTATGATATATAATCTTCATCTGGAAGTAAATATTGGCTATTATTGGTTGCCAATTTTTTCAAGTTGCACAATTAATCTCATTGTGTCAGATGAAGAATTCTCAAAGATGATTTCCAGGAAATTGAAACATTTTAAATTTGAATGTAGAGTTTGGTATCTACCAATTAGAGCATCTTTATACAAAAGTTTAAAAGCTTTATAAATGTTTATTATACAAGTCAGCAGGGCAGTAGAAACAATTTAAAAGTGTGTGTGTGTGAGTGTATGACGAAAAATGTAAAACTCAACCTAACTCAATTTACTGAAAAAAGTAGCATACATTTTGACTTTATGAATCATGTGGAAAAAAAGTGGGTGCAAGCCCTCTAGACTCTGCACTCCTATGGGCCTGTGCACTCCTATGGGCCTCTGCACTCCCATGGCCCTGCTCCTATGGGCCCCTACTCCCATGGGCCCCTGCTCATATGGGCCCCTGCTCCTATGGGCCCCTGCTCCCATGGGCCCCTGCTCCTATAGGCCCCTGCTCCTATGGGCCCCTGCTCCTATGGCCCCTGCTCCTATGGGCCTCTGCACTCCTATGGGTCTCTGCCTCCTATGGCCCCTCCCTATGGGCCCTACTCCTATGGGCCCCTGCTCCTTTGGGCCCCTGCTTCTATTGGCCCCTGCTCCTATGGGCCCCTGCTTTATGGCCCCTGCTCCTATGGGCTCCTGCTCCTATGGGCCCCTGCTCCTACGGGCCCCTGCTCCTATGGGCCTCTGCACTCCTATGGGCCTCTGTACTTCTATGGCCCTGCTCCTATGGGCCCCTGCTCCCATGGGCCCCTGCTCATATGGCCCCTGCTCATATGGCCCCTGCTCCTATGGGCCCCTGCTTCTATGGGCCTGTGCACTCCTATAGCCCTGCTCTTATGGGCCTCTGCTCCTATGGGCCCCTGCTCCCATGGGGCCCTGCTTTTATGGGCCCCTGCTCCTATGGCCCATGCTCCTATGGGCCCCTGCTCCTATGGGTCTTTGCTCCTGGGCCCTGCTTCTACAGCCCTGCTTCTATGGACCTCTGCTCCTGGCCCCTGCTATGGGGCCCTGCTCCTATGGGCCCCTGCTCCTATGGGCCTCTGCTCTTATGGCCCTGCTCCTATGGACCTCTGCTCCTATGGCCCCTGCTATGGGGCCCTGCTCCTATGGGCCCCTGCTCCTATGGCCCCTGCTCCTATGGCCCCTGCTCCTATGGCCCATGCTCCTATGGGCCCCTGCTCCTATGGGGCCCTGCTTTTATGGGCCCCTGCTCCTATAGCCCATGCTCCTATGGGCCCCTGCTCCTATGGGCTCCTGCTCCTATGACCCCTGCTCCTATGGGCCCCTGCTCCTATGGGCCCTGCTCCTATGGCCCTGCTCCTATGGACCTCTGCTCCTATGGCCCCTGCTATGGGGCCCTGTTCCTATGGGCCCCTGCTCTTATGGCCCATGCTCCTATGGGCCCCTGCTCCTATGGGTCTTTGCTCCTATGGGCCCCTGCTTCTATTGGCCCTGCTCCTATGGGCCCCTGCTCCTATGGGCCCTGCCCCTGCTCTGGCATGGCCAGACATATATAAGGCCTAAAAAGAAAATTGTTTGTTTGCCCTTCTCTGCCGCCCCTAGCTTGCCAAAGAATTTTTAAATTTTAAAAATCCCTACATTTTGTACAAAATCCTACAAAATGTTATGGCAACCACTTTTGCTTTTTGACTGTGGCTGTTGCTGTGAAGAAAATGATGCCCACTGCCCAAAAGAGCTTGTACTAAACAAAGTTGTCCTGCCTTTTTGTAATGAGTGTTTCAGGCAAGGGAAAGAAAATCACAAATAAGACAAAAAGCA
This sequence comes from Chiridota heheva, assembly GCA_020152595.1. Lineage (NCBI taxonomy): Eukaryota > Metazoa > Echinodermata > Holothuroidea > Apodida > Chiridotidae > Chiridota > Chiridota heheva. Next base: position 1,638,673 of record JAIGNY010001388.1, on the reverse strand, counting down.
CAAGTGAGATATTAAAACTGAGCAAAATGAAAGGGAACCAACAATCTGAACATGAAGTTTAAGTGTTTTAATTCTGTTTTATAAGTGTTCTTGATATTAAACCCTGAGTGAGACAGTCTTGATCACAAGCGTCGATCATGAGGAAAGATTCCATTTCGGGGATCTCAGTCCACCCCTCCCTTACAAGAAAGGGCAAGCAAACAAGAAGCTTAATACGAGGACAATATTCATATTACCCGTCTTAAAATAGGTTACACCCACCTCACTCACTCCCACCTCCTGATTGGCTCCCCCAACCCATCTGCAACAATTGCCATTGCACCCTCACCGTCCATCACATTCTCCTTGCTTGCCCCCTGTACAACCTTCCCAGAGCATCCCTCGCTCCTCACAACTCAATTGCCGAGTTCTTCCAAAAAAAACCTCCGGATAAACTTATCTCCTTCCTTCATCATGCTTCCCTCTACAACCATATTTATTCCTCCTCTCCCACCCCTCTCTCTCTCTACTTTGTTTTTTCACCCATGCACCTCCTCTCGTTCCCAGCTTTCTGACTTTTATTTCTCGTATTTCTCTCAATCTCCCCCTGTTTTCTTTCCTCCCTACCTCTAGAATGATCTAACCTCTCAGGCACAATTTGACCCTTGTTGTTGTGGTGCTGTTAAGCCCTCATCAAACAAACAAACAAACAAGAAGATAAACAGCTAGAACTAGAAAGAAACTTTACCTGCTCATAAGATAATCAAGTTTTACACTTGTTAGAAGAAAAGAAATGGTTGAGAATAATAGGAATATAATTAGCATTCTCCTGTAAACGAGTGATGTCACACATTCCTTAAGTCTAATAATGCATGCAAATTCTGTTTCACTCAATTCATATCCATTTTCATGATAGTCAGTGCTAGATGGGAATTTTTCCTTTTATTTTGTACAATATTTAGAATTTGCACAAATCTGACTTTTTAATGTCTCCTTGGCATAGGCAGGATTTGAAGTGGGGCAAAGGGGGAACTTTTCCCGCACTTTTTTCCTGAATTTGTATCTTTTGTATGATAACTTTTTGCATCTTAGCATGATTTTGTGATTCCCCCCTCCCCCCTCCGCACTGTTGACTTTGCTCCTCCCCCCTTCACTTTTAGCAGGCAAATCCTTTCCATGCATGCTCCTTGGCATTCTTGCCATTATGTTTTGTTTCTGTTTCAGTAGGGCTTTCAAGTGTGCCCTTCATCTCACCCTTCTAACTCTTTTAGGTATCCTTGAATTGATCAGTGTTTCATATTCTTGCTTATGCCGCATTTTTTAAATTGGAACTACCAATGTGACACTTAAACAATAGTTTAGGAAGCATTTTGCCCTGCACTTAACCCTTTAATCACTTATGTATCCAATTTCATTAAGTGGTTTATAATTGAAACACTGTAATCAAATGCAATCCATCTTACTTAATTCTACAGCATGTTTTGGTCATGACCCCATTAAGTAGGCCTATGCCATGGCATCCAACCATCTTCTAAAGTAAATACTTCAAACACTTCCTTACTGATTTTTACTTAATCCATCTCAGTAATTGCCAAAATGTTGATTTAAGCATGTTTTTGCCCATAAAGTTGAAAGACAAATCATTGCTTTTAATTAAAGACAAAACATTTTTGTAGTAATTTTTTGGGGACGTTAGGATTTCCATGGCTGCAAAGTGAAAGACATCACAATTGTTGTAAGAGACTCTTCTGATTGGTGTAGAGACTGCTGCAGCATTTTGTTGCTGACATTCAAATATGCAAATTGGTCAGAGAGCATTTTGTCCTGCATTTGACCCTTCATTCGCTTATGTATCCAATTTCATCAAGTGGTTTATAATTGAAACAAATTGTTTAATTTCCTTTGTTGCGATTAATTTGACACAATCCATCTTACTCAAATCTACAACATGTTTTGGACATGACCCCATTAAATATGGCATCCAAACTACATCTGAAAGTTTAAGTAAACACCTCCACACTTCTTTGCAGATTGTGACCACAAATTAAGTGATTTTAATTATTTATGGTACAGAAATTTAATCTTCTTGAACCTTTGACTATAATCTATGATATTTAATAGAGAGTTTGTAGAATATTTTTGTTTTGTCTTATGAAGATATGATATGTCTTGTGATAGTGTGGACTTTAAAGACTTCTATTCATTAGCTAATGGAAGAAATATTGAATGTAAGTGAATTTTGTGATCTTATGAATGATTCCACTAATGCCACTCGAAAGTGGAAATAAATATTTGTATATAGTTTCCTTCATAAGTAGGATTTACCTTCTGAAAGTGGGGGTGAGGGGAGGGGGTGGAAAGTCAAAGTGGTGGAGCGGGGAAGTTGGATTAAAATACTACTACTTATAAAGAAGATAAATAAAATGTTGAGGTCTTTAACTTTATATTTGTTTCAGCTCCTCTGTACATGGGCAGATTGCTATAGGGGGGAATTAATTGGGCACTGGGGAAGTAATATAGGCAATGCACTTTTGCCCCTCCCATCAATAAAGTTCCCTTCCCCCCTCCCCCCCCCAATAAAATCTCATACAACCGCCTATGAGCATCAATATTCATAAAACAAGAAAAGCCTTTGGGAAAGTTTCTTTAAAATTAAAAGGAAACGCCTTCTACCGTTTTTCATTTTGTTATGTATTTGAAAAATTAGGGCACTTCTGATCTGAAAACACTGATTGTTATCGTTACGAGAGATTTTGTTTAAAAAGGATTTAAAGGTTGTAAAAGATTTAATCTATGGAATTAATTAATGCCAGAATTAAGATATGTTAATTTTCAACTTAAAAAGTTGGAATTTGAACCTGAAAATTTGTGTCTGAAATCAATATCAAGAGATTGGCAACAAAATGTGATACTGAAAATAAGATTGGTTTAATTAGAATCAGGTAATTGAAAAACATTTTATTTCTTTTCATGGTAATTCAGAGTGCACTCATTTTATATTCAGTGTAAAAATTGATATTTATACAAATGAAATAAAAGTGATGCTAATTAAAAAGCCTCAGCCTTAGACTGTGAAAGCAATTTCTGTGAAAAATATGACTTATTCCCAAATCATCAATGTACATAATTTAATATTCCAGTGCAGTTTATAAACTTGCTATAACTTACTGTTTTTAGCAGAAAAAGCATCAGTCTGTTTTTTGCCTCAGATTTTTGTATTGTTAAAAAAACAGCATAGTGAAAATATATCAAGGTAGCTAGTGAATGATATTTTGCAAAAAGTCTTGGAAATGTAGGCATTTGAGATATTTTCTCTCAGGCATATACAGAGACCACAGTATAATTCCTACATGTACCTCCGGTATTCCATGCTTTTTCTGACTAAGTGACTTTCTTCAATCCCCTGACATTAAACCTAGAAATAAGCATGATAAATGTATGAATTCATGACAAATCAGTTTTCAGTCCTATTAATTCTTTCAAAAGTTGAGTTTTCATTTACTTGTATAACCATTTCTCAACTCCAACTGCCAATCACATTTGTGTGCCCAGCTGTGTTAAAAAAAAAAAAAATGTATAGGCAGTCTTTGAAGTGTGAATTATTGAAAGTTTAAAAAAGAAAAACATTCAAATGTTTTAAACTTGAGAAGAACAATGTTTAAACTTAGTGAAGTACTGTTATTCAAAAAGAGGTAAAGTGGTTTTTGAGACTGACAAAGTATCTTTCTTGAAGTATGTCATATTCTCAGTTTGTGTATCCTAGATGTTACCTGCGGGTTGGAGTGCTCTTGAGTACTGCCTGTCAATAATACGGGTTTACCTGATAGAACCTGGGATGAACGGACGGTAGAGAAGTGTTTGGGACTTGGATATTATTGCACCAGAAATATTTGTTTGTGATGTATGGGGTGTTATGTATTTGTGGATATAGAGTCATTTTCAGGATGCTTTTTTTAGTATAACCTTTAATAATCTTGGGATGGAATTTAATCCAAAATGGATGCAAAATACAAGGTAAGACCAAAATAATGGTGAAATACATCACTTTTGTAAACAAGAGTCAATTGCTAAAACACTGTTCTTTTTGTCTGAAAGGAAAGTGAAGTTTTTTTTTTAGCTATTAAAGTTTTCTTTTCTTTTTTATTAATTTAGGCTAAGTATGTAATTCTGAGTACATAGCCCCTTTCTCAATATATAGCTCCTCAATATTTGCAAGGCCTTCTTTTTCAAAACATTTGTATTTGCAGATATCACTTACTGGTCTGTACGTGCCTCTTAAATATCAAAACTGTCAGAGGACAGTGTCAGTCAGTCAAGTGTCATCTCTTTTTGGTAGAATGAAATCTTTTCTCAAATGGGCAAATTTTAATGTAAATCAGTCTTCCATGATGCAACATTACCTACAAGCCCTCTGTATATGCCCCATAATCATATTACAACTAATTTATAACACAGCCTCTGAGTTCTTGATAATGAGCATGAAAGGTTGATTGTTGAATATTCATAAAGAGTATATAATTAGATGTAAATAAAATTAGATCCCTCGAATATGATTCGCCAGTCCGTTTTTGTGCAAAAACGATGAAAAAGATTTGACCTGCGCAATGAGCTTAAATTGTTAGATGCAATACGGTTGTGTAGTCTGTTATCATTAAGTTTAAAAAAATGCAAGTAAAAAAAGCATTGTGTGGCGGGCACTAAAATTACGTAATTTTATATTTGAGTAGTTTTTCGTGATTATTTTCAAAGGAGCCTTGTCGTTCGCCTCATTCAACATTAGTTGATGAATTTGAAAGAGTATTTTTGAAAAAGAATTTAATTCTACCTATTTTTCTTTTGATTTTATTTTTTTTCTTCATTTTATGAAAAACCTGTAATATTTTTTATTTAGAAACCGTACGGCACGCTCTTTATATAATCATGGAAAAATGGGAAGGGAGGGAATTGGTTGACAGATTCGCGATAAAATTTTATGTTTATATGACTATTTTTTTATGTAAACAATACAGCTAGCATGATCGGTTTTGTATGGAAGCGAGAAGGCCTGTGGTATATAATTTACTGGCCTGCGGTGCATAATTCACTGGCCTGCGGTCAGGGCTGATTTATGGGGGCCGATCCCCCTTGTTGAAAAACGACCTGTTTGAAGGGGAAAGGTGAGGAGGGGGGGAGCTAAGTCTTCATTAAAATGAACACTTTAACAACGTATCTTAAGTAGTGCATAGTTGAGAAGGTTATCATTGTTTGGGAAGATTGTGCTTGTGCATTGTGCTTTGGCCCTCTATTGTAATTTTTTAAAGAAATCAGCTCTGCCCACTATATTCATGGCGCGCAATGCATTAGTGAGACAAACATCCCACTCAGTATGCCCTACATGCTACGCACTACTTGCAATACTGTGTACAGCCGATGCATATGGCTACAGTACACAGTCATATGTTATCTGACTAGCAGTGCATAGGCTAGATATTACCACAAAAAAACAAAAACGATTTTTTTCAAGATGATCTATTCCAACACAATGGTAAGAGACAGCTATATTGCTGACTGTACTTGTACCGGTACCATGCCGTAACTAATAAAGCGGCTGACTAAATTCTTACACAATGATGTAATGAGCCACTGGGATTCGCGGCAAAATATTAACATAGAGATTTGCCCATTTGGGAGAAAATGATTTTTTCCCAAAAGGGAGAAGAGACTGGACTGTCAGTAGCGTGGCGCAAAGTTCCTGTCAGTAGCATGGCTCAGAGGCCCTGTCGGTAGCATGGCTCAGAGGCCCTGTCCGTAGCATGGCTCAAAGACCCTGTCCATGATGTGGTTCAGAGGACCTGTCTGTGATGTGGCTCAGAGGCTTAGAGGCCCTGTCAGTGTGTGGCTTAGAGGCCCTGTCCAAAGTGTGACCCAGAGTCCCTGTTCATAGCATGGCTCAGAGGCCCTGTTAGTAGTGTGGTGCAGAGGCCCTGTCAGTAGCGTGGCTTAGAGGCCCTGTCCAAAGTGTGACCCAGAGTCCCTGTTCATAGCGCTGAGGCCCTGTCAGTAGTGTGGTGCAGAGGCCCTGTCAGTAGCGTGGCTCAGAGGCCCTGTCCAAAGTGTGACTCAGAGTCCCTGTTTATAGCATGGCTCAGAGGCCCTGTCAGTAGTGTGGTGCAGAGGCCCTGTCAGTAGCGTGTCTTAGAGGCCCTGTTCGTAGCATGGCTTAGAGGCCCTGTCAGTAGTGTGGCTTAGAGGCTCTGTCTGTAGCATGGCTCAGAGTCCTGTCAGTAAAGTGACTCAAGAGGCCCTCACAGTAGTGTGGCTCAGAGGCCCTGTTAGTAGCATGGCTCAGGGGGCACCACCCCCCCCCCCCCACATACCAAATTTAATTCTGGACCCCAAAAAATTGCAAGAGGGGTTAAACAAAAAATAGTGCTGAGTAATGATAAAAACCACATACAAATTCCAAAATTGGGATACAAAACTATTTTTCATTTTGCTCAAGAAAAGTTATGCAAATAAAGTCTTCAATTTTCTCAATGGAGAAAGGGAGAGGCGAGGTCACCTCCTTGAACCTGGATACTCCACTGGGCCCTGGGCCTTTAATATTAAAGTCTTGTATTAAATTTAACTGTCTGAATGCTTGTAATGTTACTACACCTTCTCCTTATTGGTGGTTTGCAAATGGCTATTTTGTATGGTATCATGCACTATACATAGTACTGCATGCCTACAATGGTGGAGGGGGGATCAATCAACTATGGCTCATCAAAGCGGGCCCATGTGTACAAGAATACCCTTGGGTCCACATTGTAACCCGGTGGAGCTGACTGACCTTGGGTTGGTTGTAGGTTTATAACAACCCAACAGATGTCTCAGTTGAAGTTTTTTGCAATATTGTGTCCAAAAAGTGGTCATTAAAGGATTAGTTCAGTGGTCAACCTTGTCCATCTTATATGAAAAAGGACTTCAATAGCAACAAAATGGTTCAGAAAGTGTTCAAAAATCTTATTCTGTTAAGGAGATATTTAAGTTTAAAGTTCTGTCTCATCTTTGAAGAAATGACTGGTGTAGTGAGTCTACTATGGAGAGTTGATACCCTTATCCTCACATTCTTAACAATTGTTTATGTATTTTAAAGAAAAGATAATCAATTTTTTTCCTATTTTCACTCAAAGTTTCTTCATGTGGTAAATTATAATCATCCTTACAAGATTCTGTTTACTACTTTCCTGGCATATCCAATGCCTTTAAAGCCACAACATCGCAAGACAACATTTGATAGAATACATAAAGTTTTTGACAACTAGTCTGATTCAGTCGTTTCTACACAAATGATACAAAACTTCAAACTTCCTTTAACAGAATAAGATTTTTTGATGCTTTCTTCACCATTTTGTTTCTTTTAAAGTCCTCTTTCATATACGATGAACTTGTTGCACCCCCTGTACTAATCCTTTAAACTGCAGTTGGGAGGATAAACTTTATTGAAGAGTGAGAAAAAAGGTCATCGCCTTAAAAGATAAACCTTTCAGCAAAAGTTCTGGACCTTTCAGCAAAAGTTCTGGACCTTTTAGCAAAAGTTCTGGACCTTTCAGCAAAAGTTCTGAACTTTTCAGCAAAAGTTCTGGACCTTTCAGCAAATTATGGACCTTTCAGCAAGAGTTTGGGACCTATCAGCCAAAGTTATGGACCTTTCAGCAAAAGTTAGGGACCTTTCAGCGAAAGTTAGGGACCTATCAGCAAAAGTTCTAAACCTTTCAGCAAAAGTTCTGGACCTTTCAGCAAAAGTTCTGGACCTTCAGCAAAAGTTCTGAACATTTCAGCAAAAGTTCTGGACCTCTCAGCAAAAGTTATGGACCTTTTAGCAAAAGTTTGGGACCTATCAGCAAAAGTTCTGGACCTTTCAGCAAAAGTTCTGAACTTTTCAGCAAAAGTTCTGGACCTTTCAGCAAAAGTTTTAGACCTTTCAGCAAAAGTTCTGGACCTTTCAGCAAAAGTTCTGGACCTTTCAGCAAAAGTTCTGGACCTTTCAGCAAAAGTTATGGATTTTTCAGCAAAAGTTATGGACCTTTCAGCAAAAGTTATGGACCTTTCAGCAAAAGTTATGGACCTTTCAGCAAAAGTTATGGACCTTTCAGCAAAAGTTATGGACCTTTCAGCAAAAGTTATGGACCTTTCAGCAAAAGTTATGAACCTTTCAGCACAAGTTATAGACCTTTCAGCAAAAGTTATGGATCTTTCAGCAAAAGTTATGGACCTTTCAGCAAAAGTTATGGACCTCTTTTACCATAACCTTTTGGGAAACTGTTGCCATGGTGTTTGTTCTCTTGCAATGAATAATGATAAACCTAGTACAGAACTATACCTTCATCAGCTTCACTCCACACAAAGTGTGGTGATTTAGGTATAGGAAATCGCCTGTTAAAAAACCCCACAAAAAACGCACGCTGAAGCAAAAGTCACATGCTCAAAAAAAGTTCCCATAAAAATTAAGGGCAACTTAAATTTCAGTATCATAATAAACACCAACTTACATGAAAATTCATACACACTTACTTTTATGTGTTTTATATAATCTTACTTGGAAATGAAAACATAATTTGCCTAAAAATAGGCTTTAATATCCAAAATTTGGTAAAGAAAATAAGATTCTGACCCATTTTATTTCCGCATATGTTAAAAACGATAACACGCAGTGTCACGCACAGAAATGCATCTTTAGGAACGTGCACGATCGATTGGCAGGCGCAATTTATATGTCTGAGCAGCGTTTAGTAAAAAGATCCAAATGCTGCAATGAGCGTGGATTGCATGCACTTGAGTGCTTTTTTTCTGGTACGCACGCTTGAAGGAAAGACAAAAAAGCTAAGGAAATGTTTGATTATATGACTTAAATTCTTTAAATAGCCGACAGATCTGTTGATCTTTGATTACATGTGTACACTTGCGTCAGTCATACATTTGGTAAGTCTGATTACATGATCCTCATGTTTTTCGACCGTTTTTACCATTTTGAGTCAATTTTGTGAAGAAAAAAGCATAATTTGTTCTTGTTTTGAGGAACAATTTTGCTTAGATAACCAGCCTACCAGGTTTTTGAACATCATAGCTACAAGGTAATTAAATCTTTGTAACATTTGGAGGTTACATAGGAAAGCCAGACTTACTATGATAAAAAAAAAAAAAACTTTGAGATCATCGTTAAATTTGCACAGAGAAGTCAACGATTCCCTCATCTACATTCATACTTATCCTTTTATTTATATATTCCATGGAGATTTTCCTGTTTTCAGGATAGAGGCTCATGTTGGAAGCAACCCACACAAATATATTAGAGTTTTCTGGCATTTTAAAGATGATTATTTATATCTCTGCTCATTGCCGTAATCCGGTGCTTTTCGCTTAAACAACTCTTTTTTGTGAATGGGGATTTTCCCCATAATATTCTGCACAATTTTGCGTGGGTTATACATTTGATGTTTCCAACTCGTAAAAGCATCTTAAATGTCGTCAATGAATGAAATTGAGGATAATAATTACTGCTTTGTAATTACATTGGAATGTTTGTTGTTAGCTTGTTTGTTTCTAAGTAACTGAGCTATGCTTTCAGGAGAAAAAAAAAGAAAAAGTGATGACAGTATTTACATTTTTTGATGCTTTGTCAGTTTTAAGTCACTGATATCAGTTGCCTGCAGACAGGGCAGTAATTCTCTCTTACAAAGATGGCAGAGGGACATGGACAGTGGCGCAACTAGAGGTCTGTGGGCCGTGGGAAATTTAGCCTTCGGGGCCCCATAATTCTCCTTTACAAAGTAGGTGGGGGACATGGAGCCATCCATTCCATAAAATAGGGGGACTATGTTTCATAAATTTTGTGTATTGTTTAAATATCTGCTGAAAGGTTGGAGGGGGACATGTCCCTCTGTCCCCCCCCCCAGCCTGCATATCAGTTGATATTAGTATTATGTAAGCTCTTTCAGTGACACTTTAGATTTATACTTGCATGAAAGAGCATCAAATTCTGAGTTTTTAAGGTAGTTTTGACTGATCAAAGCTAAAGAATTCTTATTATATGCAAATTATATGATGTAGGGAGTTGCTTGCATGCCCAAGCACTAAATGTAAATTTCCAAATTATAAATTTTGTGGAATAAATTGAGTCATCCATGACTTCTTGAATTCTGTTTCATCAACATGTTGATTTGGGGCATGATCAAGTTTACACAAATCTGAGTCAGAATTTAGCTGCATCGTTTTATGCTAAAATTAAAAACAATAGAGTTGTACTCTTAGATATATCCATGCAGTCATCTGCAGTAGATAATGCACTTATGTACTTAGTAGATGATGCAGCGGTCATCCTTAGCAGATGATGCAGCGGTCATCCTTAGCAGATGATGCAGCGGTCATCCTGAGCAGATGATGCAGCGGTCATCCTTAGCAGATGATGCAGCGGTCATCCTTAGCAGATGATGCAGCGGTCATCCTTAGCAGATGATGCAGCGGTCATCCTTAGCAGATGATGCAGCGGTCATCCTGAGCAGATGATGCAGCGGTCATCCTGAGCAGATGATGCAGCGGTCATCCTGAGCAGATTATGCAACGGTCATCCTTAATTGATTATGCAACGGTCATCCTTAGCAGATGATGCAGCGGTCATCCTTAGCAGATGATGCAGCGGTCATCCTTAGCAGATGATGCAGCGGTCATCCTAGCAGATGATGCAGCGTCATCCTTAGCAGATGATGCAGCGGTCATCCTTAGCAGATGATGCAGCGGTCATCCTTAGCAGATGATGCAGCGGTCATCCTTAGCAGATGATGCAGCGGTCATCCTTAGCAGATGATGCAGCGGTCATCCATAGTAGATGGTGCAGTGGTCATACCATCAAGATCATGCACAGATCTGTCATCCATGATGAAGCCTTGATTCAATTGGACATAATGTATTCATGAATAGTAGATGATGCATTTAGGAGCATAGGAACCAGGGGGACCAAGAATTTTTACTGCTCGGGGGACAGAGGACTATCAGACCTTTCGTTTGATATGCGAAATTGTATATTAAATTGTAATTAGCTACCTCTAATTAGCTGTCTTCGTAAGGCAATAATTATGTGCACACTAAGTCAATAAGACTTAAACCCCCCCCCCCACAATAATTTTTATAACGAAGGTCTGACAAATTGATTTTGAATAGTCAGATTCTCTTCTTT